>OX382382.1:2009959-2507527 GCA_947508005.1 Amphipoea lucens | reverse complement strand
TTCGACCGTTAGGCATGTCCATAAAATGTAACCCATATCGTTTCCCAGGGTTCAAAGTATGGAGATACTTTGAACCCTGGGAAACGATATGGTTCCTGGGTTCGATATGGGTTATAAGTTCCAAAAATTTCATAAATGTATTTAGTCGAAAGATGTTATTTTGACATGACAAGCAGACATTTCAATTTTATTTATTTGTATTGTATAGAGTAGGCCCATAATCATAATCCTATTTTATCTCTATTTTAGCTAAAATAGGTTTATAGAACGTTTGTCTTTATCTGTCACGTTGTCATTTCTGTGTGTAAGAAAGAGACAAACCCCATTTTAACTAAAATAGGATTGATAAGTTTTATGAATAAGGGGGTATGTATTTAGATTATTCTTAAAGGAGCATTTAGATTTTAGGGAGGGACTTTGAAGGAAATCCGCTAAAGTAGCTCACAAATTCAAAATTTTCTCAAGTTTTTTGCAAACAGCTGCTCAGTGTGAAGTTTTATGTTGATCAAAATGTGATTTGCAGTAGCAATGAAAAAAAAAATTCTTTTATAAATTTGTATTTTTTTTTGTAAGTTTAAGTCGCTTTATTATATTGTTATTTATTTATTAAGTATTAAAAGTTCTCTACGAACTAGCATTCCATAACAGTCACCTCAAATAGCTAAAACACAAGATAAAGTAAAGTGTCAACAATCAATTTCCCTCACTGTACATAATTATGTCAAATGCTCACATGTTTAATAAGGTTTATTTCTTTTTCAGTACTGCAGTTGGCCATTCATGGTGCAATGTAATGTTACATCAACGACTCAAGCTCCAACAACAACAACAACAACAACAACTACAATGACAACAGAAGAGTCCACTACTCCAGAGGTGACTACCACAACAACAACAACAGAAGCACCCACCACAACAACAAGTACAGAAGAACCTACTACCACAACTACTGAGGAACCCACTACCACCACAACTACAGAGGAACCCACTACCACCACAACTACAGAGGAACCCACTACCACCACAACTACAGAGGAACCCACTACCACAACTACAGAGGAACCCACTACCACAACTACTGAGGAACCCACTACCACCACCACTACAGAGGAACCCACTACCACCACAACTACAGAGGAACTCACTACCACCACAACTACAGAGGAACCCACTACCACAACAACTACAGAGGAACCCACTACCACCACAACTACAGAGGAACCCACTACCACCACAACTACAGAGGAACCCACTACCACCACAACTACAGAGGAACCCACTACCACCACAACTACAGAGGAACCCACTACCACCACAACTACAGAGGAACCCACTACCACCACAACTACAGAGGAACCCACTACCACAACTACAGAGGAACCCACTACCACAACTACTGAGGAACCCACTACCACCACCACTACAGAGGAACCCACTACCACCACCACTACAGAGGAACCCACTACCTCAACGACAGAGGAACCCACTACCACAACGACAGAGGAGCCCTCTACCACCACCACGACAGAAGAACCCACTACCACAACTACTGAGGAACCCACAACCACCACCACTACAGAGGAACCCACTACCACAACTACTGAGGAACCCACAACCACTACAGAGGAACCTACTACCACAACGACAGAGGAACCTTCTACCACCACCACGACAGAGGAACCCTCTACCACCACCACGACAGAGGAACCCACTACCACAACTACAGAGGAACCCACTACCACAACTACTGAGGAACCCACTACCACCACCACTACAGAGGAACCCACTACCACAACTACAGAGGAACCCACTACCACAACTACTGAGGAATCCACTACCACCACCACTACAGAGGAACCCACTACCACCACAACTACAGAGGAACCCACTACCACCACAACTACAGAGGAACCCACTACCACCACAACTACAGAGGAACCCACTACCACCACAACTACAGAGGAACCCACTACCACCACAACTACAGAGGAACCCACTACCACAACTACAGAGGAACCCACTACCACAACTACAGAGGAACCCACTACCACAACTACTGAGGAACCCACTACCACCACCACTACAGAGGAACCCACTACCACCACAACTACAGAGGAACCCACTACCACCACAACTACAGAGGAACCCACTACCACCACAACTACAGAGGAACCCACTACCACCACAACTACAGAGGAACCCACTACCACCACAACTACAGAGGAACCCACTACCACAACTACAGAGGAACCCACTACCACAACTACAGAGGAACCCACTACCACAACTACTGAGGAACCCACTACCACCACCACTACAGAGGAACCCACTACCACCACAACTACAGAGGAACCCACTACCACCACAACTACAGAGGAACCCTCTACCACCACCACGACAGAGGAACCCACTACCACCACCACTACAGGGGAACCCACTACCACAACTACTGAGGAACCCACAACCACTACAGAGGAACCTACTACCACAACGACAGAGGAACCCACTACCACAACTACTGAAGAACCCTCTACCACCACCACTACAGAGGAACCTACTACCACAACAGAGGAACCCACTACCACAACAACTGTAGAACCCTCTACCACCACCACTACAGAGGAACCCACTACTACAACTACAGAGGAACCCACTACCACCACAACTACAGAGGAACCCACTACCACAACGACAGAGGAGCCCTCTACCACCACCACGACAGAGGAACCCACTACCACAACGACAGAGGAACCCTCTACCACCACCACTACAGAGGAACCCACTACCACAACGACAGAGGAACCCACTACCACAACTACTGAGGAACCCTCTACCACCACCACTACAGAGGAACCTACTACTACAACAGAGGAACCCACTACCACAACAACTGTAGAACCCTCTACCACCACCACTACAGAGGAACCCACTACTACAACTACTGAGGAACCCACTACCACCACAACTACTGAGGAACCAACTACAACCACCACTACAGAGGAACCCACTACCACAACTACTGAGGAACCCACTACCACAACAGAGGAACCCACTACCACCACAACAGAGGAACCCACTACCACCACAACTACTGAGGAACCCACTACCACCACCACTACAGAGGAACCCACTACCACCACCACTACAGAGGAACCCACTACCACCACAACTACAGAGGAACCCACTACCACCACAACTACAGAGGAACCCACTACCACCACAACTACAGAGGAACCCACTACCACCATAACTACAGAGGAACCCACTACCACAACTACAGAGGAACCCACTTCCACAACTACTGAGGAACCCACTACCACCACCACTACAGAGGAACCCACTACCACAACTACTGAGGAACCCACTACCACAACTACTGAGGAACCCACTAACACAACGACAGAGGAACCCACTACTACAACGACAGAGGAACCCACTACCACAACTACTGAGGAACCTACTACCACAACTACTGAGGAACCCTCTACCACCACCACTACAGAGGAACCCACTACCTCAACGACAGAGGAACCCACTACCACAACGACAGAGGAGCCCTCTACCACCACCACGACAGAGGAACCCACTACCACAACGACAGAGGAACCCACTACCACAACGACAGAGGAACCCTCTACCACCACCACTACAGAGGAACCCACTACCACAACTACTGAGGAACCCTCTACCACCACCACTACAGAGGATCCCACTACCACAACTACTGAGGAACCCACAACCACTACAGAGGAACCCACTACTACGACAACTGTAGAACCCTCTACTACCACGACAGAGGAACCCACTACCACAACTACTGAGGAACCCACAACCACCACCACTACAGAGGAACCCACTACCACCACCACTACAGAGGAACCAACTACCACAACTACTGAGGAACCCACAACCACAACAGAGGAACCTACTACCACAACGACAGAGGAACCCTCTACCACCACCACGACAGAGGAACCCTCTACCACCACCACGACAGAGGAACCCACTACCACAACTACAGAGGAACCCACTACCACAACTACTGAGGAACCCACTACCACCACCACTACAGAGGAACCCACTACCACCACAACTACAGAGGAACCCACTACCACCACAACTACAGAGGAACCCACTACCACCACAACTACAGAGGAACCCACTACCACCACAACTACAGAGGAACCCACTACCACAACTACAGAGGAACCCACTACCACAACTACTGAGGAACCCACTACCACCACCACTACAGAGGAACCCACTACCACAACTACTGAGGAACCCACAACCACTACAGAGGAACCCACTACCACAACTACAGAGGAACCCACTACCACCACCACTACAGAGGAACCCACTACCACAACTACTGAGGAACCTACTACCACAACTACTGAGGAACCCTCTACCACCACCACTACAGAGGAACCCACTACCTCAACGACAGAGGAACCCACTACCACAACGACAGAGGAGCCCTCTACCACCATCACGACAGAGGAACCCACTACCACAACGACAGAGGAACCCTCTACCACCACCACTACAGAGGAACCCACTACCACAACGACAGAGGAACCCACTACCACAACTACAGAGGAACCCACTACCACCACTACAGAGGAACCCACTACCACCACTACAGAGGAACCCACTACCACCACCACTACAGAGGAACCCACTACCACAACTACTGAGGAACCTACTACCACAACTACTGAGGAACCCTCTACCACCACCACTACAGAGGAACCCACTACCACAACGACAGAGGAACCCACTACCACAACTACAGAGGAACCCACTACCACCACCACTACAGAGGAACCCACTACCACCACTACAGAGGAACCCACTACCACCACCACTACAGAGGAACCCACTACCACAACTACTGAAGAACCCACTACCTCAACGACAGAGGAACCCACTACCACAACGACAGAGGAGCCCTCTACCACCACCACGACAGAGGAACCCACTACCACAACGACAGAGGAACCCTCTACCACCACCACTACAGAGGAACCCACTACCACAACGACAGAGGAACCCACTACCACAACTACTGAGGAACCCTCTACCACCACCACTACAGAGGAACCCACTACCACAACTACTGAGGAACCCTCTACCACCACCACTACAGAGGATCCCACTACCACAACTACTGAGGAACCCACAACCTCTACAGCGGAACCCACTACCACGACAACTGTAGAACCCTCTACTACCACGACAGAGGAACCCACTACCACAACTACTGAGGAACCCACAACCACCACCACTACAGAGGAACCCACTACCACCACCACTACAGAGGAACCAACTACCACAACTACTGAGGAACCCACAACCACTACAGAGGAACCTACTACCACAACGACAGAGGAACCCTCTACCACCACCACGACAGAGGAACCCTCTACCACCACCACGACAGAGGAACCCACTACCATAACTACTGAGGAACCCTCTACCACCACCACTACAGAGGATCCCACTACCACAACTACTGAGGAACCCACAACCACTACAGAGGAACCCACTACTACGACAACTGTAGAACCCTCTACTACCACGACAGAGGAACCCACTACCACAACTACTGAGGAACCCACAACCACCACCACTACAGAGGAACCCACTACCACCACCACTACAGAGGAACCAACTACCACAACTACTGAGGAACCCACAACCACAACAGAGGAACCTACTACCACAACGACAGAGGAACCCTCTACCACCACCACGACAGAAGAACCCACTACCACAACTACTGAGGAACCCACAACCACCACCACTACAGAGGAACCCACTACCACCACCACTACAGAGGAACCCACTACCACAACCACTACAGAGGAACCCACTACCACAACTACTGAGGAACCCTCTACCACCACCACTACAGAGGAACCCACTACCACAACTACTGAGGAACCCACAACCACCACCACTACAGAGGAACCCACTACCACCACCACTACAGAGGAACCCACTACCTCAACGACAGAGGAACCCACTACCACAACGACAGAGGAACCCACTACCACAACGACAGAGGAACCCTCTACCACCACCACTACAGAGGAACCCACTACCACAACTACTGAGGAACCCTCTACCACCACCACTACAGAGGAACCCACTACCTCAACGACAGAGGAACCCACTACCACAACGACAGAGGAGCCCTCTACCACCACCACTACAGAGGAACCTACTACCACAACAGAGGAACCCACTACTACAACAACTGTAGAACCCTCTACCACCACCACTACAGAGGAACCCACTACTACAACTACTGAGGAACCCACTACCACCACAACTACTGAGGAACCCACTACCACCACCACTACAGAGGAACCCACTACCACAACGACAGAGGAGCCCTCTACCACCACCACGACAGAGGAACCCACTACCACAACGACAGAGGAGCCCTCTACCACCACCACGACAGAGGAACCCACTCCCACAACGACAGAGGAACCCACTACCACAACGACAGAGGAACCCTCTACCACCACCACTACAGAGGAACCCACTACCACAACGACAGAGGAACCCACTACCACCACCACTACAGAGGAACCCACTACCACAACGACAGAGGAACCCTCTACCACCACCACCACAGAGGAACCTACTACCACAACAGAGGAACCCACTACCACAACAACTGTAGAACCCTCTACCACCCCCACTACAGAGGAACCCACTACTACAACTACTGAGGAACCCACTACCACAACAGAGGAACCCACTACCACCACAACAGAGGAACCCACTACCACCACAACTACTGAGGAACCCACTACCACCACCACTACACAGGAACCCACTACCACAACCACTGAGGAACCCACTACCACCACCACTACAGAGGAACCCACTACCACAACAGAGGAACCCACTACCACAACAACTGTAGAACCCTCTACCACCACCACTACAGAGGAACCCACTACTACAACTACTGAGGAACCCACTACCACCACAACTACTGAGGAACCCACTACCACCACCACTACAGAGGAACCCACTACCACAACTACTGAGGAACCCACTACCACAACAGAGGAACCCACTACCACCACAACAGAGGAACCCACTACCACCACAACTACTGAGGAACCCACTACCACAACCACTGAGGAACCCACTACCACCACCACTACAGAGGAACCCACTACCTCAACCACTACAGAGGAACCTACTACCACAACAACTGTAGAACCCTCTACTACCACAACTACAGAGGAACCCACTACCACGACAACTACTGAGGAACCCACTACCTCAACCACTACAGAGGAACCCACTACCACATCTACTGAAGAACCCACTACCTCAACCACTACAGAGGAACCCACTACCACAACGACAGAGGAACCCACTACCACAACAACTGAGGTACCCACTTCCACACCACATGAGCCAACTACAGAAGCACCAACTACTACTGAACCCACAACTGATGTTTCTTTTACAATACAGGTTCCAACGACAACAGAAGTACCAACAACAGCGGAAGAGCCAACAACAGACTTGGATTACACGAGAACGACCATACTGGACCCGACTACTTTGGAACCATCAACTCAGGTACCGTTAACAACTTATGTGCCTACCACAGTAGAATCCACAATACAAGGTCCTTCCACACTAAAGCCAAATACTCAAGAACCAACTACACTAGAACCAACAACTGAATTACCAGCTACAACAGAGGGTTTTACAGTACCCGGCGATAAATATTGCACATCGACCTTTGGAAAGAAACAATCGGCTAATTTCGGCTTCGTAGTGCGTTATCTCTGTCGCACACTACCTATGTGACGTTAACTGACGTTTTGTCAGTCGTTGTTCAAGTGCGATAGAGTGCGGTCGCGTCCAGTTCAAAATATATATCTAGAGTTGTTAACACCCCCAAATTAAAATAATTTAAAGTTGTACTATGGCATCTTTAGGAAAAAATAGGGGAACCTTTTTCATTTACCTCAACCTAAAGCAATCATTTATAGAAAAATTGGTGTATTTTATACAAAGAATAAAAAGAATTATCAAAAGAAGCAAATCATAATTGTTTTAACAGCTCCTAATAGATACCGGACTGTTTGTATTTCGCGCGACAGAGATAACGCTCTACGAAGCCGAAATTAGCCGTTTGTCTCTTTCCAAAGATCGATGTGCAATATTTATTGCCGGGTACTGTACAACGACAGTTGAGTCATCAACAACAATAACATAACCAGGGTTTGCTGATATAATTATATCATCGTGATATAATTATATGATCGGGGAAATAGTTTTTTTTATACAAATTCAAGACATTTTTTTCATAGTTTATTTACATTTGATTATAATATATTTAAAGGGAATAGATCATCTTTATCAGAAGAGGCTATGTTGCGTGGGTTTGCGGGCGAGGAGTTGAAAGTATTATGAAAGTCTTTATGAACAATCACAGGATGTCTAATCCAATTATTTAATTAACGATAATGCATGAATGACATTCCACCAAGTACGTGGGGCGCGAGCGCAATCAATTTACACACAATTGGATATCATAGCACAATTCCTCCAATCAATATCGTCACTTACGATCAACCCATGTGAATGTATCCCTCACTTTTCTCTTGTTCTTATAATGGCGGGCCGCCTCCCCAGTCCATGGTGTTACGTCAAATTGACAGTTGACATATCTTCTAAAAAAACAATATTAACCAAAGAGGTTGGCATCACCGAACCAATTCTCTAGACGCGCCGACACGGCCACCCTGACTATCGCACGCCCTCGTGCGCTTAGTGATATTGCGCATCTGAATTACCAGAGGCAATAACATTCCATTGGTCAGCTCGTCCATTCCTGACATGCACACGCATAGACTAACATTTAATGGTCTCTCACTAAGAAGTAGCACAACCTCAACCATATCAATAAAACATAACGTGTGCTGGGCGCGCTTGGCCCTCTCGTCAAATCACCAAATCGCCATGCGGCGTAGGCTGGCGTACTATACACCTTGACCTAGCCACCAAATTGCTACGTGGTGTGGACCGGGCGTACTAGGCCCCTTCGACCAACCACCAACTTACCATGCGGCGTAGACCGGGCGTACTGGGCCCTTACGACTAGCCACCAACTCACCATGCGGCGTAGACCGGGCGTACTGGGCCCTTACGACTAGCCACCAACTCACTATGCGGCGTAGACCGGGCGTACTGGGCCCTTACGACTACGCTTAGCAAATTCTACTGTGTTTGCGTGTTTATGAAGTATCTCAACAATGTACTTTCATTTTAATGTACATCCGCTTTATGAATGAACGAATGCGATTCAGAGTGCGAAGCTGTAAGGGTTCCTGAACTGGCGGTCAGAGTGCCCTCACTGAACACCGAGAGAGTATCACTATCGCTATCAATAGGTGATACGAGTATTTCTTCAAGTTGTCCCAAATCACGTGCCGTCTCGGCCTCCTCATCATTAATCATATTTGATGCTAATTCTACTAATCCTTCAAACCCTCTGGGTACTAAACGCATGTATTTGTTTATGCGGTTCGTACCAGTCATGGGTTTCAGTTTGGAGCAAACATTTTAAAGCAGATGAGTTCGGACCCCGTAATTTACGCGATAGTTTGGTTTGGTTGCGTTCTCAACCTTTGACAAGAACAAACCATGCACATAAGGCCGTAGTTGTGCCCTACCGCGGTTAATCTTTGAGTATCGGCTGCTGCAGCCTGTTTGATTCCGCGGGATGCGACGTTTCGATACATTCTAAATTTGCGCGAGTGAGAGTATTCATACTGATATTGGATGAAATTTTAGAAATACCCAACGACTCGGCTTGAATACCGAACACGAGTTCAGTGGGTGTGTATCCCGGTATCCTAAATCGAGTACTATTAAGAGCAAGTTGAACATCATGAAGTTCGTCGCGCCAAACTTTATTAGAATCATTTTCTACTACGGTTTATAGGCGTACGCATTACGCGATCGACCTGTCCATTAGCCCTGTAGCAACCAGGTGCAATTCAATGGTATGTTTGAGGCAGAATTTTTTTTAAAGTCAGCACTTTATCATTTACGATTTCTTTTTCAGCAGGTAATAACCGATAGGGACGCCTCTGAACAGTTTTACATGGGTCTATAAGGTAACTCACCTGTGGTCACGCGACGTATAGGCACACCATCTATGAAGAACTTTCTATATGTCTGTAATACTGCCACTATCAAAAAGAAACAAAATGACCTCACCAGTTGATGTTGACAGGGTACCTCTCATTATTTTATGTTTGCAAATCTGCACTTATCTGCGTGCTGCATGTTGTTCAGTTCCAGACTTCTTTCCTGGGCAGGTTGTACTAATGTGTCCAGGCTTCCCAAAACATGTAACAGAGTTTTCCTTCTCCATTGGTCTTGACTTTTGACTATCTGTATTGCGTCGCTTGCGGCAGTTTTCTAGCTTGTGTTCTCTACTTCCACGATAGAAGCAAGTTCCTCCAAACCGTGTTTCATCTGTCAAGCTCTGCTAATGAGACACAATTGATTTTCTATTGTTTCGTCACCAATGGGCGACGCGCGCCGCTTAACCGGTTAAGTTGATGCTTTTTGTTGAAGTAATCACAAGTTTTAGTTTCTGAAGAATCACAATCCTCACTGCGTCTCTTTAATGACACTTTGCTTAAAATCCTGAAGAGTTGTGTTCTTCAATATCTGGTTCAGAGTCATCAGGGTCAAACTTTATTAGTTTTATTGAGACATAACTTGCTGGAGTAGCTTGAATTGCATTCTGCAGGCGTGATAAAAGAGTATCAATGTTCCCAAGGAGACTTTCATCATGTTTTCCCTTGAAAATTTCATTGATCACAGGTTGTTCTAATGGAATCTCACAAATCTCCTCAATATCTTGCCCTCTGAATCCCACTTCTGATAAAGGGAATAGATCATCTTTATCAGAAGAGGCTATGTTGCGTGGGTTTGCGGGCGAGGAGTTGAAAGTATTATGAAAGTCTTTATGAACAATCACAAGATGTCTAATCCAATTATTTAATTAACGATAATGCATGAATGACATTCCACCAAGTACGTGGGGCGCGAGCGCAATCAATTTACACACAATTGGATATCATAGCACAATTCCTCCAATCAATATCGTCACTTACGATCAACCCATGTGAATGTATCCCTCACTTTTCTCTTGTTCTTATAATGGCGGGCCGCCTCCCCAGTCCATGGTGTTACGTCAAATTGACAGTTGACATATCTTCTAAAAAAACAATATTAACCAAAGAGGTTGGCATCACCGAACCAATTCTCTAGACCCGCCGACATATTTATGTGCCATTTTGTTTGATAACTTGTTGGGATTCTGTGGGTAATAATATAATCCCATTGCTGTAGAAATTTTGGGACGTCTGATCAAAAAACTGCGTCAAGTAGTATTGACAGTCGTCTCTTGATGTTAAACTAACACTACCTAAATAATTCTGAAGACACCGAAGCAAGTGAAAATCTGAGGGTGCAAGGTCAGGACTATGGTGGATGTATTAACACTTACCAACCAAACGCTCTCTCAATTTTTGCTGACTGGCTAAAGATGTGTGTGGTCTGGCGTTATCATGATGAAAGACCACACCGTTATGAAAATCATTTGTTTTTTTTTACGTACACGAAATATACCCTGATTTCAACAGACGGACAGATACATAAATAAATAAATAATCAATAAAAAATATTTTTAACTTTCAGGAAGCTTCCTCTGAGGAATCTACAGATCCTACGGAAGAGTCTACCACAACGGATTATTCAACGACAGATTATCCTACGACGGACGATAATGATGATACGACAACGGATTATCCTACGACGGACGATGATGATGATACGACAACGGATTATCCTACGACGGACGATGATGATGATACAACAACGCCAGATTATGATACTACAACAGACATTACTACGGAATCAACTTCAGATTACGAATCAACAACATCAGATTATGACTCGACAACACCGGATTACCCTACCACAGAAGACACGTCCGAGGAAGATACGGAAACAGATCCTACAACAACCACAGATTATCCAATTACAGATGATTCCACAACTGATGATGACTATTCGACAGATACGACAGAGTATCCCGATACGACAGATTCTTCTACGACGGAAGTTGACACGACGATGACGACAGAAGAGCCTACGACGGAAGATGATAATCCGTGTCCTCCTGGCGTTTACGGAAATGTTCCGCATCCAGAATTGTGCAATTCCTTCTTCCTGTGTGTGAGTGGCCTAGCCGTGGAGTTACAATGTGCTGGTGGATTCGAGTTTGATCCTGAACTGAGGGTGAGTTTTTAATTTTGATTGGTGTTTTCATTATCAATGCCCTATTCTGCTATTTTATTTATTTTGTTTTACGTCTATCTCTATCGGCTGTCGTTTCAACATTATAAAACCAAATATTCAGTGTTACAATATTGTGTACATTGCAATTCATAATCGCAATATACAATTAAAGTACAGTACAACAGTAAAATGCTGCCTTTTTTGTCGCACAGTTAGACATATTTGTTCATATTACAAGCCAGAAAAAAAAATGGTGTATTATCAAATTAAAAAAAAAAACACTTATTACACTTATATTTTCATAAAAAACTAAAACAGTATCGTGATAAAAAATCGTAAAACAGAGCTCAAAAAATATTTTTCGTCGCATAATATTAACATTTTGAACATAATTGTATTTCATGTAATGATAACAAATGGAATTCAAGCAACTAAAGAAATGCCAAAAAAAAAACACTAATTTCCGGTTTCTGAGGTTTTTAAACGGAGTTTATCCATTCGATAGTGATTCTTGGTTCGATATCGTTTTTCTGAACAAGTCGATTGAATTAGTATCGAGGGTTTATTTGAGAACGTCAAAAACCGAGCATAAAGAAAGAAATGGGTAGTTGTAGCCCGCGAAATTCGATTTTTCTTACGTTTTTTGCAATTTTCAGGTCAGTGTCCGGTTGTATCTTGATCAAAATATGATTCGCGACAATAACAGGTACGTATTTACAGAATTATAATAATTAGAATCATAAATACATCTTTCTAAGTTAGATTTCTACCGTTAAGAACAAATCTCGTATGGAAAAGTGTTGGTGGTAGAAATCTAACTTAAACAGATGTATTAATGATTCTGATGATTATAATTCTATGAATACGTACCTGTTATAGTCGCGAATCAAATTTTCATCAAGATACAACCTGACACTGACCTGAAAATTGCAAAAAACGTAAGAAAAATTGAATTTCGCGTGCTACAACTACCCATTCACCTTAATAGATAATTATGTCGAATCAACATATTGAAAGTTTAAACTCCGTTTAAGAATTCTTTAGAAACCGGGCATGAGCCGTGCATTTGTTTTTTAATTTAATGAAAACTGCAAAATTGCTTTTGTTTTGCTGGTCATTCCATTCAACTAACATCAAACGTATATATATCTGTGTTGTACCTTATTTTTTGCCGCAATACGCTATTGGCACACAGCTGAAAACTTGCTACTTACCGTACATTAACTGTGCCACATCTTTTCTTACAGACCTGCGTCGAAATCGCTCCTGGCGGTTGTACTTTGGGCGACTCGACAGAATCAACAACAGACTCTTCCCCAACGACAGACTTGTCCAACACGACTCCAGACCCATCCCTGACTACCACTGAGGCTGTGACTCCCCCAGAACTGTGTCCAATTGGAGTGTGGGGTAACATTCCCCATGAATATAGATGTGATTCATTCTATATGTGTGCGGCAGGGAATGCCATTCAACTGTATTGTAGCGAAGGATTTGAGTTCGATCCTGAACAGGGAGTGAGTTTTGAATTAGTTTTTATTAACCTACTAGCAGCGCCCCGTGGTTTCACCCACATAAGTGTCGAGCCCGTGGGAATATCGGGATAAAAAGTATCTTATGTCTTATTCTGATCTATAAGCTATATTACTGTAAAGTTTCATCAAAATCTGTTCAGTACTTTTTGTTTTTGACATTTATGCGGGTGAAACCGCGGGGCGCTGCTAGTCTTTTTATAATATTGTTTTTTTTTATCTTTTAGGTTGTCAGTGTACAATTACATAATAAAATGTATCATTTTGTAAAAGGGCGAAGACCTGAGGGAAAATTCTCGTAATTTTAATAACGTTCACAGTCTGATCTCAGTCTCAATCTGTCAAAAATACTTGTAATTTCCCTACGTTTTGGCAATTTTTTGACATTTGTTTGTCCCTGATGAGACTGCAACTAGATTTTGAACGTTTTAATTACGAGAAATGACCTTCTGCCCCCTTATTCACAAACACTCGATATGCTTCCGTATCGTATCGAACATTAATCATTGTTATCGTAGGAGTCTTCTCAACGCGGTTCACAAGTCCAAAACCCGAAAATTTTGTCAGTTTAAATCAAATAGACGCCCACTATTCTTCCAACAGCTATTTGCTGTTGAGGGGAAGTCAAATCAGGTTATCGAAATGTCAGGTTTTCGATACGATAGCCTGTCGTATGGTTGTGAATCAGGGCTCAGATGTCCTGTAATACGGGCCTAGAGCTTAGTTTAGGCATAAAATAGAATACTCTTTATTATGTACAGACGCCAGCACATCAACCTACTACAATCTGTCAAATTTCTTTAATAGATTTTCAACTTTATCACTGAAGCATAAGGTTCAAAGTTGATTGGGAAAATCTGACAGTTTCGGGTAGGTTGATGTACTGGCGTCTGTACATACACCATATAAATTACAGACATAAATATAGAAACTTTACAATGGGTGACACAATGGGCGGTCTTATCGCTAAGAGCGATCTTTTAAAGACAACACCGCACAGTCTTTTAGGCACCAGTCTCCCACAATGTTAAAACGTTGTCTGACTCTGATACCATGTAATATGTATTTTGTAATATATTTTTTTTATCTAGCCTTCGCTGTCCCACTCCTGGGCAAACGCCTTCCAACACTCCTTCCATTTTTCGCGAGCCCGCGCGTCCTCCCTCCAGTTTTGACGGAACCTATCCAGCTCGTCCCGCCATCTCCTACGTGGTCTGCCGCGACCCCGCCTCACTGTCTCAGGGCACCAATTCTGCGCTATTTGGGCCCACAGTTTGTCCGGCATGCGGCAGACATGTCCTGCCCAGTCCCATTTAAGTTGAGCAGCCTTTAGAGCCACGTCAACTGTCTTTGTTTTGGAGCGCAGTATTGTGTTTCGAACACGATCCGATTGTAATATTGTGGTGAGAAAATAAATCTTATCTCATCTTAATTATTTCCAGACATGCGTCCTTATTGCCGAAGGCGGTTGCACGTACGGCACCACCACCACTACGTCAGCTCCCATCAGCGCAATATGTCCCCCTGGCACTTGGGGTAACGTTCCCCACCCGGAGATCTGCAATGCATTCTACATGTGTGCCGGTGAGCAACCGATAAAGTTGTTCTGCAGTGAAGGCTTTGAGTTTGATCCTGATTTGAAGGTGAGTTACAAAAGGAAAAACCCTTAATTTCTTGAACTACGGTTTTTAGGGTTCCGTACCCAAAGGGTGAAAACGGAACCCTATTATTAAGACTTCGCTGTCTGTCCGTCCGTCTGTCTGTCACCAGGCTGTATCTCATGAACCGCGATAGCTAGACAGTTGAAATTGAAAAAGAAATGTATTAAACCATAGAGGGTATACAGGCAACTATGTGGTACCTTTATTTCTAGTATTCCTTCAAAAAATCTTTGTACTTATTAATTTATTATCAACTAGCTGTGCCCGCGACTTCGTTCGCGCGCATGACGGAAAACGTTTTAATTTTTTTGTGCGGAACCCTAATTCTTTTTCTAAAATAAAAGTAGCCTAAGTTACTCCTTGTTAAATTAGCTATCTGCCAGTGAAAGTCTTGTTAAAATCGGCCCAGCCGTTTCAGAGATTAGCCGGAACAAACAGACAGACAAAAATTGTAAAAAATGGTATTTTGGTATATGTACGAGTATACATCCATAATATTCATTAAAAAGCGGTTATTTTAATATTACAAACAGACACTCCAATTTTATTTATTTGTATAGATGTATACTTAAGCTTATCTAAAAACACTGCCCGTTGGTCACGTGATCGCAAGCGCGACTGCTGAGCGTGGGGTCCTGGATTCGATTGCTGGGTCGGGCAAAGTGTTACTGGGTTTTTCCATTCGGAATGTCTTAGTAGCAGCCCGGAGTTCGGAAGTTGGCGGTGTGATACCCCCACAGATATAGATACACCTAGATAACGCAAGAGCAACTACTTCGCGTGCCAAAAATCGCACTAGCTTACGTTCAAAAATCGTAAGCCGCCACATTCGCGCTCAGTCCTGCGTACTGCTGGCTGGGTGAGCGTGAGCGAGAGCGCGAGCTCGTGACGTCATAGTAGGTAGTCAAAAAATGGAACGTTTGGTTTTCATACAGTTCGTAATACTTGCGTTATCTAGGTCTATCTATATCTGTGGATACCCCCGTGTCTCGTTGCACACGTTAAGCCCTTGGTTCTGCGCCTGATCTCTCTCCGGTCATGTTGGATTGCCGTCTCAACGGACAATGAGAGTATGAGAAGAGAGAGTGCACTTGTGTCTGCGGCACGGCAAATATTATAGTGCAAAAGTACAAATAGTTCCTATGCCATTATGTTGGCAACAATGTATACCAATTCTTATTCTTCACCACTCCTTAATGTTTTGGGCATGATTCTAACACGGACACCTTATAAAATCTTAAAAAAACCGCAGAATCGTCTTCCCTTATCTACTATCTTGACAGACATGGGCACAAAACACATATACTCCTAGCAGAGGACAGGGGAGCCAACATTATAACATAGGAACTATTTGTTGAAACGCACTCTACACTTGTGCGACCCTTTACTTGTCACAGGAATGCGACAGACACACAAGAGTGCCTCTGACACTCTAGACATAGACAATTAATAAGGTTACGTTTGGCGCGGAATAAAAATAAATATTTTATTTTATTAGCTAATATTTTACGTAATTATTATACCTATTTTTATATTTATTTATTTCTGTAATTGCCCGTGACATCACAGCGGGCCCTATCAGAATACCAGCGCTGTGACATTTATTTTTTTAAATGTCGCAGCATCATGCTGAGATAGGAGCCTTTTGGCCTCGTATAGGAGTTTCTGTCTCATTTTTCTTTTTGTTAATTTTTTTTTATATAACTTGGTTTTTTTATTTTTTTTACTGTGTTTAGTTTAGTTTGTGATCTTCCTGTACGAGTCGCAATAAATACATTTTCTTTCTTTCTTTCACTATAATATCTCCGCTGAGGTTGGTCACCATTGCCGAAACTCGGTATGGAGGACTTTATTTATTTTATCTAAAAACAATTTCATTAATTTTCAGACGTGCGTCCAAATAGCTGAAGGCGGCTGCACGTACAATCAAGGCACGACTGAATCTGATACAACAACAGTTCCCACGACTCTTGGAGAATCTGACACAACAACAGTTTCTACGACTCTTGGAGAATCTGACACAACAACAGTTTCTACGACTCTTGGAGAATCTGACACAACAACAGTTTCTACGACTCTTGGAGAATCTGATACAACAACAGTTTCTACGACTCCTGGTGAATCTGACACAACAACAGTTTCTACGACTCTTGGAGAATCTGACACAACAACAGTTTCTACGACTCTTGGAGAATCTGACACAACAACAGTTTCTACGACTCTTGGAGAATCTGACACAACGACAGTTTCTACGACTCTTGGAGAATCTGATACAACAACAGTTCCAACGACTCTTGGAGAATCTGACACAACAACAGTTTCTACGACTCTTGGAGAATCTGACACAACAACAGTTTCTACGACTCTTGGAGAATCTGACACAACAACAGTTTCTACGACTCTTGGAGAATCTGACACAACAACAGTTTCTACGACTCTTGGAGATTCAGACCCAACCACAATAGTTACAATTCCAGGAGAAATTGAATTAACTACAGTAGAATCTGACACCACAGATTCTATTACAACATCTGCAGAAGACACGGACGAAACTACGGTAGAGCCTTTTGACCCCTGTCCTTTGGGCGTGTTTGGTAATGTTCCACACCCGGAATTGTGCAACGTATACTTCTTGTGTCTTAGCGGCAGACCTCTGGAACTGACCTGTCCAGATGGATTTGAGTTTGATCCGGAAACTAAAGTAAGTAGGACTTTATTAGTCTTTTATACTTCATACATAATTATTATGAAAATGTGAAAAGAAACTATTACTCTTACAATGCAAAAGGAAAATTTAAAAGTAAGTATACAGTGTGATTCTTTATAATGTGCACATATCGAAATGAGGGAAACTAAGCTTCATTTTATCGATGGAAAAATTATTTTAAAACATCTATAAAAAAAATAATTAAATGGCTTTACCTGCTAAATATTGTACGTAGCCGAGTGCAAGGCCTTTCTTTAACCGTTGATAGGAAATGTTGTGATTGAGTTATAAACATGGCATTTTTACTTTTAGAAAGCTGATAGAATAGAGAATAATTTAATGTTTTAAAAAAGAGTAGGTATTTGGGTCTTTTATAGAGAAACTTTACAATTATTGTAAAAATTGATGAAAAAATATCTGATTTTTGTTATTATAAAACACCTTATTTCTCAATTGAGGGCAATTTTTTTTCTTTAATTGTTATTTAATGAGGACGCTCTGTTATTTCCAGTCATTACTGAGTTTGTTTCATCGTGACAGGTCATTCAGTTTAAAAGTTATACCTATTTGTTTACACAGGGGTCACAGCAGCTAACAAGAATTTTAAAATGCTGTAAAAATAATATATATATTTTTTAGATTTTTTTTTAACATTTTTTCCATCGATAAAATGAAGCTAAGTTTCCCTCATTTCGATATGTGCACATTATGAAGAATCACACTGTATATTGTATTTGTTCACTCTCTGAGGGATCAAATCTGGAATAAGGTGATCCACCAGAAAACTGAATTAGTTGACTTAGTTAAAGTTAAAATCATTTAAGTGGCAAGGCTCTAAAGGCATGTGGAGCAGGGTGTAAAGTTCACTACACTCCATAGACAAGGGAGGATCCTCAGACTAGACGGATGTTGTGTCTGGCGGGCCACTGCCCGACGATTGGTGTCCGGACGTTGTATATGTCCTAGTCGCACGGTAAACTCTGCTTGCGCGATGCAGGATTTTGCGTGACGTCAGTATGCTGCGTAGTTCGCATGTGGCGATGTAGATGGCGCCACAAGGCCATCAATATTGTCCGTAGGATCGATAGGAAGGGTAGACATGTTCTTGAGTAGAGTCTTCGAATCGTCAATGGTAGGATGCCCTAAGGCTAGACGGAGGGGAGATCTTGGCAGGGTAGCTGGTAGCTGCTTGTTGAGAGTAGCCGATGATTGAGTTAAATGGCGAGCTATTGGAAAGGGCTATTATTATTTATTATTATTACGTATTTATTTCAGAGAAATCTCCATATAGGTTACATAATTATAAACACAAAATAACAAAAATCATAAACTATTAGTGTGTTTGTAACAGAAAATTGTACCTAAAATTATATTAGTATGGTTAGTACCTTTACCTAACTGATGCCTATGGCTGTCCTTATCCACTGTTTTTGGAAAGGACAGTCAAAACGGATAGCAATAGCAATTAGGATGCCGTTGCTGCTGCTTCGTAGACGGTGCAGCAAGGAGTTTGCTTTCTTGCGCATGATGGCTTGGAAGCCATCCGTACGCGCTTCAGCAAACATACCAGACGCGCTGCAGATGTCTGCAGCAGTATGCTGATCATGATGATTGCTGACATATGTTTTCTATTCAAATCACTGGCTAAAAACTGAATTTCTTCCAGGAATGCGTTCTAATAGCCGAAGGAGGTTGCACGCTCGGTACCACAACAACAAAAAATCCGGATGAAGGGACTACTGAGCCAATTAACGGAGAATCGACCACCTCTGGAGTGACCACGGAAGCACCGGCATTAATCTGTCCTCCAGGCCAGTATGAAAATGTGGCTCATCCAGAATTGTGCGATTCGTTCTACATGTGCGCTGGTGGTACAGCGGTACAGTTGTACTGTACTGATGGCTACGAGTTTGATCCTGAGACTAGGGTGAGTTTTAAGTGACTTTATACAGGGTGAAATTAAATTCATGGGCATCCTTTTAAGGGGTCATTGTACTCATCATTATAAACAACTTTTACTATGGGACTAAATCTAAAATCGCGAAAAAAAATCAGCTGTTCCTTGCATGTATGTTCACATAACTAGTCAAAATGTAGGGATGAGCTGATTTTTTTTCGCGATTTCAGGTTTCGTCCCATAGTAAAAGTTGTTCATAATGATGATTACAATGACCCCCTAAAAGGATGCCCATGAATTCAATTTCACCCTGTATACCATCCGCACTTGGTCGATATACGTTATGTAAACTATATTCATTTGTTTATTTATTAGGGACAAAAAACAGTTACATGCTACAAAATACAGAAAAATACATAGGTAAACTAAGATTTACGAGTAACAAGCATGTAACCCACACCATTGTCCACGTTTTAAAAACTAAAGGTTAGAAGTGCTAAAAACATAAAAAAGATAAAGAAAAATGTTACGTAGCATAGCTTTATTTAACTTATAATAAAATAATCACTAAACAAACTATCCAGAGCCATTTTCTTAAATGATTGCTTAGATAGACAAAATATATTCAGTTCACATATTGTACAATTCATATTTTTTTTCCAGTCCTGCGTCCCAATTGCCGAAGGTGGTTGTACCCTTGGACCTACCACCACCCCTGAACCACCCCCGACAACCACGCCGGTACCTATCTGTCCTTCAGGGCATTGGGGTAATGTTGCCCACCCGTCTAGGTGTGACTCATTTTATATGTGTGCAGGAGGGAATGCGATACAACTGTTCTGTAGCGAAGGTTTCGAGTTTGATCCAGAGCAGGGGGTGAGTTTTATAATTATTTATTTGTGTTTAGGGTTCCCTACCTCAAAAGGAAAAAAATGGAACCCCTATATGTTCACTTTGTTGTCCGTCTGTCTGTCAAGACCCTTTATCTCGAGAAAGCGTGGAGGTATCGAGTTGAAATTAAAACCGTATACTCAAGTCTATAGTCTCATGAAGCTGTGAAAAAATCAAACTTCTAAGTTAACGTAAAAAAAAGATGCGGCCGTCTATGCCACAAAAAACGTATATTTCGACATTCTCAAGGGAATCAAAATAGGTACGAGTGCTTTCCGTTGACCTAGAATCATGAAATTTGGCCAGAAGCAATGTCATGTAGCACAAGTAAAGGAAAAAATCCGGAAACTGTAGTTATATACCTACAAATTTGTACGGAACCCTCGATGCGCGAGTCCGACTCGCACTTGACCGGTTTTCATTTGTAAATTAGATGCCGTTTCGCACGGTTTTACTGACTTTATAAAAAAAGTTTAATATTATAATGTTTTACACATACAAACTTTCTGGTATAAATTCTAGATCAAATTAAATTATCTAGCGAAACTTCGCAAACGTGATGGGTATCGATATCTAAACAAATAACTCAAAAAAAAACAAGGTATGATTTTTAACCGACTTCTAAAAAAGGAGGAGGTTCTCAATTCGAATGTTTGTATTTTTTTTTTTTGTTTTTTTTTTTTTTTTTTTTATGTTTGTTCGCGCATAACTCCGTTGCTTGCCAACCGATTTGGAAAATTCTTTTTTTGTTGGAAAGGGTATACTTCCCAAATGGTCCCATGAAAATTTTATCGAAATCGGACAAGCGGTTTTTGAAAAATCAACAAAAATCTAAAAAATTATCTACTTTAATGATCTTTTTGTTTACTTTTTTGTGGGGTAGGTACAACTAAAAAGTGAAAAATAAAAACTTTTTTACAAAAAAAAAACAACCGACTTCAAAAAAAACACTACAAAGTGATAAATAACTTTAATTTCGGAAGTCGGTGTCAAAAAACGAAAATGCGGGACCAACGACACCGACTTCCGAAATTAAAGTTATTTATCACTTTGTAGTGTTTTTTTTGAAGTCGGTTGTTTTTTTATGTTATCAATATGACTATAATTAAGGGATATTTTCAGACTTGCATAGCCATATCAGAAGGAGGTTGCACGCTCGGCTCCCAAACGACTCCAGAAATAGACACAACAACAGACGCTTCGGACGAAAGCTTAGAATTGACTACAGAAGATTGGTACTCAACTACAGAAGATGACTTAATTTCTGATGATAATAGACCAACTACTGCACAAGGAGTGACTTCAGATGAGGAATCAGAAGAAACGTCTGCTACAACGGAATCTATACCAACAGAATCTTCTGAAGAACAGACTCCAGATGGATCAGACTACGAATCTACTACTGGAGACGATTCATCCACTGAGACAGATTCGACTACAGAACAGCCAACTACCTCTGAATCAGTAGAAACAACTGATTCTGATGAAACAACAGAATCTTCACCAACAACTGAAGATCCTTCGCTAACAACTTTAGATTACGATGTTACAACAGGATCATCAGCGGAAACAACGGAATCAACTACAGAAGTTGATGACTCAGGAGAGGTAACGGACCCGTCAGTAACAACTGAATACCCAGATACAGAAGAAACAACAGACTCTTCCTCAACTACTCGAATCGATTCAACAGACGAAGACACGGAGACTGATCAACCATCTACAACAGAAGAACCTGGGGACAGTGCAACAGATGCATCTTATGAAACAACAGATTCGTCGGAAGAGGTAACAGAATCGTCACAAGAAACAACTAGCGAAAGCTCAGAAATAAGTGAAACAACGACTACAGAAGCTTCGGAAGCGACAACAGTAGCACCCATTTGTCCTGCAGGAGTGTTTGGCAACGTGCCACATCCAGATAAATGTAATGCGTTTTATCTATGTACTGGTGGTGCTCCCATACCATTGACCTGTAGTGAAGGACATGAATTCGATCCTGAGTTGATGGTAAGTTAAAAAAAAATCTTCTTCTTTTTTTGAAGTGAAAAAACCATTGTACTCGCGACACTATTACCGTAACCGACACCTCTGTTTTATGTTTTGGACATTATAAAGACATCAATGCGCGGTTTTTCTTTGGAAAGAATGACCTTCAAACATATTTATAAAATTACTATGCTTCTTTATGATTTAAGAAATAGATAATGAAATGAAAACTTCTTCAGGCGCGTTGAGAATTTTTTTTGAGATGGGAAAAACCATTGAACTCGCGACACTGTTACCGTAACCGACACCTCTGTATATAAGTATGACGATTCAAAAAATACACACGTAATTGTTCAAGTTTTCGAACATATGAAGCAATGGATTAGCGATATTCTTTAAAATTATTCAGATTGTGACTGAAGATGTATTACGCAAAGGGTACTGTTATAAAAACTCCTCATAATAAAGCCGAACGAGTCTGTCATTAAAAAAAAAAAATAGTCTGTTAAAGAAGTCAAATGTACAGACACCAGCAAATCAAGCTACACGAAACTGTCAAATTTTCCCACTCGACTTTGAACCATATACTTTAGCGACAAAGTTGAAACTCTATTAAAGAAATTTGACAGATTGTAGTAGCTTGATGTGCTGGCGTCTGCACTTGCAAAATTTTTACTACGTCTTTTTTTTTTAAAGAAAGAGCATTCTACTTTGAGTTAAAAACAAAACGTCTATTTCAGACCTGTGTAGAAATAGCAGAAGGTGGTTGCACACTAGGAAGCCCGACCACGACTCCAGCACCAGTGTCGATTTGCCCACCTGGAGTTTTTGGCAATATACCCCACCCAGAAGAATGTGCATCTTTCTACATGTGTGCAGCGGGACAAGCAATTTTACTCACCTGTAGTGAAGGACTCGAATTCGATGCTGAAGTTCGGGTAAGTGGCGTCTCTTTTGTAACTTTAAACAAGATGTAATAAAATCTGTCGGTGTGGTTTCTAAGTATTTGATACTTATAAACCTCTCACACGTTTGCCCGCATACCTGTCGAAACACCTTACGCGTCGGAGTAGTTGAATGGTTGCAGTAAAGATGACAATAGAACGATGAGACTGTTGTGTACACTTGTTGTACCGTTGACGTTTAGAGCACTTTCTCTGTACAGTCAACAAAAGAGATAAATATGCAGGATCGTTGGATATAGTTGAAGTTTAGTAAGAAACTGATGAATGTTCTCGAATATATTTTTATTGTATTAATAGAAAACAAACAGCTCAATGATCCTGCATACTTATCTCTTTTGTTGACTGTACTATTGGTGTACACTTGACGCTTGAGGGGTTAACAATGTTTTTCAGTCTAATTTAAAGTTAACAAATTCATTGGCAAAAAAAGCGACTAAAAGTATAACTAGTTGGAAAAGCATACTACAGTATTTTAGAATTTTTAAATGACAAAATGAAATATTACGAATTTAACAAATATATACTGACCTTTTATAATTTTTGCAATTTATGATTAGATTATAGAGCAATTTAATTCAAATGTATAATTTATTGTTTAAATTTAATTTTTAGTTTATGTGAAAATTTAATAATGTTTTTAGCTTTGTATATACCTATAAATGACTTTTCTTATCTATATTTGTATGCCACAAAGGCCGAACATGACGGATCTCTTTTGTTTACGAACAACCTGCATGCCTTGTATGTATACTCATGTTTCTACAAATAAATGCCTTATCTTATCTTATCATATTGGGATGATAATTAAGGTGCTGCTCAGCTTAGCGACAGAGTCAAAACTTTCACTTCACTTCTGATATTATACTAAAATGTAATTATCGTTTTTTTAGGATTGCGTTCCCATAGCTGAAGGTGGTTGTACCCTTGGACAGATCACTGAAACAACTCCCGATGATGAGCCAACAGTCCCACATCCTCAACCAGAGCCCACTCCTGAGAGTCCTGAAAGTTCCGAAACGACTCCTGCAACAGTGGGCCCGACTTCGGCACCAGAAAGTGAGGAAGTGACCACACCAGAGTCAATTTGCCCACCTGGAGTATTTGGCAACGTACCTCACCCTACAAAATGTAATGCCTTCTACATGTGTGCAGCAGGACAAGCTATTTTACTCACCTGTACTGAGGGACATGAATTCGAACCTTTGGTCCAGGTAAGTTTTGTTTATATTTTGTAAATCTTTTCAAACTCAAAGCATTTATTTCAATTAAACCATGTACAGACACTTTTGAATTGTCAAAATTAAATAGTCGGTCAGTTAGTCTGAATGTTGAAGCTAGTTGCCCATTCTAAAGCGTAGATCTCTATGGAGAAGAACGGGCAAGAAACTCCATGGACACTCTTTTGAATCAAGAATATTACAAAATCCTGGGTACATTATTCTTGTTGCTTCTATATGTGAGAACAATGTAAAAAAAATTGAGTATTCAAATCTGGTGTAGAGAACTTCAGTGATCAGAAGCGCCCACCTAATGAGCAAGCTAAAGCGCGAATGCAATGCTAGTTATAAAAGCTGTAGAACCAATGCGTTCTTAGGTGAAGACCGCGAATCAGCAAATGTAGCGTAGGACACTCCCAGACTGGTTGGAGTAACCCACAAGTTTGTAAAATTTTCATGTTCAAATGATAAGCTATTATTTCTATTTCATCTAGGACTGCGTTCCCATTACCGAAGGCGGTTGCACCCTTGGACTAGACACTGTAACAACACCCGATGATGACGAAGCATCAGACGCACATACTCAACCCGACAATACTTCGGAATCGACTCCCACAACTTCAGAAAGTTTTGAAACGACTTCGGAGAGTGCCGAAACGACTTCTGAAAGTGAACAGGTGACAACGGAGCCAACACAGGAACCAGATGCTGCAGAAGTAACAGAGACTACTACGGAACCAACAAGCACGCCAGTTCCAGAGCCAACGACAACAGTCTCCCCACAAGAAACTACCACAATAGACAAAATTACTACTGTACCAATTCCTGAAGACTCAACTACTCAATCTTCCGAAAACACAGAAGCAGAATCAACAACTCCTGATTCTGATACGACTTTGAAACCTACCGAAACGACTTTGGAAAGTGACCCGACTACGGAAACAGTCGAAGTGACTACTCCAGCACCGATTTGCCTACCTGGTGTGTTTGGTAATGTGCCGCATCCAAAATTATGTCACGGTTTCTATATGTGCTCTAACGGATTTGCGATGGAGTTGTTCTGTCCTGAAGGGTTGGAATTTGATCCGGAATCGAGGGTGAGTTGAATACCTTATTTTTTTATTAGTTGTTAGTGTCCAAAGTGGGCAAAGGCCTCCCTATTCTCTTTCCACCTCTCTCTGTCCTGTTGAATACCTTAATTTACTGTTGTATTTGGATGATTATATTTTTCTGAACCAAGCGTCATGCGTTTAGCGTTAAACGTTTTTGAAGTGAAACTTCTTTACGCACGCTTGACTTAGGGAGTAAGCTGGCGAACGCGTGACGTAAGCGTTACGAAAAGTGTGATCGGGGGAGGCGAACGGGAGTTGAGTGGGGGATATAAGCTAGAGAAAGCAGTGCGCACATTTTCTTTCTCTCTTCCTCTCATAGCCAAATATATACGTTTGAAGTTTCACTTCAGTCGTGTGGTCATAAGCACACTCGGTTTTTTTAAAACATCGTTCTGTTAACTTCTGCAAACGATCGACAGAAAGAGAACAATGTTTTAGAAACGTTTGGCGCTAAATGTATTTAGTTATTTGTGGTGCATATGGGCCTTAAAGTTATAAAAGACTACCTTACTAATAAATGTAATGTATTATCAGATGAATAGTTACACGCCGATATCTCTCTTTCAGTCGTCAGTAATTTGACTTTCGAAAGAAAAAGACAAAGCGTTGCTATACAACGTTTAATAGTAAGGGGGTAATAATACAGGAAGATTTTTTTATCACCATCCAAATTTTTACAGGGTGTTCTACCCACGAATATGAACAACTTTCACTATGGGACCAAGTGAAATCACGAAAAAAAAAATCAGCTGTTTAATACAAAAGTTCAATACCTACTTGACCAAAATGTATGAAACAGCTGATTTTTTGTCGTGATTTCAGAGTTGGTCCCATAGTGAAAGTTGTTTATATTCATGGATAGAACACCCTGTAAAAATTTGGATGGTGATAAAAAAATCTTCCTGTATAATATAGTCTTAATTTCGGACTACAAGTTCCTCCGTACCCAGTGCCATATAAAGGGACTGTCCACTTTGTCTAATAAAGTTTTAATAGCGATCTTATTTCAAACGTGTTTCGGCATTGCTTGACTAGTAGTGGATTCATTTTTTATTACGTATGTAGTATCGCAATTTTGATAAAATTTTGTATGAAGGTAGCTGACACCCATTTTTTTATGGATGGGAAATCATCAAATGACCCCTCCCGCTCTGGGTGGAGCGAAGGGAGTGTCAGACTCTTACTGACTAAAACCCATCCGTGTTCCTTCCTTAGCCCTTTATGTTCCGGGGTAGCGGTAACCCTTTCGGACAATCCAGTATCGCAATTTTGATAAAATTTTGTATGAAGGTAGCCGACACCCTGGATTAACATATAGACTACTTTTTATCCCGAAATTCCCACGGGATTGCCATTTACGTGGGTGAAACCGCGGGGCGCTGCTAGTACTAAAATAAATACATTATTTTCAGACTTGCATCGTAATAGCAGAAGGTGGTTGCACCTTAGGACCAAACACAGGCAACGATTCGAACGGTAACGCCTCAGCAGAAGAACAAACACCTGCCACAATAGCACCAGAAGGGATAGAAAATGAAACCACAGTTACAGGAGACAATGCTGATATAGTTTCGACTATGGCACCTGTTGAAACGACTATAGGAAGTGAAGCGACTACCCCAACACCGATTTGTGCAGCTGGACAGTTTGGAAATGTGGCCCACCCGGAGAATTGTGAATCGTTCTACATGTGTGCAAATGGAGTTCCGATATTGTTGCACTGCAATGAAGGATTCGAGTTTAGTGCTGCCGTTGGGGTGAGTAAAAAATGTATTTTTCTGAAAATAAAGGCTGTAAAAATACAAATAGCCGCTAACTATGCATTCTTATACAGGGTGAAATTTTAATCACCGTTTTCCTCTTAGGGGTCATTGTACTCATCATTATAAGCAACTTTTACTATGAGACCAAACCTGAAATCGTGAAAAAAATCAGCTGTTCCCTACATTTATGTTCGTATAACTTGTCAAAATGTAGGGAACAGCTGATTTTTTTTTCGCGGTTTCATATTTTTTCACGTTGTATCATCACCAGTCTTGCCTTTTCCCAACTATGTTGGGGTCAGCTTCCAATCTAACCGGATGCAGCTGAATACCAGTATTTTATATGGAGCGACTGCCTATCCGGCCTCCACAACCCAGATCAGTAACTGGGTCGTGGAGGTCAGATAGGCAGTATCAATGCAGTAATATCAGTGTAGATATACCCGTCACGACTGTGAAGTTTCGTTAAGTAATGTAATTTGACCCTGTATATTTATTTATTTATTTGGGACAAACAAACAGCAACACATTATATCTGCGCAAATAATATAAACAAAGATATAATATAAATGTGAAACTCACACCGTTATCCACAGCATATACAATTCATATAACTTTACTAATGAACAATCTATGCGAGTAAGACTACGAGACTGTTCAAATAACTATACATCGGAATCCTTAAGTTTCCTTAACAAAGCAGAACGAAATCTATTTGCTGACATTGAGAATAAATCTAATTCTGTAGTTTCTGAACAAAAATCATTATAATTTTTGCACAAGCGACGTAGAGGGGCCCGCAGACCAGCATTGGTGCGGCAATAGGACACAGCAAAAAGAGGACGTGCGCGCACCTCACGTCTAATAACAGTTCTTGGGACACAGTAGCATATTTTATTAGTAATCTCAGAGCAGTTATACCTGTTATAGCATACGTCGAAAAGAAACATAATTTCTAGATATAAACGTCTAGACTTCAGGCTCATCAGATTGTATCTATTTAGTAGATTTTTATAGGTTGGGAAATTGTGGGAGCACCTATAATGCATCGATCTGAGGAATTTGCGCTGCACCTTTTCTAGCATCTCAACGTATTTATTATAAAAAGGGTTCCACACCACCACTGCATATTCGAGTTGAGATCTAACTAGTGCTTTATAGAGATGAGAATAAGTGCTTGCGTGTTTAAATTCAGTAGCTGATCTCATAACGAACCCGTACATACGATAAGCCTTTTTGGTGATGTTATCAATATGTTGATCAAGGTGAAGTTTGTTATCTAGCAGTACCCCTAGGTCTCGCACGGATGGAGCTTTCAATAGAGTTACATTGTTTAGATTATATATCGTGGCTGCTGTCTCCATCTCCATGTTGAAATCATTAGAAAAACAAACGAAAATCAACATTAGTTTTATACTTCCTTTTATTTTCTTAGCAATGCGTCCGAATAGCAGAAGGAGGCTGCAAATTAGGTGGTAGCCCGACCACAGTGCCCCCAACAACACAGTTCGAGTGCCCTGACGATCAGATCGGCAACGTCGCCGACCCGGCCAGGTGCGATGCGTTCTACGATTGTTCTGGAAGCTCGCCGCTGCATCTGTTGTGTACTGCTGGATATGAATTTGATAGTGATTCGAGAGTGAGTATTTAAAAAAAAAAAATATCAGTGATGTCAGAAGTGAACTTACGAGTTGTAGGTCGTAGCTTGGAACCCTGACAAGCGCTTTATTTTCTGTAAAATATTTCATCTTCACTGCTCTCAAAACGGTGAAGGAAAATATCGTGAGGAAACTGGCATATTCTAGACCCAAAAATTCGAAGACATGTGACATCTACCAACCCGCACTGAGCCCGCGTGTTAGAAAGGAGGTCTGTTTCCCAGCAGTGGGAAGTTAAAAATGGTTCATATTATTAAAAAAAATTGGATTTTATTTTGGAATAAATTTTATACAGTCATAGATTCGCAACAATTACTAAAAAATTCCAACCTTTCAGATTTGCGTAGAAATAGCCCCAGGCGGCTGCACCCTTCCCAACGGACAGACAACCTCAGAAACTGTCCCAGAAGACACTGACACTGAATCCACTGCCACGACTCCTGAACCTTCCACCACAACTGAACCAACAACAGTACCACCAACCACTCTGGCAGGAGACACGAATTCTACAACCCTATGTCCAGAGGGCTCAGCTGAGAACTTCCCTGACACGGAAAGCTGCGTTACCTTCTTCAAGTGCATCGATGGTATTGCAGTGAAGTTATACTGTGCTCCTGGATATGAGTTTGATCGTGAATCACAAGTAAGTTTGACGAGTATATAGTTTTTAGAAAGAAGTTTTTGAAGTGAAAACTGTTTTAGGCACGTGGGGCATTTTTTGAGATGGGAAAAAACCATTGAATTCGCGCCACTGTTACCGTAACCGACACCGCTTCGGATGTGTTCGGCTGTCCTTCGGATGTACTCGGTTTTAATGTATATCCGATATGTCAGTGAGTGATGGCCAAGTTTGTGTTTTGTTTTTACTTCTGTCGGCACTCCCGGAGTGCCACTGTTTTTTTTTAACGCGACTTGCGTTAGGAATAAACTGGTAGAAATTGTCACGTGACGAAAAAGCGTTAAGCCCTCCTCCATGCTATTTTCACATACTACTTAACTACTACTATAGTTGTCATGGTTTTCGAGGGTGCTAAAGCCGATAGTGAGGTCAAAATGAAAATCCAAAATGGCGGCTGCGAAAAGTTTTAATTTTTTTGTCATGGGTGTCGTTTTCATGGTTTTTAAAGGTGCTAAAGCTGATAGCGAGGTCAAAATGAAAATCCAAGATGGCGGCTGCGTAAAGTTTAAAATTTTTTGTCATGGGTATCGTTTTCATGGTTTTTAAGGGTGCTAAAGATTTAAAGTGAAAATCCAAGATAGCTACAACTTCATGATAGCTTATAAAATTTAGAAAAACATAAAGAGTATTCTATTCTATTCTATTCTATAAAATCATATAGTATTTATATATATATAAAATTTATAAATACTAGATAGGTAGACTGGTAGAAAATGCCCTAAGCACTAAGTCCGCCTTTGTACAGTTTTTACTTCTGCATAAAGTTTTAATAAATAAAATAAATAAATAGGTCTGTATTAAAAACGCGTATTAACTTTACAGTTTCTCTCTTTCTATTAAACATACGATACGACACGTGCGTGTGCGTGCGAGTAAAGCGTAAGGAACTTCGTTCCTGACGTAGGCCTTCGACCGCACTCGTTTTTTTTGTTATCTTTCTGAAGTTCAATGACTTTAAGTTTTCTAATGTAATGGGTATCTTTCTTTTGCCATCAAAGTTGCCTTATGAGTATGTTAGTAGGTACGCCTACAAAAAAATAAACACTTTCCCGCCAAAAACTTGCCTAAAGATAACAATCTTCTGAAATCTTGATTACTTTATTATAAACTAGCTGCGCCCCGCGGTTTCACCCGCATAAGTTTCGAACCCGTGGTAATATCGGGATAAAAAGTAGCTTATATGTTAATCCAGGGCATCAGCTACCTCCATACAAAATTTTATCAAAATTGGTCCAGCCATTTGAGCGTGAAGAAGTAACAAACATATAAACAAACACACACACTCACAAACTCTCGCCTTTATAATATTAGTGTGATACTGCGGGTACTTGCGTAACATACTAACAGTTAAGTAGCAATGGGTTTCATTTTGACAGTTCAACAACATTCATTGCGTTATTTACGTTGGTGAGCAGACAAATTTTTCGAACACAAGAAGCCATGGCTTAGCAATCAAAAATGATTCAAATTGAAATTGAAACTGTTACGCAATTAGGGTGCTGTTCTACTGTTGTAAGTCCTTAGTTTAACCAAGAATCTTTTCTTACAGAGATGTGTAGAAATCGCAGAAGGAGGTTGTACACTCGGAAGTACCTTGGCAACAGACCCAACTCCTGAACTTACGACCACAACTGTACCAACAACGATATCTTCTGAACCAACAACAATAACTCCAGAAGACATAACAACTACCAAAGAGCCAACAACGGAAGCAACTACTATACCTACAGAGGCACCAACTACAACTTCTGAAGCACCTATTATACCAACAGAAGCAACTACAACAACTTCTGAAGCACCTACTATACCAACAGAAGCAACTACAACAACTACAGAAGCAACTACAACAACTTCTGAAGCACCTACTATACCAACAGAAGCAACTACAACAACTATAGAAGCAACTACAGAAGCGCCCACAACAGTGGCGCCACTATGCCCAGTGGGAGTATTTGGAAACATGCCAGACCCTGAGAGCTGTGAATTCTTCTACAGGTGTATAGGAGCTGGAAACCCACTGCATCTGCGTTGTCCAGCTGGATTTGAATATGACCATTCAGTTTACGTGAGTCTTGTTAATTAATATTTATTTAGGTATATATTTTAGGACGATCCTGCTGTGAATGATGATATGGTTAGACAATGGCGTGCATTGACCTCACTTTTTTTTCCGATTAGTGACCGCGTTTGCCTAGACTAGACCCGGCTAGTGCCTACCTATTCTAAAAACCAATGCACGCCACTGGTGGGAACATTAAAGGCTGATTATGATGTTGATCTAAATATGTTTCGCGGCCGTAACAAATATTTATTTATAGAATTATAATCATAAACATCATCAATAGAACTCTCTAAGATAATATTATTACCCTACTGAACGACTATTTTTTGAAATCATGACATTTGAGGACAATTATTCTAACTCAAGGAGTTGTATGGCTGATTCAAATGCGTATAATTCTGTAAAGTTATACAGGGTGTCCCTGGAAGTATGGATCAAATCGAATAGGGACGTGGGTACGGTCATTTCCAAACGTTTTAGCAAAAAAAAAAATACTAAAAAAACCTAAAAAAAAGAGAAGAAAGATCGAATTCGTGAAAACTATCAGGGCTATAAATTTTTTTTTTAGATAGCCCTGATAGTACTTTTTTATGATTAATTTCTTTGAACACTAAGCGAAGTGATTAAAAAAAAATCGGTTATAACTTTTGAACTGTAAAAAAATTCACTGACATTCTCAGGGTTAAAAAGTTTGGAAATGACCTTGCCCACGCCCCTATTCGATTTGATCCATACTTCCAGGGACACCCTGTATATGTTGCGGTCGCGAATCATATATACATATATTATATGCAACCTGACCTGAAATATGCAAAAAACGTAAGTCGGGCTTCCTTCGCGCGAATAATAACTAGCCTATACTTACATAAATACTTAATTTATGCCCATTGCCACCACTCAACTTTCTACTTTAGTGTTGTTTATTATAAAGTCGATTTTTGAGTGCCCATTTTTAATAAAAAAGGTCCTAAATCGGGGTTTGAATTGAACTTTGTTTTGTTTGATATCGAGTTTGTTGTTCGAAAACTTTATAATGATCTGAAATTCTGAATTCAAATATAGTTTATTATGTTATTACGAGGAGATCCGTAGCACTATTTGTAACCGGTTGCTCGTTTTACAGAACTGTGTACCAATCGCCGAAGGAGGTTGTACACTTGGTACTACTGCGCAAAAAGTACTACCAATACCTTCAGAAGCAACAAACACAACTTCAGAAGAGACAAACTCTTCTTTGAAGCTAGATGCTTCTTTTGAAGAATTACTTGCGACGAAAATCGAAGCTGAGAAGAAGAAAAAGGAGATGGCGGATATAGCTTGTCCACTAGGCGTTTATGGAAATGTGCCTGATCCAGAAGGGTGTGAGTCTTACTACTTCTGCGCAGGAGAATTTGCAACGCAAATGCACTGTAGCACTGGTTTTGAGTTTGATCCGGATTTGAAGGTGAGTTGATTACTTATTCATTGAAATTCACTTAACTTGAATTGCTCGTATATTCAAATCACAATTGTCATGGACAGCTTGACTGTAATTTCTAATTTAATAATTAATTTCCCGGAATGTATATAACTACATATACACTTCTAAATTTATATATAACTAAGCTTCTGCCCACGACTTCGTTCGCGTGAAATTTCTTATTCCCTCGACCCATCTCGTCGTATTGCATCACTTGCCCGCGTCTCCTGCTCTATCACTTCGTTTCCCCATAGCGCTTTTGCTCGGCTCCTGAGGGTCATAGCGTGACGTTAAATAGCCTATAGCCTTCCTCAAGAATTGGGCTATCAAATGCAAGAAGAATTTTTCAAATCCGACTGGTAGTTCCAGAGATTACCCCCTACATACAAACTTACAAACAAATTTTACCTTTTTATAATATTATTAGTATATTAGTATAGAAAAAAAATGAACATATTAAAATATAAACCATTGGTTCTCAGCATTATTTTGCCAACCGCCCACTTTGAGAGTTTAAACATGTACTTAATATTAACAGTCGTAAGATAGGATATATAATTTACTCTGGGTTTCCTAATGCCCCCCTGACAGTCTCAAACGCCCACGAGGGCCGTTATCGTCCACGTTGAGAACCTATACCCTAAATATTCTTTTTTTTTCACAGTCTTGCGTCCAAATATCAGACAGCGGCTGCACAGCAAAACTAAATGAAAAAACGATGTAATGGCCTGACACTACGACTACTGAACAAAATGACTTTGGCACTATAACATTTATTGAGTAATCTTATTTACAACAACATTTTTATACTTTTATGTCGTTGTCATACTACTTACCTAGAAGTAAGTACTAAGTCAGTTGTTCGTCTGACATTAAAAGTACCAAGTAGTCAGAAACGAAATATTGTAAAGCGGATTACTTAATAAATACCCTGTATATAAAATAATCCTTAGTAATGAAACTTTGTGACCTACAGCTGAAGAAAATAATGTTGTTTGGTTAATTGATTGTTCGGTTGAGAAGAAGTGAGAAATCTACTAAAAGAAGAAAAGAGATGGAGACACTATCTCTATCTCTTTCTTGTGATAATAATTTAGCTTTAATTAAAGAAGATATACTTAGCTAGATGTTATTTGTCTTTTAGTAGGGCTGCCCACACTCGCGTTTCTTTTATCTTTCTTGTTTATATTTTTTTCATAATTCTTATTAATTATTTAAGGTGTGGTCATAAGTCCCAAGATTTCTCGATTCACCTCTCTAACAATTAATTTCTTAAAAAAATAATCGAACAACAAAAAAGAATCTGAATTTCATATTTTAATATTTTTGCCTGAAATCGTTAATTAATGTTAATATTTATTTATTAATTTAAACAAATATTTGAAATATTTCGCACCGTTTTTATTGTCTTTTATTTTTGTAATAAAAGTCTTTGATTTTGATGTAGGATAAGTATATTTATTGTATATATTGCCTAAGAATAAAGCTAGTCTGATATATGTTACCTATTTATATTATTGTAATTTGAAACCAAAGGTTCGCCAAAAACCCAGAGAGGTGCGAGAGGATGTTGTAAATAAAAAGTTTCATATTTTAATAATATTTTTATTTATTGCCTTAATATACAAAATACAGGATGTAAAAAGACACATCACATAGCCGTCAACTACGCATTATGTGCATTAAGCTAAGTAACATTGCACAAAACTGGTACCTAATCGACTTTTATTTTTGGGTAGTGCGTGATTTAATGCACGCAAAACATTTTGCTTACCTAAGGGTGCATGCAACGATACAGTCGTCGCCGCGTCGTCGTGGGGGTATTTGAAGTTGTGTTATAACATTAAAAACATGTAAAAGTCGGAATTTGCACCATATCTTTTTACAATATCTTTGTAACTGGATGATTCACAGCCACAGATATAGATACACCTAGATAACGCAAGAGCAACTACTTCGCGTGCCAAAAATCGCACCAGCTTACGTTCATAAATCGTAAGCCGCCAATTTCGCGCTCTGTCCTGTGTACTGCTGGCTGGGTGAGCGTGAGCGAGAGCGCGAGCTTGTGACGTCATAGTAGGTAGTCAAAAAGTGGCACGCTTGGTTTTCATACAGTTCGTAATATCTGTGTTCCCAGGTATGGTCCAGTACAAAAAAAAGTATCATAAGGACGGGGAGTACAAGTGACTCGTGGCTTCGTTAAATTGTTTTTTTACACCCGTTATAATATCACAAAAATCTGCAGAGCAAAGGTCCCTGAATCACCATTCATCGCCAAGTCTATTCATATGCAATGTCAAGGAAATGTATCGTTTATTAATTTGATTACCAACATACATATATCGTTCGGATATTTCAACAGCAAATCTCTTTCTTGGAAAGTTATATGAAATGTCTATCTATAACATGGTAAATTCACGTAGTTTTTCAATTTGATAAACAATTTACTTCGCTGACTGAGTGTTGACAATTTAACTATTTTTCTCCAAGAACAATGTTTAAATCCTGCGGGGCAATTGCGTAACACGTTATCAATCGGAATCGGTTTCATTTTGACAGTTCAGCAACATTCATTGCGTTATTTACATGTAGAACGGAAAATTTTTTGGAACTTATGAAGCAATGGATTAGCAATTTGCTTCTAAATGATTCAGATTCCGATTGATAGTGTGTTACGCAATTAGGGTGCTGGATTAATTTAGAACACATTTTACATTGTAAAATTCATTTATGTTGTCGGGCCTTTAGCAGTGATGTTACCCAACTTACTGTTTTTATATCAGAAGAATTATGGACTTACTAATCTGGAATTGCCAACACAGGTCGCACCGCGAATCTTAAGACAACGAACACAGCGTTGCATCGACAAAATCACTTAACTGTTCCATGAATTCCTTTGTTTCGCCATGTACTAACTGCAACCTTATCTTAATAGGGACAGGCATATCGAATAACTCCTTAGATGCTAAATTGATAACATCATCATTACCTTTCACAAATGAACTGATAATTTTATTGAAAACACTGTCTTGATCGTTCTTTATATTGTCTAAGACCCGATGCGTATATAATTTTACGATAACGGAAAGTGGACAAACCAGCTCTACAGAATCATACAGTTTAAGTAAATTGGAAAAATCATCATCGAAAGATTTTCCGATTGGTAATGTCAAATCATTGTTGTTCAATTTTGGTTTTTCACAAAATTTTACAGTGTGGTGTTCGTCAATTCGTTTTGATTTGCAATTCCTTTTCTTGTGGGAAATATTTTCTGCTTTGAAACGTGTGCTTCTTTTCAATCTTTTGATGAAACTTAAAGCGCCACCAAGAAGATCGTTTATAGGTATTTGGTCTAAACCGATAGATATTGGTGAGGATTCTGGAGATAGTTTAAGTAATAAATTATGGTTTTTAGTTTCATTTAGCTCACTGTTTACGACATTGGAAAGTTGTTGTAATTTTCTTATTTTGTCTGTTATCAAAGATCTAAAAGCCGGTGCTTCGGCACTTGAAACATCTTCAATTGGAATTTCTATAGAGTTACCGAGAGTGGCATTATCAGGAGCATTTGATCCGAGGGTAGTATTATTTTGTTTATTATCTAAAGGTACAGTGGAAACATGATTTTCTTTAGTAACATTGTTTTGTGTACCCTTATGTTCGCCGGTTCTGAATTTAACGTCAATAATATTATTTGATTTATTAGTTTCGGGTCTTAATGTTACAGATTTTATATCAGTATTATTTGTATTTGATTCATTCAAATGTCTTCTTGATCTGTCTTTTAAAAATGTATTTTTAACAATATTTTCCAATACAGGAGAACTAACATGAACGTTTGATATGATACCAGAATTTAGCAACAAGAATAAACGTTGTGTGGAATTTAAATTACTGTGGTTTTGTTTTAGTATCTTTGAAAGAACATCATTTATCGTTGAATTTATTAAATCGTTTAACAATTTGGAACTGTTGGAGTCGAGATTTTCAATAGCATTATTTCCTAGATTTGTTGTTTGAAGATTGCCGCTATCAGCAGGTGAATTGACAGATAGACCTTCAATATTTCCAGAATTTAAGATCACAAAAATGCTTTTTTCTTCATCATTTTCAGAATCTAACAAATCACTTTTGTTATTATTTAAATTGCCATTGATGTTATTTGCAAGTAAAGTAGCATTTTGAGAATCTAACTGAGCGATATGTTTTAAATTTTTCGTTTTGTTTTTTCCAACGGGAATATCAGATCTCCAGGCAAGTTCAACTTTAGTATCATTTAAACTTTCATGTAAGGTATTTTCTTCATCAATAGTTTCCAATGTAGGAACTCCGGTTGCTTCAGTGAAAGTAATTGTAGTTCCTCGTGAAATGTGCGGTTCTATAGTACTGTTTACATTTACCTTGATTCTAATACCATTTTGCAATGGACCGACTTCTTTTATATGACCATTGTTTACGTTGGTATTATTAGTAGTATTCAATGGATTAGTTTGCGTTTCGTTAGCAAGTTTATTTTCGAGTCCTTTTACCTGTGAAAAAAAATCAGTATTTATATTCGATGGTAGTTCACTATTTTTGATAAGTTCTTTGTTCTGTGTAATTAATTTCACCACCAATGTTTTCAAAACGACGAAGAAAGAAACATCGCGAGGAAACCGTCAAGACAGAGAACAAAAATTTGAAGACATGTTACATCCACCAATTGGTGTGGTGGATTAGGGCTCACTCCCTCACACAGAGAACGCATGACTATGGCGAGAATGGAGATGGTTACAGCTGAGGGGACGGTTAGAAATGTATGGAAGAAGAAAACAGCTGAGCCGTCAACAAATGCATTGGAATAAGGGCACGATGATGAAAAGTCTCTCTCAAATTCTCTTATCTTACCGTTATATTATCAGCCTTCAATAGATTGCCAGAAGTGCCATTCAGTGAGTTGGCCAACAGCAGAGATGATGAATCATTCAATGGATTTGTTACTCCTGTAGTATTCAGAATGGAACTGATATTCCCAGTTTGGTCTAGTACATTGTTTACTACTACATTATTAGTTCCATTGTTTTGTGTTTCATTATTGTCATTCTGATTATTTTCGTCGCTTATAATCACATTATTGATATTACTTATCACGTTATTTTCACCATCCTTTACATCGATCTGCTGTATAATTTCAGCAACATTCGAGTTATTTGGAGTTATTTGTTCAATCTGATTTGATTCCAATACCTGGAATATAAAATGAAAAGAAATGTTCCCAAAACTTTATAATCACACTTAATATTATAAATGCGAAAGTTTGTGAGTGTGTGTGTGTGTGTGTGTGTGTGTGTGTGTGTGTGTGTGTGTGTGTGGTTATATGTTTGTTACTTCTTCACGCTCAAACCGCTGAACCGATTAAGATGAAATTTGGTATAGAGATAGTTTGAGTCCCGGAAAAGGACATAGGATAGTTTTTATCCCGATATTCCCACGGGATCGACATTTACGCGGGTGAAACCGCGGGGCGCAGCTAGTAAGCTATAATTTTGCAATTGTAGACTACCATTTAATCTGGCATTATGGATTTTGAAAACTTTACGTTACAAAGTGGGTGTAGTGGCTTTTGTATGCATCTACATTTAATCTGTCAAGCTCCGCTAATGAGACACAATTGATTTTCTATTGTTTCGTCGCCGATCGGCGAACCGCACCGCTTGACCGGTTAAATATTTATTTTCGGCTTTGTACGGTCGAACAAGCTATTTGGTATACAGCCAGCTAACTTGCAACTACTTTTAAACAATGGTGTGCTGAGTTAGTCAATTCTTTTATACCACTCTATTTAATTAAGGATGCCATAAGCTGAAAAAGTTATAACGCACAAAATAAAACTAAAATTGGCTGTGTAGTGGAAAGATGAATATTTTTGCCTGTAAGCCAAATAGCTTGCTCGACCGTACCTACCAAGCCAAAAAATCTTTACACCAGCAATTTCAGAGTCTACAACATCCGAGCCAAGCACACCTGGCTACATAAATTCGTGTTGTGCTTGTCTCGTGCTTGAGTTACCTAGCGAAGACCGCAGATCTAGCTTCAGATTTTGTAAAGATTTTAAGAGACAGAATATAAAAATGATGTACAAGCAAACGGAATATTATATTTACCACTATATCGTTGGTGTTAGATATGGAAGCTACATCTTGTTGTGCCAATGGTATCAGCAGCGATGGAGGACAGTTTAATACAAACAATAACAAAACTGAAACAAGAGAAGGAATTATAAATCTCTAATTTTTTGCCGTTAAATCGTTACAGGTGTAGTGTATCTATTAAATAGATATGTAAACACTGTCTCATTCACACAAGCGGGGTAGCTGCTGTCACTTATGTCATCTGTCAGTTACGAGGAAAGGCGGGAAACAGACAAAGTGAAGCAGGATATATGTAAACGATGGCGCTTGGTGTGGTAGTGAGCCAGTGAAGTGATATGTTCAACATAAATACGGAATCAACAGGATTCTACAACAGGTAATGAGAAGTTAGAAAGTGTAACAACCAAGGGGTATCGTGTTACCCAGTGACTGAGTTATGGAGGTCGGATAGGCAGTCGCTCTATGTAAAATCTGGATCCCGTGAGACTGGAAGCCGATCCCAACACAGTTGGGAAAGGGCTAGGCATATTATGATAGGTATCTTTAATCTTCAGGCTGAACTTAAGACACGACTGCCACTCAATAAGGTAAAAAAAGCAAAGGGCTTTACATACCATAACACCACACCTGCAAACCCCGAAGGGTAAGCTAGAGGTGTACCTATAGTAGGGTGGATTTTTTTTATGGATGGGAAATCATCAAATGACCCCTCCCGCTCTGGGTGGAGCGGAAGAGAGTGTCAGACTCTCTGACTAAAACCCATCCGTGTTCCTTCCTTAGCCCTTTATGTTCTGGGGTGGCGGTAACCCTTTCGGACAATCCCGCACCCCCGGCAGGCTTCGGCCTTGGTAGGCCCCTTCCTTTTTGCTGACATCTCTTTGAGGCGCGCGTGGAACACGTACGCGCCGACCGGCACGGGCCTGGTCCTGATCGGACGGTGAGCTACCCATTACTCTCCGTCCGCAGGCCCGCGCCTACGGTGACCGGGAGTCGTCACGCGGCTTCCGACGCCCGGAGCGTCTCCCGCGGCGGCTGGGACTTGAGGCTCTCTCTCTCAGCCATCTCGACCTCTCGCGTCCGGCCCCGGTTCAAGCCATGGTCCGAGGCGAGAGGGAGTGGGAGGCAGTCACCTCCTTCTGCGGAGCAGTCATGCTAGCGAAGGAGGTGGCGGGATGGCTTAGGGTGGGTACATCTACATTTCACGAGTTATGGTTAAGTCCCATGTAATAGAGGGCGAGCCTATTGCGATCAACCGGGAAATCCTGACTCCTGGCTGCAACTGGGAATTTCCTGATGAGAAAACCCAATAACCCTTGAAAGGGCTTTACTTCATCATCGTCATCACCCTATAGCAGTCCACTGCTGCACATAGGCCTCTCCTGCACGCCATTCAACTCGATTTTCGGCAACTCTCATCCAGCTGCTACCAGCCATCCTGCGAAAATCTTCCTGTGTAGGGCTTTTTAATTCAGATGTTTTTTTTTTTGCTTGAGTACGTATAGTGTTTATTGTATTTGTTGATATATTGACGTGGCTAGCTAACCTATGGCAAATAATTTAATCTATTGTTCTGATGTTAATTACTTTGCATACTTAGTATTGTATAAAATCGAATATTTTCTGACTGAACAGACAGCTGTGCTGCTGAGGAGTTTGTTCCGCCACTTCTTCTCCCCAGCGAAAGCACTAGGAAGTGGTGAAGGGCGCGCGTTTTGGGGGACTGTCTTTTGTAATTTTGACGTTCGAAAAGTGCTGATTTTCAGCCTAGTTTTAATAAATGACTTTTGATTTTGATCTTTACTTGGTTTTAATAAATAAAATAATATAAATGTTGGTTACTTACAAAATTTAGCTCTCGTCAACATAATTCCGGGCCGTGCACTATTGACTAATTATCCTAATAAAATGCACATAATATTCTTAATTTTTTCTACTAATTATACTTCTGAAACAAATTGATTTACTGTTAAAAATGCCAATTAGATATATTTCTATTGTTTTTTTTTTTCTAATCTCGTATTTACTTCTATGATATCTAGAGCAACCAAGTAATTGTATGTATATATTTGAAGTGGTCTGACTCATGAATGATAAAATACCGAAATAACGCAATTATGGAGATTAATGACGCAAAATGTCATGATAATTGCACTGCACCTCCTAGGATGGTTTTCTACGGCAGAGCCGTGTTGCGAATGGGGTGACTTGTGATGAAATCATGACGATAGTTAAGTCATTTAAGTGTCTGATTTTGACCAGGGTCATTTCACTCCCCCAGCGAACTTCCAGACATTATTAAATTATTTATAAAACTAATTAAATATGATCTAAAGTATTTTTAAATCATAGTAGGTATAGGGGTATGAGTAACAGGGTGTAAAGTTTACTCAACCTTCATAGAAAAGGGAGGATCCTCCGATCAGGTTAAGCTACGCTTAATGTGGTTGGTGTGTAGATGGGTGACGGTCCCGGCTGTCATTTTTGGATCTTTGACAGTCGTTACGGGTAGTCGGAAGCACGAAAGTCTGACAACCAGTCTTACCAAGGGGTATCGTATTACCCAGTAACTGCGTTGTGGAGGTCAGATAGCATCTTTTCCAGGAAGCTCAACCATTCGTAAACAAAGCATTCTCCCTATGACAGGGAACTGCTGGCCATTAGCGAGGCCATCAAATATTTTGGCCACATGCTCGAGGCCAGACACTATGGCCCGGACTCCACTGAAGCGGAGCTGAGCGGAGCGGAGCGGAGCGGAGCGGAGACGTGCAGGAATCGACCAATCACAATGGTTGAAATCCTCATCGCGTCACTCGTCTCGTCTGTGATTGGACGATTCCTGCACGTCTCCACTCCGCTCCGCCCAGCTCCGCTTCAGTGGAGTCCGGGCCTTAATCTAGGCTCTCTGGGCAGTAATTTCTGCTACCAAGCTTGCAGACCGACTAATGATTTCATCACGATGTGACGTATTTTTTCGCCACTGCTTTCAAAATGGTGAAGGAATGCATCGTAAGGAAACAGTGACATTATAAATATTTTTGAACAAGAAATTCGAAGACATGTGACATCTACCACCCCACACTGGGCTCACGTGGTAGATTTCGGCCCACCGTCTCTCACAGAGAGGAGGACTGAGTCTCAGGAGTGGCATAAGTACTTAGAATGTTGATACGAAAGTAACTCCTTTTGTCTGTAACGTTTTTACGCTTTAACGCCTGACCGAATTTCGATGAAAGGATGATGGGCAAAGTACTCACAAAAAAAGTGCATTCGTGCAATATATGGGCTTCTACCTGATGAATCTTGCAGGTCAATATTAACTCGACCTTAGACGCATTAGGTCGGATTTCGAGATCGGAGCAGAATAACTTTAATAGTCAGCTGAAACCGGTATCCCGCGCTCTTTCTAAGCATATAACAATCATAATTCTATCTCTTTTTGTTCTAATAGATATACAGATTCATAAGGTCGAATCTGTCGAATTTATGAATTTATATCGTGGATTAAGGCTTGATAGCAACTACAGTATTTATGCTTAAAATTTTACTATAATTAGAAGGTTGAACATTGACTTCAGCTTTCATGCTTTTAAATTATTTTACGCGTAAGGCAGGGACTGCTTTGTCATTCGACTTTATTCTACAAGGATTGTTGGTAAAAATAATACGTATTGTCAAATAGAACTTTGTGCCTCTTGAAATTAAATAATCAGATGTCGTGCCTTGAGATATACTGTTATGCCTCAAAAATTTTATTTGTTTGGGTAAGTTCTACAAACATATCTAGTCCTTATGCCTTTAAAAAGTGCTACTTTAACGTTGTACAGAAAGGCACATGTGAAAAAGAAACACTATTCCATTAACTTCGTGACCGCACACCGACGCGATAGAGTGACATCGGACATTATCGCCGGTCACTCGGCTGTTTTCGGCGCCACGGTGGCTTGACCTATCTGCGCACTGCACCGAGCGCGTGCCGCGTGCGTTTGTTTTGTTTACATGTGTAGCAGCAGCGGTGAGGTTTGTGAAAATCAAAAGTCATTTATTCAAACTAGGCTGAGAATCAGCACTTTTCGAACGTCAAAATTACAAAAGACAGTCCCCCAAAACGCCCGGCCTTCACCAAACTGTGAAAATTCAGTTGTGTTGAGGATTATTAGAATAAAAAACGATGCGTTAGGTTTAACGAGAAAATTCTACATATTCGCAATCTTATTACAACATTCAAGGAGAGGGGTGAGGGAATAATATTTTTGGTGGTAACCAACCATGGTCGAAAGATTACTATGACGTAGTGTATGGTGTCGTTTTTGCCCCGAGATGTCGCTATCAGTCGCTATTTATTTGCGGAGTCCGAGTTCACAACATGCCCCCGGCCTTGGAAGCAGTGGCTTTCAATGGTCTTCAATCACTGCATCAGTGTCGATCATGTCCTGTATTAGAGGACAAATCTTGGTGTATGCGCGTCTCACCACGCCCGTTGACGTCTGGATATCAGCCACCCGGGATAAGCCATCCTTTCCTGGGATAGTGCAAAGGACACGTCCCAAATGCCACCTTAGAGGTGGGAGGTTATTATCCTTAATAACCACTAAGGACTTTGGTTTGAGCTCGTCCTTATTCGCCGTCCATTTTGTCCGCACCTGCAGCTTGGAAATGTATTCCTTCGCCCACCGGTTCCAGAAATGTTGGGGAAGTTGTTCTACCTTCTGGTAACGCTGGAGACGACTAGCTGGAACATCACGTAGGTCATCGCCGGCTAGCGCAGTTAGTGGTCGGCCAATAAGGAAGTGATCGGGAGTGAGCGGGGAAAAGTCATGAGGATCGGGGGAAAGAGGAGACAGAGGTCGGGAATTTAGTACGGCTTCTATTTGAGCCAAAACTATGCTGTACTCTTCAAAAGTGAGGTGCGCGTTACCTATCACACGACGATGATGGTATTTACTCGACTTAACTCCTGCTTCCCACAGACCACCAAAATGCGGAGAATAGGGGAGAATAAAATGGAAATTAATATTTTGACTAGATGCGTATTCTAAAATATCACTACTACAATTATTTAAAAATTTAGGAAAGTCATTCATTACACCTACGAAATTACGCCAAATAATTACGCCAAATAAATCTTTTCAAAGTACATAAATTCGCTTCACTGGAGAGGTCACTGACTAACTCCAGGTGTATAGCACGTGTCACGAAACAAACAAAAAGACAAATGTACCCTTTGATAAGCCTAGCACCCCTACCTTTGCGGTTAAGAATGAGCACTGGCCCAGCGTAATCCACCCCACACCGAACGAATGGAAGACTAGGTGTAACTCGCTCCCTAGGTAAGTTCCCCATCAGAGGGCTAAGCGTCTTACCTCTAATGCGCGTACAGGTAACACAACTATGCACTATACCTGGCGAGCTACGTTCCTACCTCCGACAGGCCACCATGATTCGCGTAAATGAAAAAGTAATGCCTGCGGGGCAACGTGGAGGAGCTGAATGTGCTCAAGACGAAATAATAAAGTAGTAAAATGATGTTTACTATGAATTACAATTGGATGTTTTTTACCATAAATAAATTCATCAGAATTAACTAAGCGACCACCTACGCGCATTAATTTGTGATCATCTAAAAACAAATTCAATTTAGACAAACAACCTTTACTTTTAATAGTCTCATTATTAGATAATGCTTTGTATTCAACTGGATAAGATTCCATTTGATAAAATCGAGCTAATGTTTTATCAGCATGGTCTAACTCATCTACACTAAGGCCGCCCGTACGCTTATTATTTTTAAAACGACTGTTATTAATAAAAAGTAACATAAAGGCAGCCGCACGCCTCATACGTTTAAATTGAGAGAATCGATGGAAGGGAAACACTCGTACAGCACAACAAACACAAAACAAACAAACATTCCGAAAACACAAAAACAAACATTAAAAATCATTCCGAGAGTCAGGCAGATGTTCCTGATGTTGATTAAATTTAATAATAATTAGTTTTGATAATTTTTTACTTGATAAGACGTATTGTGCTATTCTTTTTTAATTTAAATAAATAAATTTGAAAGTCATTTTGTTTTTTTGCTTTGATTATTTTATTAATTCAGACCTTATGTACTTCATAATAATTAATTTAAATGCTACGTTCATAGATATATTACAAGATCGGACTTAACTGAATTTCTATTTTTTGTCAAACATAATGTTACATGTTATATAAAAGCTTAAAATACGCATTGAATTTACCAAAAAATTGCAGGCATAAAGTGAGATCATTAAATAGAATTAAAAGGATTGTTTTTTTAATAACTCTGTACAAGCATAAGGTTGGATGTCACCAAAAAAGTAGTTTTTGATGAATAAAATGTTATTATTATACTGTGACTAATTTTATTACTATACTGATACAAAGTTACAAGACTTATCTAAAACATTATACTATTTTTGTTAGCCTAATCGATAATGAACAATAGTTTTGTCACGATTTTGTCAAGATTTTTCTTTTGACTCTCCTCTAAACTTGTGAAATTCCATATCAGACCTAATGCGTCTCAGGTCGAGATTATTTTAAGGAACGTAGTTTATTACCGCTACCCTCTCTCTATATCTATAAAGTATGCATGTTTGTTAAAAAGCATAAAGACTTATTTAAAAAGGCAGAGGATGTGTATCCTCGAAACCGGCGAGATCCTCACAGGCTCATATTAAATGACTTGCCAAGACTGACTAAATATAGTAAAAGCTTTTTAGCCATGTGTGTTCGGATATATAATAAAATACCAAGTGATTTTAAAACTTTAGATCTTAGATTGTTTAAAAAAAACTACACAAATGGTTGAATAATAATATTTTTTACAGAATTCGTTGACGGGAAACATTTTGTAATGTAACCTATATTATTTGCATGCTGTGATATAAGCAAAACATGTATGCTCTACAATGTATTTTAACAACCTTATATACCATGTTTTACGCAAATAAATATTATTCTTATTCTTACTATAGAACCCGTCCCCAATTTTTCCGCCGATCTCTTCGTCTCTCTCGATCGACACTTCATCTTTCAGTCTTAGGACATAGGTACTTTATTATCCTGGTATACGTTCTCGTAGGATAGTTTCTAAATCTACGCGGGCAAAATCTATTTAAGAATAAGGCTGATTATCCTGGGGTCCTGGGTTCGATTCCCGGATCGGGCACAAGTGTGTTATTTGGGAATTCCTTAGCAAGAGCCCGGAAGTTTGGAAGTTGGCGGTGTGATACCCCCCTGCCTCGGAAAGCACGTTAAGCCGTTGGTCCTGCGCCTGATCTCTCTCCGGTCGTGTCGGACTACATGCCGTCCCATCGGATAATGAGAGTGAGGCAAGAAAAAGTGCACCTGTGTCTGTGCACACGGACGGCGAGCAATGGGTAGCTCGTCGTCCGGTATAGGACTAGGACCGGGTCGACGGCGCGTTGTGTTCCAAGCGCGCCTCAAAGAGATGTCAGCACTAATTGATGGGGTTCGCTAGGGCCGATGCCTGCCAGGGTCGCGGGTTGTTCGAAAGAGTTACTTGGTGTCCTGCGTGAGCGACGAATACGACGCGACGCGACGCAACACGACGCGACGCGACGCAACACGACGCGACGTAATGCGACGCGATGCTACACGCGACAAATGTCCTACGTGATTTTGGTCATTACTTCTCAAATCATGGAGAAGTACAGTACAATTTTAACAGGAAACCGTCAATGGGGACAACGGGAATACATTTTAATTATTTTTATTGAGTTCCAAATGGGGACAACGGGAACAGACGGAAAGTTCATATGTAGTTCGTGGTGTCGCATCTGGTCGCTCTCAAAACAAGTACGCGTTACGTCACGTCTCGCCGCAGACTGTCACATAGGCCGCAAGCAGGGTATACCGTTGAGTTGATCGCGTTCGTCGCGTTTGCAGCGACGCGTCGTGTCGTATTCGTCGCTCACGTAGGACACCGCCTTAGTAGTTAGAACAGACAGCTGTGCTGCTGGGGAGTTTGTTCCGCCACTTCTTCTCCCCAGCGAAAGCACTAGAAAGTGGCGAAGGGCGGGCGTTTTGGGGGACTGTCTTTTATAATTTTGACGTTCGAAAAGTGCTGATTCTCAGCCTAGTTTGAATAAATGACTTTTGATTTTGAGTTACCGTTGGCCTGGAATAGGCAACTGAAGGAACACGGGTGGGTTTTAGTCAGTAAAAGTCTGATATTTTCTAGTCTTCGTTGACATAGGCCGTCATGGCCGAAATACGGTCTGGAAGACTGTTATTATCACAGATATAGATATACCTAGATAACGCAAGTATCACGAACTGTATGAAAACTAAGCGTGCCACTTTTTGACTACCTATTATGACGTCACAAGCTCGCGCTCTCTCGCTCACGCTCACCCAGCCAGCAGTACGCAGGACTGAGCGCGAAAGTGGCGGCTTATGATTTTCGATCGTAAACTGGTGCGATTTTTGGCACGCGAAGTAAGTGCTCTTGCGTTATCTAGGTATATCTGTGGTTAATGGTTATTATGTATTTTGATAGTTGGGAAAGAGTGGGAAAGAGGTGGACCATGCCGGGAATCTCAGGGTCAAATAAAAATTAGTTCTGTTGTGTCTTTTATTTTCAAAGCTTTGTAATCCATAAAATGATAATACTATAATTTAATGTGAAAGATTGTCTTGCATCTCCTATTGTTAATTATGTTTTATTTGCTTTATTGTGTTACGAAAAAATGATTGAAAAACTCTTAACTTTAACTAAATTAAATTATTCTAACTCTACCGTCACTTCATTCAATTCTGCTTATTCTTGCATTGCACCTGGTGTGATGGTAGACAACTCTGGAAAAGAGGTTTTAGATGTTAAGGTTTTATTCGACTTGTGGGTAAGTAATAACAGCCGCACGGGTCGATCGATCAGGTTAAGCTACGCTTTTCGCGGTTGGTCCGTGGATGGGTGACCGTCTTTACATACCAAGACCCCTCCGTGCATCGGAAAGTACGTTAAAGCGTTGGTTCCGGCCACAGATATAGACATACCTAGATAACGCAAGAGCACCTACTTCGCGTGCCAAAAATCGCACCAGTTTACGATCGAAAATCATATGCCGCCACTTTCGCGCTCTGTCCTGTGTACTGCTGGCTGGGTGAGCGTGAGCGAGAGAGCGCGAGCTTGTGACGTCATAATAGGTAGTCAAAAAGTGGCACGCTTATTTTTCATACAGTTCGTGATACTTGCGTTAATCTAGGTATATCTATATCTGTGGTTCCGGCTGTCATTCGTGGACCTTTGACAGTCGTTACGAGTCGTCAGAAGCCTGAAAATCTGACAACCAGTCTTACCAAGGGGGTATCGTATTACCCAGTAACTGGGTTGTAGAGGTCATATAGGCAGTCGCTCCATGTAAAATACTGGTATTCAGCTGCATCCGGTTAGACTGGAAGCCGACCCCAACATAGTTGAGAAAAGGCTAGGCAGATGATGATGATGGTTTTATTCGGACTGCCTCGTTGGACTGGTCGCTAGAGCTACTGCAGTGCTGAGCATGCGAGTCTGGGTTTAATTCCCAAGTCGGGCAAGAATTTTTATCAAGATGTTTTAATCATAACTGGCAAAATATGGCCGTACTAAAGAACAGGTACACCTCTCTCCAACAAACATGTGGCGCCATCTACAACGCCACATGTGAACTACGCATCACACTGACGTCACGCTAAATCCTGCATCGCGCAAACAAAGTTTGACGCGCCACTAGCATAATAGACAACGTCCAGACATTATTCGACGGGCAGTAGCCTACCCGATATCCTCTAAAGATGATGAAGTTCCACTCTATTCCTCAAACCTCTACAGGGTGTTACAGAAAGGGTATATCAATACAAACGGGTTGAAGAGTGTATCTGGTCTAGAATCTCTGTACAAAATTTCAGCTCAAAAGCAGTAACTTTGAAAATGCTTAATATTTTTTATTTCGATAGTTTATTAAATTGAAACCATAACAAACATGTCACCGCACTACGAGGGTCATTATCCATTATCTGTAGTGTGTCTGTGCGCCTAGTACACGCACATCACGCCGCCGCGCGCCAGTGCAGCGCCGTGATGTCGAAATAAAAAAATATTAAGCATTTTCAAAGTTAATGCTTTTGAGCTGAAATTTTGTACAGAGATTCTAGACCAGATACACTCTTCAACCCGTTTGTATTGATATACCCTTTCCGTAACACCCTGTATAGACATTTCAGCTTTATCTTTGGAATGGCTACGTGTCTGCGATGCCTCTGGTGTTACCACTTAACAATTAATAGTTGCGTACTTGTTCTCCACACAAAATCATTATTTTTAAACCCTGTAATATAAAACCTAACCCACCTGTAATTCAACACTGAAAGAAAAGTTTTCAGGACACATCTGATGGGTACTTCTTCCGAAAGAACAAATGTAGTATCCTGTACAGTCTTCTGGGTCTTCTGCGAAGTACAGAAGACGTTCAGAAATCGGGTGGAGACACCTGGCGTCACGAGTACCACGGGGAATGACAGCAGTGTCGAGGAAGTTGGGACGAGTCTCCTGATGTCTTTCACCGAGGAGTGAAAGTGCTAAAGGCTTTTCTGGTATAACACTGCAACCAGCTTCTGCCTTTGGCCTGCATTTCTGTGGACAAAAAGTGTTTGTAATTAGGATAATCAAACTATAATATTCCCACTGCTGGGATATAAGCTGTAATTCACCACGCGGGCCCAGTGCGGATTGGTAGATGTTATATGTCTTCGAATTTTTGGTTCTAGGACAAGCCGGTTTCCTCACTACGTTTTCCTTCAGCGTTTTTGAGAGAAAAAAGAAAATAAATTTATTTAGCACAGACTAAAAGACACACAATACACCAGATACATCAGACAAGAAAACAAAAAAACCGAGTGTGCTTATGACCACACGCCTGAAGTGAAACTTCAAACGTATTTAGCTATGAGAGGAAGAGAGAAAGAAAATGTGCGCGCGCACTGCTTTCTCTTGCTTATATGCCCCACTCAACTCCCGTTCGCTTCGCCCGATCACACTTTTCGTAACGCTTACGTCACGCGTTCGCCAGCTTACTCCCCAAGTCAAGCGTGCGTAAAGAATTTTCTGTTTCACTTCAAAAATAAAGATCAAATAAAAAGCGTAAAGTCCGATGTAAGTAATTAGCAGGAAAGTGTGCCTCACGGCTGCGCCAAAAAGGCCCAGAAGGAGAGGAGGAGAGCAGTGGTGATGAAATTACTAACAGAAAATAAAGTGCCTATCTGGCTGGATTCGAACCCACGACCTACAACTTGTAGCGGTATCTACAACGCCACATGCGAACAACGCGTCATACTGACGTCACGCAAATCCTGCATCGCGCAAGCAGAGTTTACCACGCAACTAGCATATATACAACAGCCCGACATGACTCATTGGGCAGTTGCCCGCCAGACAAAACACCCGTCTGGTCGGAGGATCCTCCTTTTTCTATGGAGGTTGAGTGAACTTTACACCCTGTTCCTCATACCTCTATAAACTCATAAGTCGGGGCCGTAACTGGCCCACCACTGCTCTACTCCCACTGTTTATGATTAATATGGCTGATTGAGGCCAAAATGCAGTTGCAAATAGCAGTCGCCCCAAGTAAAGTACTGGTATTCAGCTGCATTCACTTGAAATCCTCAAGTTCTGAGTTCAGCTTCACGATTACTGACTTATGTATGAGGATTATGTAAGGACTAGCTTTTTCCCGCGGCTTTACTCGCGTTAAATTCGGGGTAACACGGTTCCCCTTTCCTGACACAAGCTTCCGTCCCTTATTTTAGGGGCTGGGGGAAGATTTCCAAAAAAAATAAGGCAGGTATTTTTCGTTGGTAACAAAGAGTCTGTGTACCGATTTTTAGCTACCTACCTTGAAAATTGCGAAAAGTCCCACATAAAATTTCACCTCCTCTTTTGAGGGGTTGGTGGCAGATTCCCAGAAAAAAAAAAAATGATGCACGATTTTTTTGTTAGTCACAAATAGTCCGCATACCAATTTTTAGCTTTCTACTTGGAAAATTGCGGAAGGCTCCATAAAAACTTCCACCCCCCATTTTAGGGGAGTGGGGGGGTTAAAAAGAGACAAAAAGTAGCCTATGTCACTCTCCATCCATTTAAATATCTCCACTTAAAAAATCACGTCAATTTGTCGCTCCGTTTTGCCGTGAAAGACGGACAAACAAACAGACACACACACTTTCACATTTATAATATTAGTATGGATAATATCAGGTCACCATCATTTACTTAGGTTGGCTCCCAGCCTAACCGAATGCAGCTGAAAATCAAAACTTTACTTGAAGCGACTGCCTATACCTGACCACCACAACCCTGTAGTTTGCGAACCACATGTATTTTTATCGTCAAGGTCGGAAGCGGTCGGTTTAAAAACCGCGCGGACGCTGGCGGTTGGCTGAAAAATAGTGGCGACGCCGCGCCGTCCGGGCGCTTGAGTAAATATGTACGGTATGTGTACTTACAAATTTAGTGGGGCTAAATTCAAATCCTGTTGGACACGTTTTAATCATCAGGTGTCCATAGATACAGAAGTAGAACTGTTCGCAGTCCTTCGAGTCGGGTTTCGCCCAGGACTCATACATATCACAATCATACGAAGGGTTTAACGTGGTTCCAGTGGTTGTTGGCTCTGTGGTTGTTGACTCCGTGGTTGTTGGCTCCGTGGTTGTTGTTGCAATACTACAGTGAGCTTTCTCGGGAGGTTGGCATTCCTGAAAAAACGTTATAGTTTAATGTGAATGCGCAGTTGTAGCCTGCGAAATTCAATTTTTCTTACGGTTTTTGCAATTTTCAGATCAGTGTCAGGTTGTATCTTGATCAAAATATAATTCGCGACTATAACAGGTACGTATTTACACAATTATAAAAAAAAAATTGCTGTTCCATACAATTTGACTGCGTCGGTGTTGCTGTTTTCTATGAAACAGCAAATTTCTTTTTTATATAACGGATGACAAATGACTACGCTATGGGGTCTAGTTTTCGCGTCAGTGACCCTGGCATCCTATATTAAATTCATACTCACAAAATCAATCGGGCTAAATTCCTTTCCATCTGGACATTGCTCGTACACTATGTCACCATAGACACAAATATAGAAGAACCTGCAATCATTAGGATCAGGTAGCCACCTGAACTCTGAATTTTTACAAAAAGGCTGTGGTTTATCCGTTGTGCTTGTTGTAGTTGGAGTGGTTACACTTGTTGTTGTTGGTGTCGGTGTAGTCTTTGTTGTGGTTGTTGTAGTCTTTGTAGTGGTTGGTGTAGTCTTTGTTGTGGTTGGTGTAGTCTTTGTCGTGGTAGGAGTTGTCTTTGTGCTAGTTGTAGATGGCGTAGTAACAGTCGTTGTGGTTGGTGTCGTCGTCGTAGTGGTTGGTGTAGTCTTTGTAGTCGTTGGTGTAGTCTTTGTCGTGGTTGGAGTTGTCTTTGTGCTAGTTGTTGACGGCGTAGTGACAGTCGTTGTGGTTGGTGTCGTCGTCGTAGTGGTTGGTGTAGTCTTTGTAGTGGTTGGTGTAGTCTTTGTAGTGGTTGGTGTAGTCTTTGTTGTGGTTGGTGTAGTCTTTGTCGTGGTAGGAGTTGTCTTTGTGCTAGTTGTTGATGGCGTAGTAACAGTCGTTGTGGTTGGTGTCGTCGTCGTAGTGGTTGGTGTAGTCTTTGTTGTGGTTGGAGTTGTCTTTGTGCTAGTTGTTGACGGCGTAGTGACAGTCGTAGTGGTTAGTGTAGTCTTTGTAGTGGTTGGTGTAGTCTTTGTTGTGGTTGGTGTAGTCTTTGTCGTGGTAGGAGTTGTCTTTGTGCTAGTTGTAGATGGCGTAGTAACAGTCGTTGTGGTTGGTGTCGTCGTCGTAGTGGTTGGTGTAGTCTTTGTCGTGGTTGGAGTTGTCTTTGTGCTAGTTGTTGACGGCGTAGTGACAGTCGTAGTGGTTGGTGTAGTCTTTGTAGTGGTTGGTGTAGTCTTTGTTGTGGTTGGTGTAGTCTTTGTCGTGGTAGGAGTTGTCTTTGTGCTAGTTGTTGATGGCGTAGTAACAGTCGTTGTGGTTGGTGTCGTCGTCGTAGTGGTTGGTGTAGTCTTTGTAGTGGTTGGTGTAGTCTTTGTAGTGGTTGGTGTAGTCTTTGTCGTGGTTGGAGTTGTCTTTGTGCTAGTTGTTGACGGCGTAGTGACAGTCGTTGTGGTTGGTGTCGTCGTCGTAGTGGTTGGTGTAGTCTTTGTAGTGGTTGGTGTAGTCTTTGTTGTGGTTGGTGTAGTCTTTGTCGTGGTAGGAGTTGTCTTTGTGCTAGTTGTTGACGGCGTAGTGACAGTCGTAGTGGTTAGTGTAGTCTTTGTAGTGGTTGGTGTAGTCTTTGTTGTGGTTGGTGTAGTCTTTGTCGTGGTAGGAGTTGTCTTTGTGCTAGTTGTAGATGGCGTAGTAACAGTCGTTGTGGTTGGTGTCGTCGTCGTAGTGGTTGGTGTAGTCTTTGTCGTGGTTGGAGTTGTCTTTGTGCTAGTTGTTGACGGCGTAGTGACAGTCGTAGTGGTTGGTGTAGTCTTTGTAGTGGTTGGTGTAGTCTTTGTTGTGGTTGGTGTAGTCTTTGTCGTGGTAGGAGTTGTCTTTGTGCTAGTTGTTGATGGCGTAGTAACAGTCGTTGTGGTTGGTGTCGTCGTCGTAGTGGTTGGTGTAGTCTTTGTAGTGGTTGGTGTAGTCTTTGTAGTGGTTGGTGTAGTCTTTGTCGTGGTTGGAGTTGTCTTTGTGCTAGTTGTTGACGGCGTAGTGACAGTCGTTGTGGTTGGTGTCGTCGTCGTAGTGGTTGGTGTAGTCTTTGTAGTGGTTGGTGTAGTCTTTGTTGTGGTTGGTGTAGTCTTTGTCGTGGTAGGAGTTGTCTTTGTGCTAGTTGTTGATGGCGTAGTAACAGTCGTTGTGGTTGGTGTCGTCGTCGTAGTGGTTGGTGTAGTCTTTGTCGTGGTAGGAGTTGTCTTTGTGCTAGTTGTAGATGGCGTAGTAACAGTCGTTGTGGTTGGTGTCGTCGTCGTAGTGGTTGGTGTAGTCTTTGTAGTGGTTGGTGTAGTCTTTGTAGTGGTTGGTGTAGTCTTTGTCGTGGTTGGAGTTGTCTTTGTGCTAGTTGTTGACGGCGTAGTGACAGTCGTTGTGGTTGGTGTCGTCGTCGTAGTGGTTGGTGTAGTCTTTGTAGTGGTTGGTGTAGTCTTTGTAGTGGTTGGTGTAGTCTTTGTTGTGGTTGGTGTAGTCTTTGTCGTGGTAGGAGTTGTCTTTGTGCTAGTTGTTGATGGCGTAGTAACAGTCGTTGTGGTTGGTGTCATCGTCGTAGTGGTTGGTGTAGTCTTTGTCGTGGTAGGAGTTGTCTTTGTGCTAGTTGTAGATGGCGTAGTAACAGTCGTTGTGGTTGGTGTCGTCGTCGTAGTGGTTGGTGTAGTCTTTGTCGTGGTTGGAGTTGTCTTTGTGCTAGTTGTTGATGGCGTAGTAACAGTCGTTGTGGTTGGTGTCGTCGTCGTAGTGGTTGGTGCAGTCTTTGTTGTGGTTGGTGTAGTCTTTGTTGTGGTTGGTGTAGTCTTTGTCGTGGTAGGAGTTGTCTTTGTGCTTGTTGTTGTTGGCGTAGTTACAGTCGTTGTAGTTGGTGTCGTCGTTGTATTTGTTGGAGTAGTCTTTGTAGTGGTTGGAGTTGTCTTTGTGCTAGTTGTTGATGGCGTAGTAACAGTGGTTGTGGTTGGTGTCGTCGTTGTATTGGTTGGTGTAGTCTTTGTTGTGGTTGGTGTAGTCTTTGTCGTGGTTGGAGTTGTCTTTGTGCTAGTTGTTGACGGTGTAGTGACAGTCGTTGTGGTTAGTGTCGTCGTCGTAGTGGTTGGTGTAGTCTTTGTAGTGGTTGGTGTAGTCTTTGTAGTGGTTGGTGTAGTCTTTGTTGTGGTTGGTGTAGTCTTTGTCGTGGTTGGAGTTGTCTTTGTGCTAGTTGTTGATGGCGTAGTAACAGTCGTTGTGGTTGGTGTCGTCGTCGTAGTGGTTGGTGTAGTCTTTGTTGTGGTTGGTGTAGTCTTTGTTGTGGTTGGTGTAGTCTTTGTCGTGGTAGGAGTTGTCTTTGTGCTTGTTGTTGTTGGCGTAGTTACAGTCGTTGTAGTTGGTGTCGTCGTTGTATTTGTTGGAGTAGTCTTTGTAGTGGTTGGAGTTGTCTTTGTGCTAGTTGTTGACGGCGTAGTGACAGTCGTTGTGGTTGGTGTCGTCGTCGTAGTGGTTGGTGTAGTCTTTGTCGTGGTTGGAGTTGTCTTTGTGCTAGTTGTTGATGGCGTAGTAACAGTCGTTGTGGTTGGTGTCGTCGTCGTAGTGGTTGGTGTAGTCTTTGTAGTGGTTGGTGTTGTCTTTGTGCTAGTTGTTGATGGCGTAGTAACAGTCGTTGTGGTTGGTGTCGGCGTTGTAGTGGTTGGTGTAGTCTTTGTCGTGGTTGGAGTTGTCTTTGTGCTAGTTGTTGACGGCGTAGTGACAGTCGTTGTGGTTGGTGTAGTCTTTGTAGTGGTTGGTGTAGTCTTTGTTGTGGTTGGTTTAGTCTTTGTCGTGGTAGGAGTTGTCTTTGTGCTTGTTGTTGTTGGCGTAGTTACAGTCGTTGTAGTTGGTGTCGTCGTTGTATTTGTTGGAGTAGTCTTTGTAGTGGTTGGAGTTGTCTTTGTGCTAGTTGTTGACGGCGTAGTGACAGTCGTTGTGGTTGGTGTCGTTGTCGTAGTGGTTGGTGTAGTCTTTGTAGTGGTTGGTGTAGTCTTTGTAGTGGTTGGTGTAGTCTTTGTAGTGGTTGGTGTAGTCTTTGTCGTGGTTGGAGTTGTCTTTGTGCTAGTTGTTGACGGCGTAGTGACAGTCGTTGTGGTTGGTGTCGTCGTCGTAGTGGTTGGTGTAGTCTTTGTTGTGGTTGGTGTAGTCTTTGTCGTGGTAGGAGTTGTCTTTGTGCTTGTTGTTGTTGGCGTAGTTACAGTCGTAGTAGTTGGTGTCGTCGTTGTATTTGTTGGAGTAGTCTTTGTAGTGGTTGGAGTTGTCTTTGTGCTAGTTGTTGACGGCGTAGTGACAGTCGTTGTGGTTGGTGTCGTTGTCGTAGTGGTTGGTGTAGTCTTTGTAGTGGTTGGTGTAGTCTTTGTAGTGGTTGGTGTAGTCTTTGTAGTGGTTGGTGTAGTCTTTGTCGTGGTTGGAGTTGTCTTTGTGCTAGTTGTTGACGGCGTAGTGACAGTCGTTGTGGTTGGTGTAGTCTTTGTAGTGGTTGGTGTAGTCTTTGTCGTGGTTGGAGTTGTCTTTGTGCTAGTTGTTGATGGCGTAGTAACAGTCGTTGTGGTTGGTGTCGTCGTTGTATTGGTTGGTGTAGTCTTTGTTGTGGTTGGTGTAGTCTTTGTCGTGGTTGGAGTTGTCTTTGTGCTTGTTGTTGTTGGCGTAGTTACAGTCGTTGTGGTTGGTGTCGTCGTTGTATTGGTTGGTGTAGTCTTTGTCGTGGTTGGTGTAGTCTTTGTCGTGGTTGGAGTTGTCTTTGTGCTAGTCGTTGTCGGCGTAGTGACAGTCGTTGTGGTTGGTGTAGTCTTTGTAGTGGTTGGTGTAGTCTTTGTCGTGGTTGGAGTTGTCTTTGTGCTAGTTGTTGTCGGCGTAGTGACAGTCGTTGTGGTTGGTGTCGTCGTTGTAGTGGTTGGTGTAGTCTTTGTCGTGGTTGGAGTTGTCTTTGTGCTAGTTGTTGACGGCGTAGTGACAGTCGTTGTGGTTGGTGTCGTCGTCGTAGTGGTTGGTGTACTCTTTGTCGTGGTTGGAGTTGTTTTTGTGCTAGTTGTTGATGGCGTAGTAACAGTCGTTGTGGTTGGTGTAGTCTTTGTAGTGGTTGGTGTAGTCTTTGTAGTGGTTGGAGTTGTCTTTGTGCTAGTTGTTGACGGCGTAGTGACAGTCGTTGTGGTTGGTGTCATCGTTGTAGTGGTTGGTGTAGTCTTTGTCGTGGTTGGTGTAGTCTTTGTCGTGGTTGGAGTTGTCTTTGTGCTAGTTGTTGACGGCGTAGTGACAGTCGTTGTGGTTGGTGTCGTCGTCGTAGTGGTTGGTGTAGTCTTTGTCGTGGTTGGTGTAGTCTTTGTAGTGGTTGGAGTTGTCTTTGTGCTAGTTGTTGACGGCGTAGTGACAGTCGTTGTGGTTGGTGTAGTCTTTGTAGTGGTTGGAGTTGTCTTTGTGCTAGTTGTTGACGGCGTAGTGACAGTCGTTGTGGTTGGTGTCGTCGTCGTAGTGGTTGGTGTAGTCTTTGTAGTGGTTGGAGTTGTCTTTGTGCTAGTTGTTGATGGCGTAGTAACAGTCGTTGTGGTTGGTCTCGTCGTCGTAGTGGTTGGTGTAGTCTTTGTCGTGGTTGGAGTTGTTTTTGTGCTAGTTGTTGACGGCGTAGTGACAGTCGTTGTGGTTAGTGTCGTCGTTGTGGTGGTTGGTGTAGTCTTTGTGGTGGTTGGTGTAGACTTTGTCGTGGTTGGAGTTGTCTTTGTGCTAGTTGTTGACGGCGTAGTGACAGTCGTTGTGGTAGGTGTCGTCGTTGTAGTGGTTGGAGTTGTCTTTGTGCTAGTTGTTGATGGCGTAGTAACAGTCGTTGTGGTTGATCTCGTCGTCGTAGTGGTTGGTGTAGTCTTTGTCGTGGTTGGAGTTGTTTTTGTGCTAGTTGTTGACGGCGTAGTGACAGTCGTTGTGGTTAGTGTCGTCGTTGTGGTGGTTGGTGTAGTCTTTGTGGTGGTTGGTGTAGACTTTGTCGTGGTTGGAGTTGTCTTTGTGCTAGTTGTTGACGGCGTAGTGACAGTCGTTGTGGTAGGTGTCGTCGTTGTAGTGGTTGGTGTCGTCTTCGTGGTTGTCGTAGTTAGCTCAGTTGTGGTTGATGTTGTTGTTTTAGTGCAACCTGCTACAGCTTTTGGTTGACATTGCTGTAAAATAATTGAGATCATGAACCTTGTTGTTAATAAGAAAATCATGGCTTTTTTATTTCAAGCGAAGTAAGAAGGGAGTAATTTGGAATTAAGTTTGAAGTATACACCATGCTATTTGGGAATTTATGTTTCAAATAAATTGAGTTGATGTAAATATTTTTCCTTTTCACATTCAACCTTTAATGTTTCCACTGCTGAGACTCAACTCAACCTTTCTTTCTTCGCGTGGGAATGGACATTAACACAATGTTACATTACAAAAGTAGAAGATAATATTTTACGTATTTAGATAATTTATAATAAATCACTATTTATTGTTTGCCATAAAATAACATAAACCTTATGCTGTACTTGCATGCCATTGCGAATATGTAACACAAACTTTATTGAGTATAGTATTTTTTTTTTGGTACACACAGCAAACCTATTCTGTTTATGTTCCACATATACGGATAGCTGTGTCGGTATGAATAGATACGCATACAAACGTTAAATAAAACGAACGAGCTGTGTTTTTTGTTACTGTTTTTTTTTTTCATCACCAAATGCTTAATTTGTTGGTCGAAAGCTTTTTTTATGGAAGAATAATTGTTTGTTGTTTATTTAGTATTCAAGAAAAATGTTCAAAGTATTGCCTCGGGCATGTTTGCCAAAGCTAGCGTCGACTGCTTCTTTGCAACGATGCGTAAGCGAAGCACGTGTCTGGTACGCGGCAGCCCGAACAGCGTACAGTGTTGAAAGTACGGTAGTTTTTGTTTTGTATTGTAATGTTAATGTATTGAGTGTTGTAAATGTAATGTATTGAATTTTGTTTAAGAGTGATTATAACTTACAAGCAACACTTACCAAAGCAACACTGTTGAATTCGTATTCGAGCGGACATCTTTCTCGTGTGAGTTTTCCGTAAACACAGAGTATAAAGTGTTCACAATCTCTAAGATCCGCTCGTACCCACAAATCAGAGAACTCACAATCCGGAAATGGTTCATGAGTAGTTGTTGGCGTAGTCTGAGTGGAAGTTGTTGACGGCGTAGTAGTAATAGTCGTTGTTGATGGAGTTGTTTTAGTACTGGTAGTTGTTGGCGTGGTTTTAGTAGAAGTTGTTGACGGCGTAGTCTTTGTAGAAGTTGTTGATGGCGTAGTCTTTGTACTTGTCGTTGTTGGCGTGGTCTTAGTACTGGTTGTTGTTGGTGTTGTTAAAGTCGTTGATGTTGTTGTTGACGGCGTTGTCTTAGTAGAAGTTGTCGTGGACGGTGTACTTGTGGTCGAAGTTGTTGTTATTGAGCAACCAGCAAATTGTTTAGGCATACAAATCTAGAAAATAATTTAAATCAGTTATTAAATCATTGGGAAGTATTGCTCTTTAGGGTAGGTTAGAGGTAATATGAGAAGTGGAAAAAAACATTGTATTTAGGTACCCAAGAAATAAATGAAACGAGGTAGACAGTTTCGAAGGTGGGAAGACGAAAGACCATAGCAGGAAAATGACTAGGAAAGCGATAAACAGAACAGAGTAGAACGAAATGGAGGAGGCGTTTACGAAAGTCAGACACAGTCAAAGTCAAAGTCAGAAACAGACCAAGTTGTCGGTGTCATCGACTCACCAGAGTCGTCAAATAAATGATTTAAATCTTTGTAAAATTCTGTGTTTGAGTAAAGGCTTATATAATTATTTCCTTTAATTAATTTAAATACTTTTTTAAATATTTTTATAAACAAAGAGAAAAATAGATTTAAATAAATATAAAAAAATGTAGCCCACCGGTATCGAGATATTATGAATCAAGCCCTTGACTCAGCAAACCAACGAGAGCTGTCTCAGGTGTTGGTCGAGGATCTTGACTATTAAGCCTTTGGCTGTCACGACCATCGGCACAATGATCCTTAAATACACATCCCACATATACATATATAGGTACTTGATTTGTTTATCTAAGTATATAAAATCTACCCAGCCTTTTCCCAACTATGTTGGGGTCGACTTCCAGTCTAACCGGATGCAGCTGAATACCAGTATTTTACATGAAGCGACTGCCTATCTGACCTCCACAAACCAGTTATTAGGTAACACGATACCCTTTGGTAAGACTTGTTGTCTGACTTTCTTGGGCTTTTGACGACCCGTAACGACTGTCAAAGATCTACGAATGACAGCCGAGACCAATTGCTTAGGTAATGTTCATTCCGAAACACAGAAATGTCGCGATATGTAAAAGGTGGTCACCCATCAACGAAGAGTCCGCAGCAAGCGTAGTTTAAACCTCGATCGACTTTGGAGACAGTGCTTCCTTACCCAAACCGTTCGTTCCACCCGCTGAAGACCTCCCACATGGACGTGAGTTGCCCTGGGTAATCTGGAAGTCTTTTAACAGACTCCGGACCCAGGTTGGCCGAAGCAAGGAAAACCTGTTCAGGTGGAGATTCATGACGACTCAACGATGGGACACTTAATATCGTGTCCTTCGTGTCCTGTCAGCTGCACGTTACAGGAACTTGGTGGACGCTGGTGATGGCGCCAAACGAGTAGCCGGATTCTGGGCCAAGTCCATATAGATTGTCATCGAAAGAAGAAGACCTCGATCGACCCGTGCGGCTATTATCATGCTATAGAGATATGAGGAACAGGGTGTAAAGTTCACTCATACTCTATAGAAAAGGGAGGATCCTCCGACCAGACGGGTGTTGTGTCTGGTGGGCAACTGCCCGTTGATTCATGTCGGGCCGTTGTATCTATGCTAGTTGCGCGATAAACTCTGCTTGCGAGATGCAGGATTCGAGTGACGTCAGTATGACGCGTTGTTCGCATGTAGATACCGCTACAATGCTATAGGCTGATGATGATGAGCATAAATATGAAAACTATTGAGAATTATTCGTACCTATCCCATCCGTGCGAGCAGAAGTTTTAATAAACTGACAAGTGCAAATAATTTGGACATTTTCTATACCAGTGTTTCTCGGCTTTTCTTAAAAAGTTTTTCACTAACAAATGCTTAGTTTGCGTCTTAATGATTTTTAGTTTATATTAGTCGATCGTGTAGGTAATTTTATTTTCTAATTTATGTTATAATAGGTATTTTGTACCGACCTTTTTTGTTTCAAGTGTTTATCAGTGAAAACTTGTAAATAGCCTTCAAAAGCATATTTTTTATAAAGAAAGAAAGAAAAAGTATTTATTGCGACTCGTACACGAAGATCACAAACTAAACTAAACACAGTAAAAATACACAGTGTATACAGGGTTATTGGAAAAACACCAACAATATCTTAAGAGGTCATTGAACTCATCATTATGAACAACTTTTACTATGGGACTAAACCTGAAATCGCGAAAAATAACCAGCTGTTCCCTACATTTTGACGAGTTATACGAACATACCTAATACATTTAGGTATGTTCGTATAACTCGTCAAAATGTAGGGAACAGCTGATTTTTTTTCACGATTTCAGGTTTGGCGTTGTTCATAATGATGAGTACAATGACCTCTTAAGAGGTTGTTGGTGTTTTTTCAATAACTAGAATAAAATAAAACTGTACTTACTAATTGTGTCGGACTAAATTCATAATCAGGCGGGCAGATTTCGTGATGAATATCTCCATAAATACATAGAATAAAGAATCTACAGTCACTGGGGTCAGGTTTCAACCATTGTTCGAAATCTGAGCAGGTCGGGTCTGGCTTGCAAACAACTTCATTTTTTGGTGCACATTCCTGTAATATAAATTATCCGGTTTAAGAAAATTAAAAAAAAAAAACTGACATATTGTAAGTCGGACTTACGCGCTAAGGGTATTTGCTATGCCAAACTTAAAGGGGATTGAAGATTTTTATATAGAGCCTGGCATACCTACCTGTCCGCCATTTTGTTTTTTTTTGTCAAACTGGCGGTCAATATAAATCGACAGCTGACATCAATACAAACAAAAACACAACAATTAATAAATCAAACATTGCATAGATGTATAACTTATGCAAGTTCAAAAAAATATGGAGGTCACATGATCAAGACCTTTTTATGACTTTTATTATGATTCATAATGTTATCCTTTTATGATTCTGCCAGTGGCCTTTTTAGGCCCCCTGGTATACGTAGTTATGCGACGGACTTTCAAAGCCCTTCCCAAAAATGTATCGTCAAATGTTTTGGTCATGGGGCCCGAGTGCGTTTCTCCGTTTTAAGGAAATTTCTCGCCGACTGATGGACACTTCACGTCACCAGTGTTTTTGTACGTTGGTACGGAACCCTTCGTGTTGGCCGGTTTTTTTTTTTATATTACAGGGTTGATCCTTTTAGCGGGAGCGCAAGGGACGGAGTTGCCTCCTTTTGCGAGGATGTCATGTCTGCAAAGGAGGCGGCCGAGCGGGAGAGAGAAGCCGCATCCTCTCTACCCTCCCGCAGGAGACGCACCGGGCGCCCGAGAAGGGCGCAAAACGATCTGCGACCTCCATGAGAGGTGGCCTGCGGTCGGCGGACTGGGGGTCTGTCGTCAGACCAGACAGGCCCGAGTTGGCGCTGCAGTGTTCCACGCGCGCCACCCGAGAGTGGGTGCGGCCATTATAGGAATGGGCGCACGGGGAGGTGGTACCCGCTGAGGAGCAGCGGGTCGAGGCCTGTCGGGGTAGCGGTGAATGCTTATGTGAATCCTGCACCCCCGGCCGTAGGTAGAGGTGGAACACCACGGTGGTTTTAGCCGGTAAGTGTCCGGCATGCCTCTCTGTCCCCCCCACGACAGAGGAAGTCCATGAGGATTTCCACCGCGAGAAAAAAAAAAGGGTTGATCCTTTTAGGACCCCGTTAAGAACCGTGTAGGTTTTTTTTTTCTGCCTGTATTATCCCACTGCTGAGCAAAGGTCTCTTCGACAGCGTTTCACTTTTCCATGTGCGTTTAGCTTCACCGAAAAATTTTCCATAAACGCTTCTTAGTCATCACGCTAGCGTTTTAAGACTGTGTAAACGATAGCCCCGGATGGCGAAACAACTAAATTGAAACTACACTTACCAATAATGTTGGGTGGAATAAATATTCATCCGGGCATAGCTCTCGAGTGATTTGTCCATAAACACATAGAATAAAATGTTTACATGTGGGATCACTGTGATCAGGCAGTAACCATATAATTCCATTTCTACAGACTGGCCAAGAAGCTGGAGTTGTTGTAGATGGTGTAGTACTTGTTGTTGATGGTGTAGTCTGAGTACTTGTTGTTGATGGCGTAGTCTTAGTACTAGTTGTTGGTGGCGTAGTCTTTGTCGTGGTCCTTGATGTTGTTGTTGATATTGTGCAACCAGCTTCTTTTTTCGGCAGACATAACTGTTTAAAATAAAGAATCATATTAGACAGTATTGTACAAATAAGTGCCCAGATAGAAAGGCTCTTATGTCTACTAAATTAAAAGTATTAAAAAGTAGAGTAGTAGAGTTGTATGTTTTTGTTTTGTTTGTGTTTGTTTGTTTGTCTGTATTAGTTTGTGTTTTGAATTTGTTTGTGATTGTTTGATTTGTTTGTTTTATTAGTTTGTTTGGTTTGTGTTTTGAGTTTTTCCGTCCTGTATTTGTTTGAGTTTTGTGTAGGTTTGTTATAAGAATTATAAAGGGTTTACTAACAAGTTGAGTACGACTGAATTCGTAACCATCTTCACATTTTAATCTCATGATGTCTCCGTAAATACAGATATAGTAATCAGAACAATCAGCTGTGTCTGGTAGAACCCAATCGTCATAGTAATCACACGGTTGCCAAGGTGGCAAGGTGGTTGATTGCGTAGTAAAGGTTGTTGTCGGCGTACTGGCTGTAGTAGATGGCGCAGTGATAGTAGTGGTTGTTGTTGATACGCTGCATCCTGCTTCGTCTTTGGGGAGACATATCTGTTAAATGTACAGCAGTACGGTAAGCATCGTAAGTTTTGTAACACTGTTTACTTCATAATTCATATCATTGAAAAAATACCATTTGATGTTTACAGTTTTTATAGGAACTGTAATTTAGTAACACCTTTATCGTCGTTTATTGTTTTTTTTTTTGAGTTTTATAACCAAACTTGTAATCGGGTCTACTCTGTCCCATTCTACAAACGTAAACAAAGTTTACTACGTGAGCGGCATTGCGTTAAAGATGATTGTTTTTTATACTTGAAATAAAAAAACTTTTCTCAGCTAATATTTTTTCTCAACGTTACTTTTCGTTCGTGTACGTTTGTTTTGCCTGATAAAACAAGTTATAATGAAAATAAAAAAACTATTACTAACAAGTTGTGTTCGACTGAATTCGTAACCATCTTCACATTTTAATCTCATGATGTCTCCGTAAAAACAGATATAGTAATCAGAACAATCAGCTGTGTCTGGTAGAACCCAGTTGTCATAGTAACCACAAGGTGGCCAAGGTGGCAAGGTGGTTGGCGGCGTAGTGAAGGTGGTTGTCGGCGTACTGGTTGTAGAAGATGGCGTAGTGATAGTAGTGGTTGGTGTTGATTTGCGGCATCCTGCTTCGTCTTTGGGGAGACATATCTGTTAAATGTCAGCATCGTAAGATTTGTAACAATGTTTACTTCATAATTAATATCATTGAAAAAATGCCATTTGATGTTTACAGTATTTTATAGGAACTGTAATTTATTTAGTAACAACTTTATCGTCGTTTATTGTTTTTTTTTGTATTTTATAACCAAACTTGTAATCGAACCTACTCTGTCCCATTCTACAAACGTAAACAAAGTTTACTAAGTGAGTGACATTGCGCCAAAGAAGATTTGTTTTTTATACTTGAAATAAAAAACTTTTCTCAGCTTATATTTTTTCTTAACGTAACTTTTCGTTCGTGTACGTTTGTTTTGCCTGATAAAACAAGTTAGAAAGTAAATAACAAAACTATTACTAACAAGTTGTGTTCGACTGAATTCGTAACCATCTTCGCATTTCAATCGCATGATATCTCCGTAAAAACATATGTAGTAATCAGTACAATCAGCAGTATCTGGTATGACCCAGTCGTCATAGTAACCACAAGGTGGCCAAGGTGGCAAGGTGGTTGACTGCGTAGTAAAGGTTGTTGTCGGCGTACTGGCTGTAGTGGATGGCGTAGTGATAGTAGTGGTTGTTGTTGATACGCTGCATCCTGCCTCGTGTTTAGGGAGACATGTCTGTGAAATATTCCGCAGTAATCAGCATCGTAAAGTTAACACTGATCAGAACTAAATTTCCACACAATTGTTAGATAAACTGGTTTTCGGTAGTTCATGTAGTTATTACACACATCAAAAGTGTCTAGGGATCAAGCATTTTTATGCGGATTTCTTGAGATTGAGATGTGGCTTTGTAATAAATTTATGATTTTATAAATTTATATGGATCCTTTTTGGTGCATTTCATAATTTGAATCAGGAACTGTGAATCAAATTCGAGTAAAAGATGAAAATCAGCTGTCAATATTTTCCCTATAAAAACATACAACGCATTGAAGACATTATTAGTGCTACTGTTTCCCTACTACTGATTAAAACCAACGTTATTATGGAGCGGCGACGTCATTTAAGCAGGGAAGAAATGCTCAGAGCCGTGGGAATGATAGAAGCTGGTTCCCGGCAACGTACTGTGGCTTTAGCTCTGAATACAAGTCAGAGTGTTATCAGTCGACTTTGGACACGTTACCAAAGCACTGGTACCGTGGCTGAGCGCCGTGGAGGACGGTATCGCTGCACCACACGGAGACAAGACCGATACATTCAAATCTTAACTCGAAGAGCTCCAACAATAACCGCCATGATGTTAGCCGTGAGGCTTCATCACTCTTCAGGGAACTTAATTAGCGACCAAACAGTCAGAAACCGCTTGCATGAAGTGAACCTTCATTCCCGAAGACCGCTACGGGTACCACCTATAGCAATGCACAATCGTAGGATTCGATATCAATGGGCTCTTGAACACAGAAATTGGGCAGAAGAACAATGGCGTTTCGTGTGCTTTTCTGATGAGTCTCGTTTTGGTATGAGACCGGATACAAGACGTATACGACACTGGAGAACCCCTGGACGCCAACAGCGATTAAAATCCTGCCAGGAAGTCCATCCTTATAGTGGTGGAACCATCATGGTATGGGCGGGTATTTGGATCGGCGGAAGAACTGAGTTGATTTGGATCAGAGGCAACCTCAACGCTCAAATTTATGCTGAGACGATTGTATCAGACGTCATCGTTCCTCTACAAGTGCAAATCGGTCCCTGATTTCAGTTAATGCATGATAATGCACGACCGCACACCGCAAGAGTTGTAAGACAGACTCTCGCCGCAGCTAACATCAATGTCCTGCCCTGGCCTGCTCAGTCGCCAGACTTGAACCCGATTGAGCATGCATGGGATATGCTACAGAGAAGAGCTCTGCCGAATATGGAGGGTATCCAGTCGCAAGAAGACCTTTTTTTGTTGTTGCAACGAACATGGGCGGCCATTCCACAGCGTGATTTGGATGAACTCATTTTGAGTATGCCAAACCGATGTTCTTGTGTTGTTAGTGTTCGCGGTAGAAACACGGATTATTAATTGTTTAAGTTACCCAATAAAATTTTAAAGAAAACTGTTATTTCAGTCTTTTTTTCGAACTTTTGTGTTAGTGGTTCAAATGTCAAAAATCCCTTTATTAGGAAAATGGCAAATTTCTTTATTAATGCAAAGGTGACTTGGTTTATCGTTACTGTGACAAACGAAAACACTTTATTTGATGAATCCTTAAAGAAAATTTTAATTAATATCAATCAGGAGAAAAGTTATTGCAAAAATATATGTTGATCCCTAGACACTTTTGATGTGTGTAGTTTGTGTTATTTAATTACATCAATTTTTTTTTTAATATATCATCGTTATTTTTTTCTTCTTTACAAAAAAAAAGGTTTGTAATTTTATATCCAAACTTTAAATATATATATTCCACGTTCCCCGCCCCATTAATAACACATGTAAGCATAGTTCTTTGCTTGATTAACATGCGCGTAACGCTACCTAACAATTTTTTTTGCCGTAGCTAAAATAAAATTCGTTTCTTATTACTTATTTTAACTCAATAAGCATAGTATGCGTATATTTCGGCTTAAGAGGAAATGCGTCGTTTCTCCATAGAAACGCTCTCGCCTGTTTTCTTTCTGGTTAATGACCATAAAGCAATGATTTTTTACAGAATAATAAATATTAACTAGGTACTTGTATGTCCCTATGTTTTCCTTTTTGTAAAATAATGTATCATACATTATTTTTATAAGCACTAGAACCCTCAAAAAATGCCGATTTAAACCGCTATCAACAGACGCCTAGTGTACTAATAATAGCTTAATGCTTTTTATGGGGACGGACCTCTACGTTGTCTTTGAGACATCTCGGGACCTCATCTTATTAAATTATGTGTTTTTCTTAATTACTTGACTGTACTTGATCATCAGTTGGAGCACGGGACCCGATCACGGAACCGTAGTCTCCGTGCTTCACCCAGGTGGAGAAACTAGGTGAAGCACGGGTCCGTCCCCTTTTTTATTGCTGAAAGTAGTTTGAACGCATTTCTTTAACTTTGGGAGCTATTTCTTACTAAGCTATGATAAAATATTTTGTTTAGACATTAACTCCTTTATTTATTTCAACAGGGTCCCATTAAAATAGATGGACAAATTTTAACACAGCGCTCAGTGCGTCTAACCAAAGATAATCCAAGCAAATTGAGTTATTTTATTTTGACCTAAAATAATAAATTGCCGGCACATTAGTGTATTTTTGCTAGCTGATAATTTTTATTGTAGGTAATTATCTAATGCGTTTTTCTTCTAAATATTTTTTTACCATCGTCCTTATTTTGGCGGTCTGAATGAGTTCTAAAAGTTTGTCCATCTATTTTGATAGGATCTTATATATGTTGCTAATAAGTACTGATTAGCGATTATTTAGCCGCAATGTTTATAAATAAACCCCTTGTTGTACCACACCTCGGACACTCCATACAACGCTCGCAAAATAATTACCTATTACTACTACATAAACAAATGACGTGTGTATACGTGCAAATGTGTGCGTGAAATCTAGTAGGGGTGGCTGTCGTGCGTAGCGTAAAAAATGGCGCGGAAAGCGATTTGTGTCGGGGAACCGAACGACGACGGCGCTGCCCGAACGTATGCATTATTATAAAGTGACATTGTAGTTCAATTGTTTATTTATATAGTCGGGTTCGTAATGAAATAAAAACACCGAAATAATTTAGTTTAAATGACTTATCTGTTAATAATCGGTTATTAGGTCGCATGGTATTAAAAATGCGAAATCTTACAAACAGTTTATGTAAATACGAATTCGGAAAATCATTACAATATCCAACCATCGTGATTAAAACACAAATAAAACTTTTAAATCGCAAAATTGTGTGTTCGTGTCAGCAGTACAGCGCTGCGGTTCGCGAGCGCCCTTGCTAAAGAGTCGGCGACGAATACCTCGAAGTGCGGGGTGAGGTGCGGTATCTGGTATGAGCGCGGGGACGGGAGTGTCCTTTCTGTACGTAGTACTATTAAGTATTCTGTGGTTGTACTTACTTGCTGTGTAGGACTGAATTCATAATCAATTTGACATGTCACATGCATCATTACACCGTAATAACAGAGGTAGTACATAGTGCAGTCATAAGGATCAGGTTGGGACCAGTCCTCATAAGAACCACACGTCTTCGGCCAGGGATACTGGGTACAACCTGCGAGCTCTCGGGGAAGGCATTCCTACAACATAGTTTACGAAAGTTTAAAAAAAAAATATTTCAGGGCGGCAAATATGTAATGGCAAATAAGGAACCGTCTCATAATTCTTTGTTTAATTAAATCTTATAAACATCAATAAAAAAATTTAAAAAAAAACACTCTGGGAGTGCCGACAGAAGTGAAAACAAAACACAAACAGAATACTTTTCCGTCACTCACTGACATATCGGATATTTATTAAAACCGAGTACATCCCGAGGACAGCCGAACACATCCGAAGCGGTGTCGGTTACGGTAACAGTGGCGCGAATTCAATGGTTTTTCCCATCTCAAAAAATGTGCGACGCGCCTAAAGAAGTTTTCAGTAAAAAAAACATATAGGGTACCTACTTCCCGCTTTCCATAAAATCATAAAATTTGACTTTGAATTTGATTTGAATTTAGAAGCAAGGCCTCACAGCACAAGTACCTAAAGGAATAAGTCCGAAAATTGTTCATTTGTAGTTTTTTTATCACATTTTTTTTTTGCAATTACAAACGTACATTTGCAGTAGGAAAATATAATGTTTCTTTTCATATTTCCAATTATTTTATTATTGACAACTCATTTAAATCAATTTTAAAATATAAATTGTAAACTACTGTAAGGAACTGGCTACCAGAAGAAAGTATCATCCAAATCATTAAATAACTTTGAACGTATTTCCCACTCATATTTACTAATACGCACAAACTCTCGTACAGGACTTACATGCACATACCTACACATAACACCCCCACACATTCACACACTACACTACACACGCAATCCTACAATAACATTACACATCACAAATATTATACCACCTTTATTATAGATTTCGTACCTCTCTATATAAACTGTGTTCTAATTGTAATAATACGTATAAACTGAAATGATAAATTAATGTTTAAAGGGGTGCGAGCCTGGAGATCTGTCATACAGGTCCCGAACCTAGTTCAGACTCCAAGCCAGCGGCGAAGGGTGAATTTATGACAGAGGTAAGCCGGAGCAAAAAAAAAATGCCAAAAAAAAATTCAATTACGAATTGTTATAGTGTGGTTATGTTCTGAATTTTCGAAGGAAAGCCGGTGGGAATCGAGTTGTATGGTACCTTCGCCACTGCTCCAAGCTCTCACAAAGGTTCTAGCATAACTAAGGCAAAATTGTATATACACACTAGTGTAACAATGTACCTTTATGAGAGAAATAAATAAATAAAAATAATAATAACAGTCACAACAACACGTCAAACAACTAGTCAAATAACCCCAACTGTTCCCGGCGCAAAGGTGCCCAAAACGCTTGCTGCATTGCCACGTTGGATAGCAATGGCTAACCTTTGCACCAAGAACGAGCTGAAGCGTAAAATTAAGTACTGATTAGCGATTATTTTACTATACATTTTTTATGTTTAAGTGTCTCTTAAGGGGCCGGCGAACAACGCATACTAATGCGTCGTTCATACAAACGTAATACCAAAATAATTTGTAAATTAACCATATTATTAAGGTAGTGGAATTGCAAATTTCTATAGAAAACCTTATTTTTCTCATAAACTTGTCTTTAAATCAGTGTCCATTCAAAATATATATTTGGGAACCTAGATATTCTGTAATCCAATCGGAATAAATACACACTACATTAAGAATATGTTTAATTTACAAATTATTTTTGTATTACGTTTGTATGAACTACGCATGCGCCGCCTTTAATCACTGTTTATAAATAAACTCCTTAGTTTTAGGTACTTACAAGCTGGGTAGGACTGAATTCATAATCAATTTGACACGTCACATGCATCAATGTACCTAAATGACAGAAGTAGTACATAGTGCAGTCATAAGGATCGGGTAGAGACCAGTCGTCGTCATAAAAATCACAATATGGGGGATAGGAGTCGGAGGATTTCAGATTTGTGATCGACTTGCTCCTTGTCGTAGATAAGCTACAACCTGCCATCTCTTTGGGGAGACATTTCTGTAAAATGGAAATAATTTAAAAAAAAAAAAAATTTTTTGTTGCACTGTGTGACCTGAACCCGCACTTAATTCACGATTTTCTGTGACTTAACTAGTCCATTTTTACACATAAAAGCGTGACTTAAGTGCGGGTTTAAGTGACATAGTGCTATAAAATAATAAACCTGACGGGTGACTTAAGTAGTCTATTAATGCACGAAGCTACTTTCAAGCCGTGCAATAATGGGCTACTTACGTCACATGTGTCGTAATGTACTATTCATAACAAATTAATTATTAAAAATCTGATTTTGTAAATGTTGGTGTTGCTGCTGCTATCGTAAGGTGTATAAGATGATATTATGGCTAGAACGGGGGTGAAAATTGAGACAACGAGTAGAGAAGTAATGAAGAGAAAGACATGTAGCGCGGACCCCAAATATAAATTAAGATAAGGGCAAACGAAAGATGGCGCTGCTACCGACGCTCAATGGATGAACAAGTTAATTTGTAGAAAAGTGATTGATAATTAATTATATTTTTTTTGTAGAAAATGAGTTGAGATTGGCCGCCGTAGCAGAATTACGGTCTTGAGAACTTTTATCTGAAAGTTTGTGGTCAAATTTAAGAGTGTAGCGGTATCTACAACGCCAGATGCAAACAACGCGTCATACTGACGTCACGCAAAATCCTGCATCTCGCAAGCAGAGTTTACCGCGCAACTAGCATAGCATAGCATGTGCACGTGTAATACAGACAGACCGTCACCTACTCGACCCAAATATATGGGACGGCTGATATTTTTCTCGATTGCAGTGTTGGTCCCATGGAGAAAGTTATGGGAGGCAGTCACCTCCTTCTGCGAAGCAGTCATGCTAGCAAAGGAGGTGGCGGGATGGCTGAGGGAGAGAGCCTCACGTCCTAGCCGCCGCGGGAGACGCTTCGGGCGTCGAAAGCCGCATGACGACTCTCGCCCACCGTAGGCGCGGGCCTGCGGACGGAGAATAATGGGTAGCTCACCGTCCGATCAGGACCAGGTCCGTGCCGGACGGCGCGTATGTGTTCCACGTGCGCCTCAAAGAGATGTCAGCATAAAGGAAGGGGCCTGTATGGGCCGAAGCCTGCCGGGGATGCGGGATTGTCCGAAAGGGTTACCGCTACCCCGGAACATAAAGGGCTAAGGAAGGAACACGGGTGGGTTTCAGTCAGTAAGAGTCTGACACTCCCTTCCGCTCCACCCAGAGCGGCAGGGGTCATTTGATGATTTCCAATCCACAAAAAAAAATGGAGAAGGTTATTCAAATTGATGGTTTTTATCACACATTTAAATTGACTGCACCTTTCTGCCACAGCGTGTATAGATCTAAGTATACTAATATTATAAAGAGGTAAAATTTGTGTTTGTATGTAGGCGGTAATCTTTGGAACTACTGATCCGATTACGAAACGTCTTTCAATAATAAGAAGCTACAGTATTGACGAGTGTTATAGGATATTATGTTAGGTTAGGTTATTTCACTCGTATGATGTCGCCGGCAAAAGCTAAAGGTCGTAACACACGTATCAAATCGGAAAGGGATCGGCAACGTATCGCCTATCGCCTCGCCATCAAACAGGCGTCAACCTAACGTACGCACGTAACTAAAGTGGATCAGAAGCTCCCATATGTCGACTCGGCTACGGCTAGGCGACGCCGCGCTTACGGCTCGCTGACCGCTGGTTGATGGTGCAGCAAGCAGGCCGGAGGGGTGAGAGGGGCAAGGGTGGACGAAGAGACGTAAGCTCGGGTACGGAGAGACGTAAGCGCGAGGACGACGAGCCGTAAGCGCGGGGACGACGAGCCGTAAAGCACCGCACCGTGGTTCGTAAGCTTGTCCCGAGTTGAGGCGATTACGTTACGATTCCGATTAGTGTGCGTTGCAGTAGGGAGTTTCATACAAAGAATACTGAACGGCTCGAGTTGATACGGTGCCGATCCCTTTCCGATTTGATACGTGTGCTATGACCTTAATGAGTAATAATTTGCTAGTCTGACAAATTAATTAATGGTTATTAATATTACATCTGTGAGTGCGGCAGATTAATAAAATTTTGAAAGCGTTCGAAATTGGAGGTTAACTTCTTTACAAAGCATCTTTCTTTTTCTATGCTTTCAGCATGTATGCAGATCCAAAAAAAAACAAAAAGTAAACAAACTCACCTGTTTTTCAGCAGAAAAATAAAAATTAAACAGACATTTCACCCTTTCGATCTTTCCCCACATACACTTGTAGTAGAAACTACAGTTAGTAGGATCGGGCATTGACCAGACATCAAAAACAGTACACGGTTGTACAGCATGTGTGCCAATTGAAGATTCAGCAGCCTTTGAATCATCGTCTCCTGGTACATTATTAATGTAGACCTGAGGTGATCTATTGTTGGTTGAGGTGAGTGTTTCAGGTGAGTTCATTCTCAAGGAACGTCTTGACACTCTATGACAACCTGCTTGGTTTTTAGGGAGGCATATCTGTGGAATGAGACAGTCAATGTTGAAATAGTAATCGAACTGGAGTAACTTGAAAAGTTGATCTAAAAAATCAAGGTCAAATTAATTTACTAGCGAAACATCACATACGTAATGAATTTCGGGATATAGTAATAATTTTAATCATCACTGACAGGACTATTGTTGCCAATAAGCCTGATATAGTGGTGATGGATCGATTAGAGTGGCGCGCAACGATTGTTGACATAACCGTCCCGCATGATGAGAACCTCGTGAAAGCTGAGAAAGATAAACAAATCAAGTATCTTGACTTGGCTCGCGAGGTTGTCGACATGTGGGTTGTTGACTCAGCAATCATTGTGCCGATAGTCGTTACAGCCAATGGATTGATAGCCGAGAGCCTAGACCAAGACCTGAGGAGGCTCTCGTTGGGCAGCTGGATCAAGGGCTTGATTCAGAAAGCAGTACTTCTGGACACGGCTCGCAATGTCAGGAAGTTTCTCTCTCTGGAGCCCTGACCGCCGCCGGTAGCTTGGACCCTGGTCCCGATACCGATGCCTAATATTTTTTTTATTTTTAAATGTTTTAAAATTTTTTATTATAATATTTAAAAATAAAATTTATATATATTTACTCAAATAAAGGACATAATACTTAATACTTATTAAATTATTTTAATATTAAATTAAGTACTTAATTTAAAAAAAAACTGTCAAAATAGATCGGTCTCACTCATTATATTTAAAAATATAATTTATATGGTATTTAATTGAATAAAGGAATTTTAATAAACTAATAAATATTTTTTATAAGCTCCTAGTTGCAAGAAACTTACGCAAAATATGCGCTTTGGGTTGACGGCGTAACCTAACCTGTTAACTGCGTTAATTGCAAGTATTACTTTGATATAGATCTCAGTATTAAGTCAATGGCGTAGTCTCAGCCCTATTTTTTTTTTGGCGCACTGACAGTAAATGGCATTGTCTAAGTGCTAGTACTTTTTGACGTACTAAGGGTTGACTGCCTACTCTCAGCATTTGTTGGTCACATAAGTGTTATTGCCATAGTCTTATTACTCGTTGTTATTCACGTCCAGACTGTGTGCAGGGTACTCTCGACACTTATTCGTTGAGAATTGGTTTCTACTGAGCTGTGGGATCCTAAGATATTAAATTGTACTCACATGCTGAGTTGGACTGAATTCGTTACCGTTTGGGCAGTTCACTATCATGATTTGACCGCTATAACATTTATAGTACTTAGTACAATCAGACGGGTAGGGAAAGGACCAGTCATCATTGTAACCGCACGGTGGCAAGGGGCCAGGGGTTGAGGTCGTCGTACTCGTCGTTGTAGATACAGTACAGCCTGCCTGCTCTTTGGGAACGCATACCTGCAAAATAGTTATTGTATTAAGAGGCGATATTCGCTTTCGGTTGACATCTTAACTGCTGCAATTGCAATTATCGCGCTGGTAAATATGCCTCAGATAAGTCAATGGCGTAGTTTAAGTGATTTTGTAGCGTACTGAGAATTAACGGCGTGTTCTCGGTTTATTCGGTATAAATAGAGTAATCTTTTTTTTTGTGTAGATTACATGTTAATTTTAAATGTACAAAGTTTTTACTTACATATTGTGTTGGGCTAAACTCGTTACCGTTTGGGCAGGTCACTATCATGATTTGACCGCTATAACACTCATAGTATTTAGTACAATCAGACGGGTAGGGTAAGGACCAGTCATCATTGTAACCGCACGGTGGTAAGGGGCCAGGGGTTGTGGTTGTAGTTGTTGTAGGTGTAGTCGTAGTTGTTGTAGGTGTAGTCGTAGTTGTTGTAGGTGTAGTCGTAGTTGTTGTAGGTGTAGTCGTAGTTGTTGTAGGCGTAGTCGTAGTTGTTGTAGGTGTAGTCGTAGTTGTTGTAGGTGTAGTTGTTGTAGGTGTAGTCGTAGTTGTTGTAGGTGTAGTCGTAGTTGTTGTAGGTGTAGTTGTTGTAGGTGTAGTTGTTGTAGGTGTAGGTGTAGTTGTTGTAGGTGTAGTCGTAGTTGTTGTAGGTGTAGTCGTAGTTGTTGTAGGTGTAGTCATAGTTGTTGTCGACGTAGTCGTAGTACTAGTTGTTGTGCTCGTAGTCGAAGACGTTGTCGTCACTTCACAAGTAGTCATAGATTGAGGTAGACAAATCTGTAAAAAAAATACGCAAATAAGAATGATAAATACGTTTTATTTAACAGATAAGTAAATAAATGAAAAAAAAAAATACAAAATTTTGTTACCCCTGTTTTGGCATCAAAATAAAAATCACCGATGCAAGTCATATGTTCTATTTGGCCAGCTATACACATATAATAGCGACTGCAGTTCGTAGGGTCAGGTTTCATCCAGATCCCCCCTTCGCAGGATGGTAACGGTGGCAAAGGTGGCTCCGTTGTTGTTTCATCTGCTGCATCAATTACCTCATTGCTTCCAAATTGCCTATTGAGAGTTAATGGCGTATTGTCTGCAAGAGTTTCTGGCGTACAATCGACCTTAGATCCGGGTAGGCAAATCTGCAATAAATATAGGAGAAAACATCATCATCTACCTAGCCAGATTCCAGAGCCCTGATTCACAAACATACGACAGGCTATCGTATCGAAAACCTGACATTTCGATAACTTGATTTGACTTCCCCTCAACAGCAAATAGCTGTTGGAAGAATAGCGGGCGTATATTTGATTTAAACTGACAAAATTTTCGGGTTTTGGACTTGTGAACAGCATTGAGAAGACTCCTAAGATAACAATGATTAATGTTCAATACGATACGGAAACATATCGAGTGTTTGTGAATAAGGGGGCAGGTTGGATTTCCAGTCTAACCTGGATGCAGCTGAATACCAGTATTTTACATGGAGCGACTGCCTCTCTGTCCTCCACAACCCAGTTACTGGGTAATATATACATTGATATGATACATTTGTAGCGTGGCGCTGGAGGACACATCGCGTATTATATAGATGGGCGTCGAAAAGGTTAAAGTACATCTTAGAAGTTAATTTTACTAAATATTCTCGCATAGAACCCTAATAGACTCAGTGTTATAATATCAAGTGCTAGTTCATCGAATTAACAATATAAAACAACAATAAACAAATCAGTTTTTAAAATTGAAAAAGTGTTTAGTGAGTTTTGTAGTGAATTGACATGAACGCGTAAGCGACGCATATTTCCCGGCACTTACGACCTTCTTTCCACGAACATTTTATGCGGCTACTACACCGCTTTTAAGCATATCCATCGCTGCCCTCAAATCGCATGATTAAACGCCAACTGCTATGCGCCCCGCTTGAAGCGCTTTATAGGCACTGTACTAAAGTTTGAGTTCTGCCGTGAAGCGTGTGTTTTTACATATTTTTAAGCAAATCCATCGCTACCTAAAAATCGCGCTTTGCGCACCGCATGAAGCGCTTTATTTCCGCTATTCTAAGATTTGATTTGAATTATAACGTGTGGATTACGATGTCAACAAATAACTAAACTCTGTCAACACTGAGGAAGATTAGCGCAGTTATTTTTGTACTGTGTTTTTTATGATTTTCTGCATACTTAATGAATATTTTTTGAAAACATGGAAGACTTCAGTAACGTAACTATAAGGAAAAGCCGCATACCACGCTCTCTCTCTCTCGTTTTTCCAATGAATCTGTTGACAGTTTAGCATCAAACTTAAGCGTCAAAAGTATGATGGATCTATCTACACACCTAAAACTGATGAAACCATACACTTAAAAAACACAGTTGAGAATCTTAAGGAGCAAATCATGAGCGCGCGTATTGAAATAGAAACACTTGGCTTAGAGAATATTTCATTGAAGCAACAATTAGCGGACGAAAAGCTTAAAACTGAGCACTTCAGACAATTGTACACCACAAGCACCAATTCCAAAACTACCTCTACGTGCAATACAAGAGTCTCCAAAAAAGATTTACCTAATAAAAGCAAACTATCCGCTAGAAAACTAGACCTAGACATCGACTTCCATACGCCTGAACCATCTTCTAGTAGAACCGTTACTGATATACTGAGAAAAGAAAACAAAAATGAAACTAAAGAAACCGACAAGAAAGATATTGATTCAACAGAAACAGATAAATTAATTACAATTACCGAGAAGAATACACTAGAGTCGACCTCACACGAAGAACATAAATACAACCAGCAAGCCAAAATAAGTAGCAAACCTGGATATGGAAAGATACTTATTCTGTCGGACGACCAAGGAAAAGGTATAGTTCAAGGGTTACTGAAACAGAAAGAAGAGAATAAATTTATTATAAATAAATATGCCATAACAGGGATTAGGAAACCAGGTGCAAGTACAGAAGAAGTCTTATGGAGTTGTAATAAATTAACTGAAAATTTTACAAAAAATGACAGCGTGATTATAATGACCGGTAGAAATGACTCGAACCCTATTAAATTTATGGCTGAAATGTCTGCAGCAGTTAAGATTCTGAAAGATTGTAATATCTTTATTGTAAATGTTAAGTACAATGCATTTCTGAATGAGCGTAAACTTAATCTTCAATTGAAACTGCTTGCACAAAACTATAAAAACTGCAATTTCATTGAAGCAAATAGCTACAATAGTATTATAAAACAACTAATACACGAAATTAACGTTGTACAATACTACAAAAAATATCTTGTGTTCAACGATAACATAGGTTTGAAGGGAAAAACAAAAGATTCAGAGCATGTATTAGTAGCTCCAAAAATTGTGTCATGTCCTGTAGTCAATATTAGTGCCATATCGATTAAACCGATGAATCAACCCAAAAAAGGCACTATTCCTTATTATTTTGGTAAAGTTATTATACCACTACCTATGTCTAAAAACGTGTCAGCGGAGAACATACCGGTAAGTAAAGAACCATTTTTTCGTACACAATAAAAAAAAACATAGTAACAGTAGTTTCTCAGTTCTACACCAAAATATTGCTGGGGCTTTAAGAAAACTTAATGATATAGAACTGACCATTAATGATATGTGTGAATCTGGTATGAATATACAGGGTGTTACGGAAAGGGTATATCAATACAAACGGGTTGAAGAGTGTATCTGGTCTAGAATCTCTGTACAAAATTTCAGCTCAAAAGCAGTAACTTTGAAAATGCTTAATATTTTTTTATTTCGATAGTTTATTAAATTGAAATCATAACAAACGTCACCGCATTACTAGGGTCATTATCCATTATCTGTAGTGTGTCTGTGCGCCTAGTACACGCACATCACGCCGCCGCGCGCCAGTGCAGCGCCGTGATGTCGAAATAAAAAAATATTAAGCATTTTCAAAGTTAATGCTTTTGAGCTAAAATTTTGTATAGAGATTCTAGACCAGATACACTCTTCAACCCGTTTGTATTGATATACCCTTTCCGTAACAACCTGTAGATGTAATATGCTTAAGCGAACATTTTGTCGTTGAAGGGGAAGAAAAGTACCTGAAACTTAATAATTTTCAAGTTGGTGCCATTTATTCGCGGCCTGATCAGCGACGAGGGGGAACATGCATACTTTGCAAAAATCACCTCCAAAGTACTGAATTAAAGGAAATTAATGAATTCCGCATTGAGAAACACTTTGAGATTTGCGGGCTTGAAATCAAATCTATACATGTAATCTTACTATGTGTATATAGAACACCCTCATCTAACATAAATATTTTTTTTGAAAACTTAAACAAATCCCTACTAAAACTACAATATAAAAAAGTAAAATAATAATAGCAGGAGACTTCAATATAAACCTTCTACGCAAAGATATAAATAGCACAAAATTCAAAGAACTAATTTCAAATTATGGAATGCGGTGCCATATTCAAGAAGCTACTAGGATGAATACATGTATCGACAGCATCATCAGTAACATTCCAAATGTAATAGGTAAAACTTTTAATGTCTGTTTATCTGATCATAACACGGCACAGGTTGTTAAATTCGAATATAATCAAAAACCCATATCAGGTTCTTACTTCATGTCCTTAAGGGACCTGAGCAAAGACAATGTCAACAAATTCATTGAACACATAAGTAAATTATCTTTCTCTGAAATTTATGACCTTTCCGACACAAATAATGCCTTTGAAACATTTCACGACACAATAACTTTATTCTATAAGTTGTGTTTTCCGCTCATCAAAGTAAAAAAACAATTCAAATGCAGTAAATTAAAATGGATAACCAAAGGGATTAAAATGAGTAGTCACACTAAACGTCTATTAAGATACAAATATTATTTAAATAAAACAAGTGATAATAAAACTAAATTTAAGGCATATTCTAATCTGTTAAGAAAATGTATAAATAATTTGCAATCTTTATGTAATCTCAAACATATTGCTTACTCAAAAAATAAGGGTAAAGCATCATGGGATATTGTCAAACGGAGCACAGGTAACGTAGCATCTCGTGAATATATTAATAGTATAGTTGAAAATGGTATCACAGCTACATCAGGTTCTGAAATCGCAAATTTATTTAATAACTTCTTTATTGATATTGTTGAATCCAACACAGCCTTACAAAATAACATTAACAACCAAAGTAATATAAAAAGCAACGACAACAGCATATTTCTAAACCCTACTAATCCTACAGAAATTTTTACCATATTAAAAACATTAAATAATACTAAGGCATCCGGTTATGATGATATTACTACAGACCTTCTAAAACATATCGCTCAATACATTGCAGAACCACTTTCATATATCATCAACCTATCATTAGAGCAAGGCTGCTTCCCGGATAAACTCAAGATATCTGTAATTAAACCACTCCATAAAAAAGGCTCTAAATCAGATAAAAATAATTACCGACCTATTGCTCTGATACCAATCCTATCGAAGGTCTTTGAAAGAGTTATGCTTAAAAGACTTCTCTCTTTCTTTAATAAATATAATATTCTTGCTAAAGAGCAATACGGGTTTAGAAAGAACAGATCAACTTCACTAGCAGCGTTTAACCTAGTTAAATCAATTTTAAATAATATTAACGCTAAAGTTACAACATCAGCTCTGTTCTTAGACCTAAGCAAAGCTTTCGATTTTGTTCATCATTCAATTCTTCTCGATAAATTGAATAAAATCGGTATAAGAGGTCCAGCCTTAGAATGGTTCAAATCATATCTGTCGAATAGAAGTCAAATCACGAGGATCACCAAATTCGAAGAAAACAGTAACAGTATCATCAATTTCGATTCCCAACCTCGACATAATTACTTTGGTGTACCGCAGGGAAGCATTCTAGGGCCACCGTTATTCCTTGTGTATGTTAACGATCTTCCTCAAGCAGTAGAACAAGATTGTGTCCTTTTTGCTGATGACACGACGGTAATTATAGATTGTAAGAATGTTGAAACCTACGAGTCAGATATAAATAACACATTAAATAACATCATAACATGGTTAGATAATAATGCTTTAAAAGTTAATATAGATAAAACGAAAATATTACATTTCAAAACTCAAAAGAGTAAATGCCTCCAACTTAAGATATCTCATAGAAACCAATTAGTTGAACAAGTACACAAAACGAAAGGACGATGAGTCAGAACGTCCCCCCAACCTTACATTGACCAACAGACTTAAAATGTATCTCATTCGAACCGCCTTAGCAAGCTGATCAATTTTTACTATGACGACATCTCTCAAAAGTGCGGGGTATTCCGAGAAAATCATGTTTTAGTGTTAATTTCGTCACAACGTCCCCCCAACCCTTACATTGACCAACAGACTTAAAACGTATCTCATTCGAACCGCCTTAGCAAGCTGATCAATTTTTACTATGACGACATCTCTCAAAAGTGCGGGATATTCCGAGAAAATCATGTTTTAGTGTTAATTTCGTCACAACGTCCCCCCAACCCTTACATTGACCAACAGACTTAAAACGTATCTCATTCGAACCGCCTTAGCAAGCTGATCAATTTTTACTCTGACGACATCTCTCAAAAGTGCGGGATATTCCGAGAAAATCATGTTTTAGTGTTAATTTTGTCACAACGTCCTCCCAACCCTTACATTGACCAACAGACTTAAAACGTATCTCATTCGAACCGCCTTAGCAAGCTGATCAATTTTTACTATGACGACATCTCTCAAAAGTGCGGGATATTCCGAGAAAATCATGTTTTAGTGTTAATTTCGTCACAACGTCCCCCCAACCCTTACATTGACCAACAGACTTAAAATGTATCTCATTCGAACCGCCTTAGCAAGCTGATCAATTTTTACTATGACGACATTTCTCAAAAGTGCGGGATATTCCGAGAAAAATCATGTTTTAATGTTTATTGCCAGAACGTCCCCCCAAGCCTCACATCGACCAACAAACTTAAAATGTATTTCATTCAAACCGTCTTAGCAAGGTGATCAATTTTTACTACGACGACATCTCTCAAAAGTGCAGGATATTCCGAGAAAAATCATGTTTTTATGTTAATATTTTTGGCACAAAACAAGAGTTTGTAAGTAAACCATATTCTTTGATTTTCAAACATCTCAAGATTAATTAAGAGATGCCATTTAAAAAAACAGAAAACGTCATTCGTTACTTGTCCAATTTTTTCTATTCCTATAGGCAGGCAGTTGTCCCACCGGCGGCGATGAACGATTAGCGAGTAGAACTAGCAACTGAAAACGAGTTGGCGAGCAGTGAGCAGCGTGTGTGTAGTTCCGATAGTTTTGTCGCTGGGCTATCAGCGAGAGATAATATATGCATCTTTTTTGTTTACACGGAATGTATATCTATTGTACGTTTCTTGAGCGAGAAAACAGCCGACAGTTAGTCGCTTCCTCGCCGGCGGTGGGACAACTGCCATATGCTCGTCCACGACGGAGACGCGGGTGTCTTCGTCTTGGGCGAGCTTGAATCCCTCACTGCACTCAGGATTCAAGTCTTAACTCCCTCGCTTCGCTCAGGAGTCAACTCAAACCTAGAATCCTTCGTTGCGTTCAGGATTCAAAATAGCGCCCGCGACAACAAGACACTACTTTATCCCAAAATAAATAAAACGATTTTTTATTTTATTTCTAAGCCCCATGGATTATGAAGTTAAAAGTGGTTGCTAGTCTTTTTATAGATCTTTATGAACCTGATAGCACATACCTACAAAAGATCTGTTGCAGGGCGGAAGACGGGCCTAGCGAATTAGAAAAATTAATAAAACGTTTTTTTTTTAATTTTCATTTTATTTCTAAGCCCCATGGATTTTGAAGTTAAAACTGGTTGCTAGTCTTTTTATAGATCTTTATGAACCTGATAGCACATACAAAAGATCTGTTGCAGGGCGGGGGACGGGCCTAGCGAATTAGGAAAAATTAATAAAACGATTTATTAATTTTTAATTTTTTTTTAAACCCCATGGATTTTGAAATTAAATCTGGTTGCTAGTCTTTTTATAGACCTTTGTGAACCTACTAATACATACAAAAGTTCTGTTGAAGGGGGGGACGGGTCTCATACAAATATGGTCATCGTTCTTTCTGGGGATAACACTTGATGAACACTTCACCTGGAAAGAACATATTGACGAAATAAGTATGAAAATAAATAGATTTGTTTATGCTCTAAAAAAAGTTAAGAACGAGACATCTAAACGAACTGCGATGATGGTGTATCACGCCTATATTTGTTCCATTATTCGGTACGGTATTATTGTTTGGGGAAATTCCACGGAAATATCTAGAATACTAATAGCACAAAAAAAATGCATTCGTACAATCTTCAACATGGACTGGTCTGAATCATGTCGACCAGTGTTTAAATCACACAAACTTCTTACCGTTCCTTGCATTTACATTTACGAAATCGCAAAATTTGTAAAACTTAATTCTAAACTCTTTGAAGCAAAAAATAATTTTAACAAACGAAAAGTCACACAGTATTTATTGAAAATCCCTGTACCTAGGATAGAACTATTCAGGCGCAGCTGCGTATATATGGCGCCACTTATATATAACTCATTACCTATCTGGATAACAGAACTACCTTACAAAAAGTTCTGTGTGGTTTTGAAAAAGTGGTTGATATCACATAGTTTTTATTCTGTCGGCGAATTTCTGAACAAAAAATCTTGTCAGTCCTACCACTTCAGAAATGCATTGTAATATTTTTTTAATTATTTATGTTAATTTGCTAATTTAATTAACTGTACGATATTATTATGTTACTGCATGTTGTTAATACCTACTTCATGTATTAAATATTTGCATGCCATCATTACATGGCGGAATGTGTCTTAGCACTACAATATTACGTTATCATCTTTTGTACCACATTTTATGCAAATAAACGATTTTGATTTGATTTGATTTGAATACGATACCCCTTGGAAAGACTGGTTGTCAGACTTTCGGGCTACTGACGACCCGTAACGACTGTCAAAGATCCACTAATGCGGTACAAGCGGCTTAATGTGCTCCCCGAGCCCGGAGGTGTCTTGGTGAAGATGGTCACCCATCTATGGACCAACAGCGGCAAGCGTAGCTTAACCTGATCGATCAACCCGTGTAGCTGTTATTACTTCACCACAAGCCTCTCAAATATAATTGAAAACATTAATAATTATGTACGCTAGAACGATTGCAGGGCAGCAAAGTCTCGTTATTTGTGGTTAAAATTAATTTTAGGCGCTAATGGCGTATTATCACTGTTTGTTGGTGGCGTATTGTGAGTTGGTGGCGTAGTCTCATTGTCATGACTAGTAAGTAGTTAGAGCGCTAAAAGTACTATTTGATCTATTGTTAGTTGCTGATATTGCGTTGCAGTGCTTTTTTTCCTTTTGTTTGTCAGGAACCTTCTCCGGCGCGCACAACTTACCGATGTTTCAGTAGTGTTTATTTTATTACCTTATTATATTTTTTAAGAGTTCACTTATATAGCACGTTCGAATTTTAATTTTTTATGTAACCTGTCTTGGAAGGCGCTGGTGTCTGTGATACAATGATTAAATTTCATTAGTACAGGCACCAACGATACACTTTTTTCTGTAATGCTCATTTTTACTTGGAACATTGTTTTTCTGAACCTTAAATGTGTTATTTTTTTAAATAAAAATGTATTATGACAGGCCTGATGGTCTAGTGGTTAGTGACCCTGACTGCTATGCCGGAGGTCGTGGGTTCGATTCCCACCCAGGACAAATGTTTGTGTGATGAGCACGATCATTTGTTCTGTGTCTGGGTGTAATTTATCTATAATATGTATGTATTTAGAAATATATAAGTATGTTTATCAGTTGTCTAGTACCCATAACACAAGCTCTGCTTAGCTTGGGACTAGATGGCGTTGTGTGATAGTTGAGGAATATTATTATTATTATTATTGTTTGATTTTACATATCTCGGGACCATGGGGTCCCGGTCCTTTGGAAGGCGTACGAGGGGCCGAAGCCAACCCGCAGAGGCCCCTTAGGAAATTTTAATGAAATGTGGCACCAACCGACGATTATCCCTGTATGCACTATGCAAGTGCACCCAAGGACAACCCCCGGTTGGTGTAGGACTATTGCAGGATATGGGAAAATAAGAAGTTGGACTATGGGTTTGGGTGGCTAAAGTGGACTGGTTACCAATAACTATGGAAGAACTATGACCCCTGCCTAATCAATGTTTTATATATACACGGATAAAATAGCAGGGGGTGACTTGCACACTCAAAAATGGGCCCCCGGAAACGGTCGCTAGCACATAGTGACGTAGCGACAAGGGAGCAACATGTCCTGAAGTGCTTATGAGGAGTGGAGAGGTATTCCACGGCTATCAGGACAATCCCGGAAGTACGGTCAAGATCCCTACCAGCATCTTATTTTTTATTTTATTTTTTTTTTATTTTACCATTTATGTACACACATATATAAACAGACAAGAAAAAAACAGAACAGAAAAATAGGTACAAAGGTGATGCTTATTTCATAAGAAATCTCTTCCAGCATACCTGCGATAGGACAAGAAATAAAGAGATGTAGACAGCGTGTTAAAGAGTAAAGGAGACAAAAAATACATAAAACCTAAAAAACAATTCACTTAATAAAACTAAACAAATAATACAAGAATATACTTACATAAATACAAATAAACATACATACTTCTAAAATAAATAACACACGAATATAAATAAAAATACATACACAACTATGATAGGGTGGAGAGATAGTGTTCTTTCACTCTTCTTTTAAAAACTGCAATAGTTTGGCAGTCCCTAATTGCAGGCGGTAGTGTATTCCACAGCCGCACCGCGTGCACTGTGAAGGAGTAGGAGTAGAAGTCAGTGGAGTGGGGAGGGGACTTAAGGAGCTTTTTAAGATGCGACCTGCAAGGCGCATCTGAAGGACGGGCGTAGGAAAAACGCTCCCGCAGATAGGAAGGTGTTTTAGGATTGTGAAGGAGATTGAATAGCAGACATAATATCCGAGAGTTCCTGCGAAGTCGAATGGGGAGCCACTTGAGTATCTTGCGAAAGTTGGAGACGTGATCATACTTTTTAAGATTAAAAACAAAACGAATACAGATATTTTGCAAACGCTCAAGTTTATTTAAAAGCTCCTCGGTGGCATCCAAATAACAGGCGTCGGCGTAATCAATAATGGGCTGAATGAGGGTTTGAGCTAGAGAGATTTTAGTGTTCAAGGGCAAAAAGCCCTGGAGACATTTCAACGAATGGAACGTGTAGTGCACCTTGCGACTGACTTGCGCAACATGAGCAGTCCACGACAAGTAAGAGTCCATGGTCACCCCCAGGTTTTTAACTGTATGTGCGTATTCAATCTGAACTCCATTCAGACAGAGTGGAGACAGCGACGCAACATCGAGCCTATTCCGCATATACCTGCCGCCAATAATTATGGCCTGGGATTTCCTAGGGTTGATTTGCAGTCCAAAAGACCGCGACCACTCGCTAATCAAATCCAGGTCACTGTTCATGGCAGAAATAGCAGCTTCCGCATCTTCCCTTTGGAAGTTATTGTAAAGCTGCAGGTCGTCGGCATAGAGATGGAAGTAGGAAGAGATGACACTGGTGACAGAGTTAATGAAAATAGAAAAGAGAAGAGGAGAGAGAACGCCACCCTGAGGCACACCTGCGGTAAGAGAGCACCAATCAGAAGACAACTCGTCGAGACGGACCCGCTGCGAGCGGCCTGTAAGATAGGAGTTAAACCAATCAATAGTGGAAGGGGAAAAATTTAGAGATTTAAGGATCCCGAGGAGGATATCGAAATCTACAGAGTTGAAAGCACTGCTAAAGTCGAGAAGTACAAGTAAAGTAAGAGATTTGTGGTCCATTGCCCAGCGGATGTCATCAGTCACCTTCAACAGCGCCGTCACTGTGCTATGACCAGGTCGAAAACCAGACTGAAAAGGACTAAGGAGATCATTCGCAGAAAGAAAGGCAGAAAGTTGTTGGTGGACAATATGCTCAAGAACTTTAGAGAGAAATGGGAGGATAGAAATGGGACGGAAATCGGTAGGCGAAACCGGCTTAGGAATTTTGGGTAAGGGGATGACATGAGCCTGTTTCCAGACCTCAGGAACAGTACAAGAAAACAAGGAGAAATTAAAAATGTGAGTCAAAACGGGAAGTAGTGTAGGGAGGATAGGAGAAATCATTCTTGAACAAATATTGTCATTACCAACAGCAGTAGAGGAGATAGCACAAATAGATTTTTTGACCTCACTTTCACTCACTAGGTTCAATACAAAAGAAGAACATTGCGGCAAAGGCAAACCAGCAAGTCTACTCAACGTAGCTGATCTGACGTGCGGATCAAAAGTAACAGGAGGATGTGAGAAATGTTTGTTAAGAGCACACACGTCAATGTCCTTACTTGAAACGACTGGAGACTTGCCAATGCCGACAGTTTTAAGAAACTTCCAGACTTCAGAAGAGTTACGATTGTCGAGAGAATTATGGAAGTAGCGTCTCTTTGCATCTCTACACATACGCCTGCAGCGATTACGCAGCACCTTATACGCATTCAAGTTGCGCTCAGAAGGGCAGCGTTTCAACCTTCTTTTGGCTCTGTCCCTGCTTGCCATCGCATCCTTAATGGCAGGAGTAAGCCAAGGAGCCGGAACATATTTTACCTTGACTCGGCGGATAGGGGCATGCCGGTCAAATAAACTGAGAAGCTTGCTATTAAAGATCTGAACCATATCGTTGATACATGAACTCTCCAAAACGTCCGTCCAATCGATGCTACCAGCATCACGCAGCAATGCCTCCAGGTCTATGCCCTTGTAGTTCCGAAGGAACATATAATGCGGCTTACGCTTAGGAGGGCGAATCCTGTAGGACAAAAAGATGAGGTCGTGGTAAGAAAAACAAGCAGTGAGCTGACCGTGGACAGAAACATTATTCGAGTTAGAGACAATTGAGTAGTCCACTTTCAAACTCCGCTAAGTTAAAAAAAAAAAGAAAATCAGATAGTGCGGCCATTTTATTTGTTGTTTAAAATGCTTTCATAAGCAACTATCAATCTCGACCAAAACTCCGTATGTTACGCATAAATTTAGGTTAAATATTCAGTACTCCTGCAAAACTTGCTATATTGATTGACAGTTAACTTTCAAAAAACTCTAAGTTACAGTTAACTTTCAAAACTCGCCATATTTACGCAGTGACTCGTGCAAACGCCGCTATCTTGACTATCGTCACTAAGTAATATAAAAAGAATTACAATAATATTTCCAGTTATAGGGCATTCATTTTTGCCTCCTGACCGTATTTTTGGAAATATTGAAAGGGCTACACGGCCTCTAGAAGTAATTGCAAAACCAGAGACCTATTTTGATATTTTTCAAAAATACGGTACGGCGCTTAGACTTGGCAAAGATTTCAATTTTTTTATGACTAGAAATCAAACACCAAAGACGTACTGAAATTGCCAGGATCTTGGCATTTCCAATTTAATGCCTCCAAAAGGTTTTTTTTTTTTTGAGAAAAGACAGGAATGGCAAAATCGCCTTTAAAGGGGAACCGCATTATGTATCGGAGGTGGTGAATTACGGCAATGTTTTTAAAAGAGGTAAATCGTTTGAACAGATAGAACCTGCTTTGATCAATTTAGGCGTTCCTGTAAAACCATTAAAATTAAATTATGTTAAAATCCTACTAATTAAACATTTTGGACAGGATTGGGCTAAGGTCGATAGTCTAAAATATTATAGATTTCTTCAAGAAAACCAAACTGAAGCTGCTTTAGACGAAGATACCGATACTGAGGAAACTTTAATGGATGAAGAAACAGAAATAAGAGTATAATATTATTGTAAGATGATTATTTAGGTTTACGATTTAATTTTGGTACTGTTTCAAAACTCTTCATGTTAATTTCATAGTATTGCAAAACTGTTTATGTTAAAAATACTTTTGCAAAAGTGGTTATGTTTAATTTTTAAATACTAATAAAAAAATAACTATGGTATTGGTATTTTATTTACTATAAGAAATTAATTCTCTGTGACAATATTTTTCAGTAATATGTTGTAATATGAACTTTAACAACTCCATTTTAACTTTAGAGGTTTTAATCGATTTACCAAAATTATTATTCTTTCAACATAGCGGACTTTGCAAGTGGACTACTCAATTATCAGGTCCAACAGAGACGGGGTGCAATTAGGAAAATGATGAGTAGCAGACAGAGGCAAAATACTAAGATTATAAGAAGATAAGAGAGATTGAAGTTTGTGAGTACGACTGTCGTTTTTAAGAAGGCAAGTATTAAAATCGCCCATCATGACTACGTGGTCATAAGAGGGACAGAAATCTTCTAAAAGCGAATCAAAAGAGTCAAAGTAATCAATAGTCAGATTAGGGCTGTAAACGACTCCAAGAAGCATTTTAGTGTGATGCAAAGATATTTCAAGAAATAGATGCTCCGCTGACCCCGAATAGGAAGATGGTGATGTGCTGATAATCTTGTAGGGGATATCAGTACGCAAGTAAATGGCAACACCACCACCACCCTTCCCAGTTCTATCATTACGGATAAGGACAAAGCCAGGGAGGGCAAAATTAACTGATAAGAGAGAGGGTTTGAGGAAGGACTCAGAGATGAGCAAAGCATCTATATGTGCACTGTTAAAGGAAGCCAGAAGATCAGAGTAATGGGCAGGAACACTCTGGGAATTGATATGGGCTATGTTGAGATTGTTGGGGAGGTGGGAAAACAAAGAGGAAATCTGATCGCTGAGAGTAAGAGGAGAGGAAGAACCACTCGTCGCACTAAGGAAACTATTTGAAGAGGACGAACAAGAGAAAAAATCATCATTGAGGTCGACACCGCTCATAGTTTGCGAAATTAATAATAAATGTATATGTATAAAAAATAAATAAATAAGGTACTAACAATATTAAAACTATTTATGTGTATACAAACTAATAATAATTTAAAACGCTCAACCAATATAACACCTATTCGCTGGTATTGGTAGAGATTTTAACACAACATTTTATAAAAATGATAGTTTAAGGCGTGAATTATGAACAGAGGACAATAAAAAAAATAAAAATAATTAAAACACAAAACAATAACTAACGATAATGTCGGCAACACCATTCGCAATCAGTCTATAACAGACGTAAAGTGTAACGAAACGTAACGTCAATATAAAACAAACAGATGACACTGACAATATGACTGACAGACGTCACTACACTATGTCAGAAAAGTAAAAACATCTACCGGCGAGCTAAACGTTGTGAGAAAGAAATTAACTAAAAGTAAATGTTTTGGGTAGATCAGCAAAAGGAAAATAAAAATTAAAAGTGTACCGACACTACACGAAAGTATTACAACATAGTGAACGAAAAACATGCAAGGGGACAACTAAATCGGCCACCTCAGCGACGAGCCTTCCTCACAACCTTTTTTTTTAGGGGTAGCGGTTGCATTTGGTGTAGATGCCACTGCTGGCGAGGTAGAAGCGGCCGGCACAGGATCATTGGGTGCGGCAGCACTGGCCGGAGCGGGGAATAACGCGATTAAAGTTTCAAGCTCACCCATGGATGCAATCTTCCGGCGTGTCTTGTCCGGCGTTAAGACAATAACCTTGCCCTCAGCAGACCAGCAGTTGTTGATGCTAAAATGCTTGCGGGCAGCAATAAAAACCTGGTGCCGTGTCTTGGTCAGGAACTCTGAAATGGTGATGCCGCTGCCCTTGAGTGTAGTTTTACCGTCCCAAACTAACCGACGATGCTCCATGTCATTGAAACGCACCAACACAGGTCTTGTTTTGCCCTGGGGGGCTCCCAGTCTGTGGCATACGTCTAAGTGTTCCAATTTAATGTCACCAATCAGCAGCTGTTTAGATAAAATAAGGAGAACCGCATCACACAGCTTTTCATTAGGCTTCTCAGGAATACCGTGAAATAGCAGGATCTTTCTTCGCATTGCAGTCTCATGTCTGTCCAAGCTCAAAGATAGGAGTTCTATCTGAGTTTTGAAGTGGGCAAACGTTTTGCAAACGAAGGATTTAAACTCGGAGAAGTCCAGGGAAAGAGCAGCAAGGTCCGAGTGTGCAGGGTCAGTTCCAGCCGTAGCTCTCAGCAGCTTGTCTTCGTACTCGCACATGCGAGAGCTAAACAGCTTCTCCAGTTCTTCCATACTGTGCACAAGCTTGCTGTCCATGGTATGTTGGAGTATTTCAAGTGTTGTGGTTGTGGAAGAGTAAAAGTGAAAGGAAATTCCAAGCGAAGGTGGGTTTACTGGTTAATTAGCACATAGATATAGTGAAAAAGAAACAATTAACTAATTTTTAAATAAATACTAAATAAGACAGCTAAAATTATGTATGTATGACAAGCCTACCCACGTAGGAAAGTCTTACTGAAATACTTCCTTCCTCCGAGCACGTTTGCTCTTGCGAATCTCCACTCAAGCCGGCCAACAAAGGCAAGAATGAGGTGGGAGCTCTGTTCCTCGTCATTGTTCATTCCAGCCGGCCAATAAAGGCAAGCCGGAGGTGAGGAACAAGACTTCTCCCGGGAGATAGGGTCCGTGGGGTCGCTATTGCCCAACAGCTCGCCACATGCTGCCCTGCGGGTTTCTGTATCTCTCTTGGTCTGGCTCCTCACCCTAGACCAGTTCCAGCAAAGTAAACTCTTCCGGCTCAGGCCTAGAGTTCGGAGCGCGCAAGCCCCACCACGACGTCAACGTAGAGATACGGCGATGGGGTTATTATTATTATTATTAAGTATTTTTGTAATCTATTTTATATATTTATTTATTTTATTATCACAATCGATCGTGTCATTTTCGAGTTTTTGCGAGACTAAAGCTTTTTTTTAAATATAAATGTCATCTCGCAGTTCAACCTATGAGGTTGTCGTCTGCATAACCGGGCATGCCTGTGGATGCCTCAATAAATTAAGGCCTCCAGACATGGCTTAAAAAACTTAAGCATCCTGTATAGGTAGTAAAACTGCGTAGTGCTGCACACCCCCACCCTATTTCAAGTCAAACAAATATCAACTTTATTTCAATGAAAATTAAGTTGATTTCAGAGTGACTAGCACTATTGAAAAAGTCATAAAAATGTTTTAAGTTGTAGCGTAAACTGAACTTTATTGAGTAGAATATACCTATAGTTACTTATGCAATTGTTTTATAATAAAGGGTTCACATGAGTGTTTTAATACCTAATTATGTACAGTTGCATACAAGACTACATACATATCTACACCCATGATATGAATCCTCTATAAAAGGTTCTGAAACAGTTTTTTGCATTACTAATATGGAACAAAAATGGTGGCCGGCGGGATACGACGTGAATTCGAATAACCTACAAGTTCCTTTTTTAAATTACCGCGCTGTGGTAGTGAAACGCACGTGCATGAACAATGTTCTTTTTTTGAAAACGAGTTGCATAATGAAATTTAGTACAACATAATAACACTCGTTTGGATGATATTATGGTTACTATGACACTGGTTGTTTTAATGTTGGCAATAAGCTGTTTCAGAAACTTTTATAGAGGATTTATAGCATGGGTGTAGATAAAGTTATTTTTCCATTAATTCATGTTTGTTTACATTTTTGGCAAAAAAATCGCGAACGCAGTATGATATAGGTTACTCTAATGCCAATGAAACCGACAGCAGAAAATAAAACAAAGAAACACTTACGCTTTCATGAACATCGAAGACCTGTCCATCCGGGCACACGCCCACAGTGGGGACTCCCCGCTTGCAATAAACATATTTTTCGCAGTCTGTCTCATGTGGGAATGCGGACTTGTGACGGTGTTGACATGGGTTAGCGAGAGCAGGGATTGAGTATAGCAGCAGAAATATTAGATGGGAATCTGTAAATTAAAAAAAAAAACAACCGTCTTCAAAAAAAAAACCGAGTTTGCTTATGACCACACGACTGAAGTGAAACTTCAAACGTATTTGGCTATGAGAGGAAGAGAGAAAGAAAATGTGCGCGCGCACTGCTTTCTCTTGCTTATATCTCTCACTCAACTCCCGTTCGCCTCGCCCGATCACACTTTTCGTAACGCTTACGTCACGCGTTTGCCAGCTTACTCCCCAAGTCAAGCGTGCGTAAAGAAGTTTCACTTCAAAAAACACTTCAAAGTGATAAATACGAGTATGTAACTTTAATTTCTGAAGTCGCTGTCGTTGGTTCCGCATTTTCCTTTTTTGACACCGACTTCCGGAATTAAAGTTATTTATCACTTTGTAGTGTTTTTTTAAACCGACTTCATTTGAAGTCGGTTGTTTTTTTTTTTGGTAAAAAAGTTTATATTTTTTTCACTTTCTAGTTGTACCTACCCCACGCAAATTCAATTAACACTAGTGCATTGAAGAATTGAAGACACCGACTAGAAGAATCATCAAAATACGCATAGAAATGCCGGAGATGCAGTACATATATGCATATAACTTCGTACATAAGAATAATTATCTAATGTATTATATACTTTCTAAAACCTTCCTGAAAGTATGTCGATCACAATAGTAAAAGAATTATCAAAATTGGTTCATTAGTTTTTGAGAAAATCGCGGACATACAAACATACATACATAAGGGTCGAATACAGAACCTCCTTTTTTGAAGTCGGTTAAAAATATCTATACTGTAAGCTAGAAACTAGTTAGAAACACCACGCTGCGCTCCATAAACTCAAGTAGCGGATGTTGGAGAAAAAACAGCCAGGCTGAAGCGGGAGTGGGCCGGACACGTCTCACGAATGCACCCGGAGAGATGGGCAAAGATCGTCACTCACTGGACGCCTGAGGGAGGACAATGAGGACATTGCCGTTGAGGTGGACCACGGCGAAGGTAACGTGACGATGTTGTGGTAACGGTTGCAGGGCCAACATGGCTAGAGATCGCACAAGACAGGGAGGTTTGGAAGAAAAAAAGGGAGGCCTTTGCCTAGCAGTGGGAAACAAAATAAGCTAACAAAAAAAAAGACGGGTTACACTCCGGGAGTGCCGGCAGAAGTGAAAACTTGAATATTAACGTTGTGCATTCTTGATATTTTTCATTAACAGATGCACTTTGTTCAATTTCCATATTTTAAACATTTTCTATAGACGAATTTTACGAATACACAGCAGTGTGGCCACTACACAGACGGTCGAGCCATCAGCTGTCACCAACCATGGATGCGCGTGCCACGCTGTAACATAAACACACAGGAACATTCGCGCAAGCGCCCTGCGCCACCTAAACGAAACAGCAGGCATACATTTTCGCCGCGCCGTAGAAAGAGAGGGGGATACTTCCTCTCCTACGCTGCGTCGGCTGTCTACTTTCCATCCATCTTACGAATTTTCGATCAGGTCACGTGTCCTGACGCGATGTCCTGACGCGAGTTTAACATTTTTTACCCATTACAAAAAAAAGTGTACCTACAATGCCGCTAAAGAAGTTTTCACTTCAAAAAAAAACTGTTAGCGTAGCGTCGGAAAAATCAGCCCTTAGTCATTTAATTTAGTACCTAGTGTAAATGTTAGTTACCTTTAGGGCTGATTTTTCCAACGCCACATAATTTTATCGGAGGAATTATTTTGAATTTTTTGACAGTTCTTCCATACAAAAACTGTTCAGACGTCAATTTCTTTCAACAAATAAAAATTATCTGTCGATTAAAAATCAACTCTTAAATAAATAAACAATAATAACCGGGGTAATTGCGTAACACACTATCAGTGGCAATGGGTTTCATTTTGACAGTTCAATAGAGAGTCGAGAAGTTGGAGTCGCGTCACAACACGAACTTCAAGTCGTTCGTGGTGCGTGTTCCGACACACTATCTCGAGAAGTTCCTCAAGGAAGAGTTCTGGCCGAAGGGTGTTGTGTACTGCCGGTTTCGTGGCCGGCTACATGACACCAGTCAGCGAAACACGACGCAGGCACTTCGTGTTTAGTTTCTTAGTGTAATTATAATGTTGTATGTATTTATAGTACCTACTTAGTTTTCAGTTACGGTATATTAATATTGTATTTTTATGTGTTTTATATGGGCCTTGATGCCTGGAATAAATGGATAAATAAATAGCAATTACGTTAAATACACGTTATTTACGTTGTTGAGCAGGCTTTTTCGAACATATGAAGCAATGGATTAGCAATATCTTTCAAAATGATTCACATTGAGACTGGTAATGTGTTATGCAACATTAGAGTAAAGATGTACGAAATAAAAAACACTTCTAGTTACCCATTTTGGTAGTCCCAACCCTTTGGCTGCTCACAAAACAATGTATACAATATCCACGCAAAAAGAAGTACTACCGACAATCGTAGTTATAAATAATGACCATTTAAATCGATTAAACAGAAAATTATAAGAAATGCGTAAAATCTTTATTTTCATGACGTAAAAATGCATCAATTAGGACGTAATTTTAGTAATCTTAATTGGGATAAATAGGTAGCAACTTAAGTACATAAAGTATGTTGGGGTAAGATCGACACTGGTATAAGACCGTATGAATCAAATTCCCGCCTAATGTGGCAATGTTTTTAATTAATGCAGTAATAAAAATTGGTGTTCTCTATCATTTTTATTCTGCTACGACGAAGATCAGAGCAAAATTTTATTTTGTAGACAAAGAATTTGATTGCTACGGTCTTACCCCAGCAACGATCTTACCCCAACATACTTTACCTACCCAGTTTATTTTCTTAAAATACAGGGTATCTAACATGCATACGCTTAAAGGCTCTCCTCCACAGGAGCGTTGTTATTATTATTATTATTTGTTGGTATACATTTTTTTATCTCTGCACTGATCTCTCGGTTTTTAGGGTTCCGTACCTCAAAAGAAAAAACGAAACCCATATAAGATCACTTCGTTGTCCGTCTGTCTGTCCGTCAATCAAGACCCTTTTTCTCAGGAACGCGTGGAGTTATCAAGTTGAAATTAATATCTATCAAATACTCAGGGCTGCAATCCCTTGAAGCAGTGAAAAAATCAAATAATAAGAATAAGTAAGCAAATAACAATTAATACCTAATTAATACCCTCGGGCCGTGGGGTCCGAGTGCTCATGGTCTTTTTACAGAAATTTCAAAACGGCTGGTTGACAATTCCCGTGACCCAAGGGCTGGCTTTTACCTTGGCCAAAGGCTAAGCATTGCCATACAACGTGGCAATGCCGCCAGTCTCTTGGGTACATTACCAGTCGACAGCGATGCGGATGAATTTTTCGACGCTATATTTTAGTTTTTGTATAGTTTTAGTTAAGTTAGTTTTTAATCTTGTTATTTTTGTTAATTTAAATTCAAATAAAAGACCATCAAAAGAGAAAAAAAAAAAAAAAAAAAAACCTAATTAATTAATAAAAATAACAACATTAAATCCCAACTTAACTAAAACTATACACAAAATAAAATATAGCGTCGAAAAATTCGTCCGCATCGCTGTCATCTTCTGTCATGTTTTTACTATGTGTTGCGGTGGTAAATGATGTTTGTGGGTGTGCTGTTTTTGTTTGTGCACCATTGTCGTTCTGCAGGAATTTAGGGACAGTAAATTCTGCAAGTGATCAGGATAGCAGCTTTCTGTAAAGTTTGGTAGGTGGAGGGAGCTACGTCCAGCGTTTTTAAAGATTGATGCAGTTGTTTGGGATTGACACCCGTGGTTGAGAGTACTATAGAAATATTGGCAACGCTATCTAATCGCCACATTCGACTTAAGTATTTCTATAATATAAGCTAAAATATAAACTATAATAATATGTACAATTATATGAAAAAATAAACAATCATTATAGGGCATCAAAGAATTCATCCGCATCGCTGTCAACAGGAACAGTGCCCAAAAGGCTGGCAGCATTGCCACGTTGTATGGCAATGCTAATTCTTTGGCCAAGAAATAGGCCAGCCCTCTGGTCACGTGAAGAGTCGACTAACCGCTTGGCGATATCCCGAAATACCAAGTGGGCACTCGGACCCCATGGCCCTAGTGTTTCAACCCCGAACGGCTCGAACATATAAGTCCCAATCAGGTTGCAATATTTTCGCCGTTTGAGGTTTTCTGCACCTGCAGCAGCCGCCCCAGCACAGCCCACCGTGCTAGAAAGATGGGATGACGCAAGGGTGTCGACACATGTTGCATCCCACACCAAAGGTCTGCCTAACTTCCAGGGCATTATGGTCATTAAGTCAGTATTTCTATTTTTTATAAGACTGTATATTTTAACAGATTTTCTGCAATAGTGTTTTTAGGTTGTGTGTGTTTGGTACTGCTATATCAATCATTTGCGCAGTTTTATAATTTTTTTCTAGTAAAGTTACGTCTGGTCTATTATAATATGTTGTTCTGTCTGTGAGGATGGTTCGATCAAAGTATAGCTTGTGTAATGTGTTATCAAGAACCGTTTCTGGAGTCTATTTGTAGTAAGGTACTGCTGGAGTAGTAGTAATTTATTTATATTTAATGGCATGTTTTTCACGAATTATGTTGGCTATTTGATCATTCCTGTGTTTATAACTGCTGGGACACAGGCCTCCTCTCTTCGAGAGGGGTGGGTTGTAGGTATCTAATCTACCACACGGGCCCAGCGTGTGTGAAGGGGATTACAGAACCTAAACGCAAAAAACGCAAGTTTTAGAAGCAATAGAAGTATATGATCGACTACAGAAAACAAACTCAGGAAAAGAATATGATATTCTTCAGGATATATGCTAGGTAGATAGTGTGTTGAAAACATAACACAACTAACATGATACGATAGAAAAAAATCATGAAGATACCTCTAAAAACTTCCTTTTTACAATACAAACCATACTAATTATACATACAATCATTCTGATTTTTTGTCAGATTACTTTACAAGCAACATTCTAAAGCACTACCTAGTGTTTTAATTTTTTAGTCCAAACAATAGATTTTTGTAAATAGATAATTGCTTCATATTTTGCATTAAATTACCAGGGTTGTGTCATCGCGCTTCTCTTTCTTTTCTATGCAGTCCGATAGTGACCGCGCTTTAGGTCATGTAGTCCTCTTAATATTTTTTTACAATTATCCAAATCATTCATTAACTAAGTAGCTACTTACCTAATCTATAATTACATGCTCATTGTGAGCCGATTCGTGTCAGGTAATTGAGATCTCAGGTCAATCAATTATCGTGGATTTTAGTTGAGACACGAGCCCGTCTTTTTATCTTTCTGCACGTGTATTTTAGGCCCGATAAAGTATGTTGGGGTAAGATCGACACTGGTAGACCGTATGAATCAAATTCCCACCTAATATGGCAATGTTTTTAATGCAGTAATAAACGTTGGTATTCTCCATCATTATTTTTATGTTGCTACGACGAAGATCAGAGCAAAATTCAATTTTGCAGGCAAAGAATTTGATTCCTACGGTCTTACCTCAGCAACGATCTTACCCCAACATACCTTAATCAAAATTCCGAAACGTGGGCACTGATAGGGCTGGTCCAAAACTTTATGGTCACTCAGCGCGCTATGGAGCGGGCTAAACTCGGAGTTTCTTTGAAGGATAAAATTAGAAACGATGTTATCCGGAAAAGAACCGGAGTTACGGAGTTAGAGTAAGTAAGCTGAATTGGCAGTGGGCTGGACATATTTGTCGAAGGACCGATGGCCGGTGGAGCAGACGAGTCTTGGAGTGGAGGCCGCGTATCGGCAAGCGTAGTGTGGGACGCCCCGCAGCTAGATTTTTTGGGATGCATGAAGAAGCCTCCTCGTGTAGCGCAGTTTGTTCCGCCAGTTACTCAACTGAACCGAGCGCTCGGCGCATCCTGGACAGTTACACCCAGCACCTTATTTGACTGGCCAATTCTTCCCTTGCGGTGGTAGGGCTAACGCCCGCCTGGTTTGCGACCACCCTCCCACCGGAGTCCGGCGTCAAGCAGCTTGCTGTGTTTCGTCGATGCGTGGGAGTTCCAGTGCCTTAGGCATCTTCTGGGCGCGCTCGTTCCACCATAGACCTCATCCATCGCTTTCCATCAGGCGTGATTGAGGTCAAGAGCGGGCCCATTCAGCAATAAAAAAAAATAAAAATAGATGCGGCACTACCCTGGCAATTGGCACTTAAAGAGGCATAGGTGCTTGCAATCAAGAAGCCACCATGGTGCTTAGGAGCAAATCTGTGCGTCGCATGTTTCCATAGCCTGTAAGACGCTCCGTGGCATTATTGATGCGCCTGATCTACATCCTGTTGGCGCTGCTGCTGCTGCTGTGGCTGCCGAAAACCTCAAGCCGCGAAAATATAATAACCTTATCGGAATTTATATTTTCAAGCCGTTTGGGGTTGAAACCCTCGGGCCGTGGGGTCCGAGTGCTCATGGTCTTTTTAAGGAAATTTCAAAACGGTTGGTTGACATTTTCCGTGACCCAAGGGCTGGCTTTTACCTTGGCCAATGGCTAAGTATTGCCATACAACGTGGTAATGCCGCCAGTCCCTTGGGTACATTACCAGTCGACAGCGATGCGGATGAATTTTTCGACGCCATATTTTAGTTTTTGTATAGTTTTAGTAAAGTTAGATTTTAACTTTGTTATTTTTGTTAATTAAGGATATAGGTATGTATTATTCAAAACAAAATTAAATGTGAAGTTCTCCCTACATAATAGTATCATAATTCATAATAGATCAATTTTATTCTGTGAGCTATGAGCTATGTCGACAGCGTTGGTTCTCTGCCGGATCATCTCATCGAATCGAGCTAAATGGCGTGCAATTGGAGAGGGCTATATCCAGCAGTAGACTGCTTTAGGCTGATGATGATGAGTACCAACTGCTTACAGATACTTCTTGGGAAAAGACTTAAGACCGCAGCACACTTGTAACACCCGACGCCACCCCACGTTTTCATTGGTCAAAATAACAAAACGTTGCTTCACAATATGAAATGTGACCAATGAGAACGCCACATGGTGGCATGGCGTGTTATAAGTTTGTTCCCGGCTTTATCAGCGGAAACCGTGTTTTCTTAGAAGAATAAAGAAATACTTACGTAGTTTATGTGAGTGTAACTAATAAATAAAACGATATCTGCGCATGTCGCGTTGGTTACGCCATTGTGGTCAACACGGGCTAGTGATATTGCGAATATCTTGGCGTTACATAAGATCACGCCTGACCACTGAATGATTCCTTACTTCGAAACCCCCCTGTTCCTTATATCCCTACTGACATATCTCCACTGGTAGGGATACTTGGAGATTTTTTCCAATTATCGCTACCGGTAGGGACATATGGATCCTTGTGCTCCATATATCCCTACTGATCCGCACTGATTGGGACAGTTGTTTTTTTTTCCGTTTATCGCTACTAGTAGGGATAAAAAGTTTTCAAGGGTTTTTTTTAAAGATTAATTAGGTGTTCCTGAATTACTTGTGATTACAAATATTAAAAAAAAAAAACAATAATAAAAACCAATTCAGTACGGGTTTGTGTGAATTAAAATTGTTTTCATGATTATTTTTTTTTAAATCACACTATACTGAATTTTTGTCATTATTGTTTTTTTTTTATTACACTTCACATATACCTAATTTACTTGTATGATAATCTGTGGAAACTGTTTCTGGATTGTGTTGAACTAATTGTATATTTACTTATGTTTGTTATTGCATCTGTTTGTTTCCCAAATAAAATAAAATACTACCGCAAAACGGGGCTACTTTGACAGATGTTGGAGCTACTTTGATAGAGCGCCAAAATCGGTTTTCACGTGTGCTCAGCAAGTGTGCGTGACCTCGAGTAATATTGCGCGAGGCGCGGGGTGTGGGGAACGCGTCATAGCGTTGTGGTCGGCCTGGTCAAAGTAGCCCCGCCTGTCAAAGTAGTCCCGTTTTACTGTATGTATAATTAGTAATGAAGATAAAGTTTAAAATTATATGACACTGAAACTGCTCGCCGCTTCGCTGTCATCTCGGTGTGATCTGACCCTTAACCATTCTTTATGAAATAGGACTTTCCTTTAAGTTGCAATAGTTATTTCACGAGAAAATCGTTTTAGTATTTTATGTAAGTTTTTTTTTATGAAAAAAAAGCAGAAGGCCAATTTCCGTAATTAAAAACGTTCAAAATCTAGTCGCGAACTCGCAATCTCATCTCAGCGATAATCAATGTCAAAAACTTGTCAAGACAAAAATGTAGGGAAATTCATAGGTACCTATATTAATTGTATCATGGGGAAATTAGAGGTAATTTTGACAGATTAAGACTGAGATCAGACTGTGAACGTTCTTAAAATTACGAGAGTTATCCAAAATCCATGGTAATCACAGGGGTCTGATTTCCATGCTTTAGTTCTGATTTTTGCCACGCGGAAAGAGATCCTTACGCCTACAGCTATAAATATCATTAATTTATTCATAGCAAAAGCCTGATTACCAAATCTAGAAAAAAAAACCACAAATATTTTTTTAACAGCTTTAATATATCAATCGTCATCATCGTCTTCATCTTCATCATCACTGTTTCTCTTCGCCAGCTTAGCCTCCAACTCCTTAGCGGGGTTGAACATACCGTTAGTCTGCGTGTTGCAGATAAAACAACGCGTTGATTTCTTGTAGTTTTCTAAGGCACATTTTTCGCAGAAGTAGTGTTTGCATCTGGAGACAAGGGAGATTGGAGGAATTAGTATGGCAGAATGAGTTTGACGCCAGCACATCAAGCTACCCGAACTGTCAAATTTTCCCAATCAACTTTGAACCTTATTCTTTAGGAATAAAGTTGAAAATCTATTAACCTTTTAACCGCTTACGTCGGAATAATCCGACAAATATTTTCGTGTCCATTCCGCCAGAGTCGTATATATGTATACGACCAAATAACACACCTCGTTTAATCTGTATTATTATTACATCATCACAGCTCGTTTCATCAGTATTTATTTTTCTTTTTTTTTTTTTTTTTTGCCCGGCGCTGGGGGCACGACAACTGATATAAAGTCGGGCGGTTAAAACGTTAAAGAAGTTTAACAGATTGTAGCTTGATTTGCTGGCGTCCGTACATAGTGTCGTCACTCGTCGATGCTTTTCAATGGATGACGTCAAGCAGTTGTCAATGCCTCATAATTTCAAGTAGAGACACAAAATCAGTAAATTATTTAAAAGTAAATTTTTTATTGATTGACATCTGAGTTTTAACTTAACTAATATGTTTTATATGTAATGTAACATGTTTTCTTTCTCTAGAAATGTTGTCTCATTGTTTGTCTAATTTGTTTTTAACCGACTTCAAAAAAGGAGGTTCTGTATTCGACCCGTATGTATGTATGTCCGCGATTTTCTGTCATTCAAATTATTTCTCCAATAAAAACTACCATCCCACAAAATCTACCACAATGGCGGCCACAATACTCACTTGGTAACGACGGGGCTGGTGAAGCTGTTCCTGCATATGAAGCAGCGGAAGGGCAGCTCGTCGTCGCTGTTCACTTCGTAGTCGGAGTCCCCGCCGCCCCCCCCGGCCCCCTCCGCCTCCTCGCGCTCCAACTGCCAGCCGTGTTTGTAGTCGGAACGGTCGTGGAGGAATTTGCAGGAGTCTGGAAAGATGAAAAGTTATTTATTTATCCATTTATTTCAGGCATCAAGGCCCATATAAACACATACAATACAATATTAATATAACTTAAAAATACTTGATTAATATAATTTAAAAATGCTGCGGTCCACTTGGGTACGAAGTCTATTTAAAGTTTTTCAAGTAAGTAGGCCATGCCTATGACACATATCAAAGTTATTATAAAATATTTGGGATGTATGAAGAAGCCTCCTCGTGTAGCACAGTTTTTTCCGCCAGTTTCTCAACTGAACCGAGCGCTCGGCGCATCCTGGACAGTCACACCCAACATCTTATTTGACTGGCCAACTCTTCCATTGCAGTGGTAGGGCTAACGCTCGCCTGGTTTGCGATCACCCTCCCACCGGAGTCTGGCGTCAAGCAGCCTGCTGTGTTTCGTCGATGCGTGGGAGTTCCAGTGCTTTAGGCATCTTCTGGGCACGCTCGTTTCATCATAGACCTCATCCAACGCTTTCCATCAGGCGAGATCGTGGTCAAGAGCGGGGCCATTCAGCAATAAAAAAAAACGATACTGACCTCCAAATCCACAGAACCCGGTCTCCTTGTAATCCTTACAGATGTCCGGCTGGTAGTCCCATCGGACAGTAGCTCTGAGGTTGGCAGGGGCTCTGATAGGGCCCTTACGTACGAGGCCAGAGCTCGCGTTACCGGCTGCCGTGTCGCGCTTCTTGTAGTATTGGGCGTAGTTGTTCATGCCGCGGTAGACCTGGATTATTATTACCTTCTTTTTAGCGTGTCGATGGTATAAATAGCACGAAAATAGTATATTGTACAACTAATGCATAAAAGAAGCTATTTTACCCCGAGACGTTTATATCTAAATCGATAGCTAAATCGAGAGGTAAAACGGCTCGTTTATGCCTGAGTTATACACTGTTTTTCACTTCGATTGTGAGAAAATGAAACAGGCATGAAGTATACAGTACTTACCTACATAATTATGTACTGTATACTTTATGCCTGTTTCATTTACATTAATTTAACTGTTTCATTTATATTACATTTTTGATTAATTATAATTAATCAAAAATGTTGGAAAGCATAGCTAATTCCCGCCACGAAACTTTTTTTTATTTTTTATTTTCATTTTCAACATGTGTCATTCGACCTGGGTACTTCATACTACCAAGCCATAAAAACGTTTCTTTGCGTTTTTAGATAGTAAATGACAACTATTTTATCTGATTTTATTAAATTAGCGATACAAAACACTGAAGTGGTATAAATTAAAGAAAATGAAATAAATCACGACTTTAATCTGCAAAGTTTTGTAGTGCGTGTGGCTGTTGGGCCTGATTACTTTAGTCTTAGAAAAAAAAAATTGTTTATGCACTAGAAAATAAAAAGCGATTTTATGTCGCCTAAGCACAACATAAAGACGAACTTTTAGAGCATGCGAAGTGAAAAATATATTAGGTATGTAATTATGTATTAAAATTTTTCACACTGAAACGTCTCAACGGATTTGGACGAACTTTGACATGACCATGACCAGAGGGGCAATTCCTGTAATTTTAAGAACGTTCACAGTCTGATCTCAGTCTCAGTCTGCCAAAAATACCTCAGACTTCCCTACATTTTGACAAGTTTTTGACATTTGTTTGTCGCCGAGATGAGACTGCGACTAGATTTGGAAAATGCGCTGCGCTGCGGCCCCTTGCAGTTATCATGTACGCTTGGTTTGACACAGTGGATTGGATACCAGTGAAGCCTGGCAAAATAATCCTAACTACTCGTAATATTATAAATGAGAAAGTAAGTTTATTTGTTTGTTTGTCACCTTTTCACGCCTAAACCACTGAACCGATCATCTTCAAATTTTGCATATACGTTGTCAGGTGTACAGAAACGGACAGGGTACCTTTCATCCCGAAAAGGTGCTGTTTCCGAGGAAAACAACAATAACGTTATTACGATAATAGATGGCGCCACGTGTCTATTGAACTTTGTCACATTATTTAATTCTGAAGCGGTACGAATTTCGCCGGGCCAGCTAGTTAAAACATAAATCCAATCTTACCTTATCATCAGCCTGCCCCGACAACTCCTCATTAATCTTCTGAGCTTTTTCAAAGATGGCCTGTGCATCCCTGTCTCGCTCTGTGTCCATCTCGTATGTGGCTGTTGCATTCTCCCTCTGTTGTTGTACTGATAACGTTGTTCGTTGTTTATTCTGGAAAGGTAACAATATGAAATTATTTACTGTTAAGACTAATAAGTACATGTTCACTTGGTACTCTCTTGGTAGTAACTTAATACTTCTGATAAAGGGAAAACTCATTAGTGTTTCAACTATTATAGGCCAGTGGCGTGCATTGGTTTTCAGAATAGGTAGGCACTAAGCCGGGTCTAGTCTAGGCAAACGCGGTCACTAATCAGAAAATAAAAGGGAGGTCAAAAGTGTGGTTACTTGAGTAGGCATGCCTACTTAAGGGTGATAAATTGCGAAGGTCGAACGTCATGGTATTACGCGTGAGACGTACGTATTTTTAATTTTGTCATATTAACGAACGAGTAAAGACCAATGACAATGTGCGAATAGTACGAGAGCCGAGTAGGCCGTCCGGCAACTGCCTACTGCCGCGCGTGTTTGCATGAAGATTTAGTTTTTTGTTAGGTAAGATAATTTAGTGAGTTTCTTAATTGTGGGGCACACACACTAAAATGTAATTGACAGGCTTATGTTGATATATCGAGGTAGGCACTGCTTATATGCCTATATGCAATGCACGCCACTGCTATAGGCTGACCGCTTAACTGAGACGTCGCCTGAGGTAGCTGCGCGGTGCGGGAGGGGTGACAGTTGTCACAAGTTGACGACGAATCACTGAGCTCTCGTATCACGTCACCATACTAATTAAAGCACTTTTTCTTTAACCTATCTGACTCTGGAACTAGATGCGGAACGAGGGATGTACGATTGGGAAAAAAATGTAGCAATCTTCAACACGGTTAACGAGTGGAACAAAACATTCCCAGTCGTGTTAACGACGGGGTATTAACGAGCGGGGACTACCCGTTCAGTCCATGGAAATAAGCATTTATCATTATGGACACATGAATGAATTCTTATTTTTTGTTAATTTTCATCACACTAATATTATAAAGGCGAAAGTTTGTGAGTGTGTGTGTGTGTGTGTGTGTGTGTTTATATGTTTGTTACTTCTTCACGCCTAAACCACTGAACCGATTTAGATAAAATTTGGTATAGAGATAGTTTGAGTTCCGGAAAAGGACATAGGATAGTTTTATCCCGATATTCCCACGGGATCGACATTTACGCGGGTGAAAGCGCGGGGCGCAGCTAGTAAAAACTAAAAACCTTGACGTAAATCACCCGATATGCATGCCCGACATATTTTCCTTCATAAGATTTGGCGGGCTAAAACTTGTCAAAACTAAGTTAAGACCATTTCTTACCGCATAGCTCAGTTAAATTTCATTAAATGAAATTACAAATATCTTTGTAACAAAGCCTTTTTAAGTACTACTTCCTTTATTAGGTTTAATTTGTAAAAGCTATAGAAGTGTTTGAAAAAGTTTATGGATAACGTGAAGAATACGGAGTATATGGGTGGAGGACACTTAAACAATTGTCGACTTTGTCTCTATCACCTTTTACCTAGAGTCAAGAGCAATTCCATTTAAAAAAAAAAAAACAAAGAAAAAATGATATGGTGCCCAATTGTCGACTTTGTCTCTATCACCTTTTACCTAGACTAGAGTCAAGAGCAATTCCATTAAAAAAAAAAACAAAGAAAAAATGATATGGTGCCCTAAAGTGTCACGTAGCCGAGATATTTGTTGGTAGAGTCACCAAGTGAGAAAAATGACAATCATTAAAAATGAATTAACCACGTGCTTAGATTGTATTATATCTCCATCCAAATATCTCGACCACATGACACTTTAGGGCACCATGTTGCTAACGTTTTTTGTTTATTTATAGTATTGTCTACTTATAAATACCTTTTTAATCGCACGCCGCGATTTTGAAAAAAAAAAAAAAACAAAATGGCGGCCGGTTGGCTATGCTATGCCACAAAGGTTCTATCCCCTTTAACCCCTCAAGCGTCAAGTGTATACCAAGTGTACATAAGAGAAAGTACTCGAAATGTCAACGGTACACCATGCGTACACAACTATTGTCATTGTGAAAACAATATATTTTACTGCGTCCATTCAACAACTCCGACGCGTGGGGTGTTTCGACAGGTAGGCGGGCAAACGTCTGAGAGGTTAACACCTTATTCTTCTGATTATTTAAAGAAAGAAAAAAAAAAGAAAAAAGTTTATTTGGACAGTTCGTGAAACACAAAATACAAAATTAATAAAATAAAAAATAATGTTTCAGACAACAATAGTGTGTGCCTCACGGATGCGCCAAAAAGGTTCATTTCAGCATAAATGCCAGACAGATGCTGCCTGACGCTGGTTTTCTAATGAACCCTTAGGGAAAAGTGACGGGGAGTACACAGTTTCAACATACTTACCTAATATCGTCCCCGTAGTTGGAAAACTATATAACTCCGATTTTCTAGTTTTGAGATAAACGCGATTTAGTTTTTTTTTTTCAATTAATGTTCATTTGTTAAAAAAATTGAGACAATTTTACTGTCGGTAATTTTATAATTATGCATTATTCCATCTGAACGACAAAAATGGCTATATTTTTGGAACACAATAAGATAAGTAAATTCCTGTAAGACTCAAACATGCGTCATGTTTTGGATTATTTAAAAATAGGGAAAAGACAAAATCGCCAAAAACGAAGTTATTTAGTTTTCCAAATACGGGGACGATATATACTTATAAATAAATAAACTAGCTGCTTGTAGTACTTACTTTCTCTTCATCACTGCTGTCGCTGCCCCCAACATCTATATCAGGTTTACTCTTCTTTGGACCAGCTGTCCTCTGTATGTTAGGGTTCTCCTTCTGAGGCCGCTTCGTTGGCTGCACTACGGTCTGCTCATCTGAATCTGAGCTGTTTTTCTCTGAAATTGTAATGATTTGGCTTGCGTTAATAGGTTGAACAGAATGTCGATTGTAACCAACAAATACACATCCACCGACCCGCACTAGGCCTGTGTGGTGGATTACAGCCCACTCCCTCTCACAGAGGGGAGGCCTGTGTCCCAGCAGTAAGAACATTATAGGCTGATTATGCAACAAATACATTATTATATTATTTATATGATCTGGATGAAAGGCGACTAACCAAAGGTATTTATTATTATTATTAAATTAATTTATTTCAGGTAAATAACACCCAGACACGCATAAAATCAAATACAACACAATTAAAATTCAAATAAAATAAAATCAACACAAATCAGATGAAATGGACACAGAATTAATGAAAGAAAATGAAATCAAAATAAATTAAAATAATCGAAACAATAAAATGAATAATTATAGAAATAAAAATTAATAAATGAGATATAATCAATTTTAAGGCAGAATAATACACAGGCATACAGGCAAAATTATAGGCAGATAAACCCTGAAACGCTAGGACGAGTCCCCTGGGAGGACATAAATGACTATTTTAATGTAATTCCCCAAGTATGGCATAATCCTACATATTGATCTTTTGAAGGCAAGCAGTAACGTAATTGTCAATAATCCTTATTTGATTAAAGCACTTAATACCAGTAGCGGATTTACACATTTGCCGCCAGTAGGCTATTCAAATTTTGCCGTCTCTACCGACCTCTACAATAATGTCCCATGTCTTTTGTATACTGCTTCGCCTTTTCTTCAAAATACTTAAAATGTTCTCGTTCATCAGCTACGAAAACTTGCAAAGAGATTTGTAAAGATCGGCAGCTGTGATAAAATCTACGGTAGAAGCCTGAATTTGAGCATTCACATTGTTTATTCTTTCCATAAAGAACATGGTAGGTATATAATATTACCCCCTTATTCATAAAACTTATCAAACCTATTTTAGTTAAAATGAGGTTTGTCTCTTTCTTACACACAGAAATGACAATGTGACAGATAAAGACAAACGTTCTATAAACCTATTTTAGCTAAAATAGAGATAAAATAGGATTATGAATAAGGAGGTTAATCTTTTTAATTTCAGTAAGACATTTAAAATAAATGTTAGCCCCAAAGCCGCCCCTAAAATCTGCCGCCCTAGGCTCCAGCCTACTCAGCCTGTTGGTAAATCCGCCACTGCTTAATACTGACTAAAAAGCTAATGCAACCACAATCTGGATAAACAGAACTTATCCAGCAAAGAAAACGTACTTTTAAAATAGAATAACCTTAGCAAATTAGAGATTTCTTTAAGTAAAGAAAGATTCCAGCTGACAGCGATGCAAACAAATTTTTTGATGCCCTATGATTCTTTACCCTTGCTTTGTTTTATTGTATACATGTGTATATTATTATTTGAAGTCTGTTAGTTTATATATTATGCAAAAAAGTAAAACTAATAGCCACTTTTGGTTAGAGTCCCTAACATAACCTCAAAAGTTACAATCAATTTTACACTGAATACATCAATTAACTTATTAATTACACACCATAACTCGTAAATTACCTTCAGAGCTAGACGTTTTCCGTTTCCTGCCGCCCCTATTCTTGAGATTCCGCTTTTTAAATGTAGAAGGAACATCAACCTCTACGTCCGACATTTTTGGCTCTTAAAACTTATATTTTACACTCATAACTTACTGTAAACTATGTTTTACTGTTATTTTGATATGTTTAAAAGGTAATTTATTGTTTTATTACTGTGTAAATTGAGAAGTAATAACAATATTTAATTCGACGCTTGTATGTTTACAAACAACCTGTCGAAGTGGAGGTGCTTGGGGGAGGCCTATGTCCTGCTGGACATAGGCCTCCCCCAAGCACCTCCAAAGGTTACAAGGTGCTCTGTGAGTCCAGCAGTGGACGTCTTTCGGCTAAAATGATGATGATGATCATAGACTATACACTTATAATGATGATGAATAATTATTATAGTGTTTACAAACCACTTTACAACATACTGACCTGACTGGTTATTATTTTGACAGTAGTGCGGTGACATTAAGGGCGCGTTCCGAGTTAGGAATGTAATCGATATAATCGATTTAAACCCGTACCGAATTAGCGTGAGCGCGATAACGATGTCGCGTGAATCGTCATAGATGACGTCATGACATGCGCCATCTTGCGATAACGCCGACCATGTCTTCTAATAATATCACCGTGAGCGCTGTCAAAAATGCGAGTGTGTGTGCGTGTGTGTGTCAGTGTGTATTTTGTTTTGAGATGCATTATATCTTTAATAACGTGGCATTTTCGAAATTGTGCTTCTGGCTGACAGTCGCCACCTAAATAAAGAAAAAGAATAAATGTGGTATTTATACAAAGAAATACTACTGTAATATCGTTTTGACATTGAGTAAGCACTGTGATCGCGTTCACGAGCGTTCAGTGGCGTGCATTGGTTTTCAAAATAGGTAGGCACTAGGCCGGGTCTAGTCTAGGCAAACGCGGTCACTAATCAGAAAAAAAGTAAGGATCACCTTTTAAGCAAGAAGATGCTTGTGTTAGGTGAACTCCGCTCTTCCACTTATCAATTATCATAATACCTAATAAGTATGCAATTGAAAAACGAAAAAAAAATCAAATTAAAATAGGTAAAACAGAAAAATAAAGTAAAAACAAAAATACAAAAAAAAAGAAAAAGGAGCGCACTTGTGTGATGTATGTGAGTGTATTTTACGATAAAGAAATCGCGTTATGGTAGGTAGATACACTAGTAGTCTTTTCCACATAATCGATCATAATCAATTTATTAATAAAAAGCTGCGCCCCGCGGTTTCACCCGCATAAGATTCGATCCCGTGGGAATATCGGGATAAAAACTATCCTATGTCCTTTCCCGGGACTCAACCTATCTCTATACCAAATTTCATCTAAATTTGTTCAGCGCGCAGCGGTTTAAGCGTGAAGACGTAACAGACAGACAGACACACTTTCGCATTTATAATAATATGGATATAGTATGGAATTATGGATGCTTGCTTGTCTTTGTCTTTGTTTTAGTCACCATTATACCCCACATGGTTGCGAGATAACTAAATGATTTACGACATAAGAGGTGTGTCAGATTACACAGCCCTCGAAATATTATCGCATGTTTTGCAGAAAATAACGCTTATTATGATCACAACCATCACAACAAACCTAGCTTATCAGTGAAAAACAAATGGATAACCACGATAGCCAAGGTGAAAAACTTTAATAGAGTATTCGATCATAATCTAGAAAAAAAAGAACTATTGTAACCATTGATAAGTATATTATTTTCGATTCTAAAATTTGTAACTAACTTCACGTAGGTATGTGTTCCTCGAACGTCAAACGGGGTGAATAGGGATGCAGGGGTGAATCGGGACACACATTAGGGTCCTTTTTGGCCACAAACTATATTATTTTAATTGTTAAAATCCCTTTTAAAGTTTTGTCCCGATTCACCCTGCAGCAGTTATTTTAACTCTGATTTTGAAACGCTTTCAACGTCACAGTGATCGTTATTCTCATTTTTATAAGGTAGCTCTAACAGTACGGTATAGAATGACTTTCATTTTGACAGTTCAACAACATTCATTGCGTTATTTAGGAACGTTGTTGAGCAGACAATTTTTTCTACAAAATATGAAGCAATGAATTATCACACCCAAAACAACAATACCAAATGAGCGGTCGACAAAGCTAGTTTAAAATTTAATAAGGAAACAGTGACTCAATGTGCTTGACAATGTTTAACTTCAGTCAATAACTGTAGGACTACTTAGAAGGATAATAGGAACATTGGCTGATAACAAATAGGTAAGGTCGAGCGCTTGACTTCTACTTCAGACACACCTAACTTTCGTGCCGGACGGCGCGTACGTGTTCCACACTCGCCTCAAAGAGATGTCAGCATAAAGGAAGGGGGCCAAGGCTGCCAGGGCCGAAACCTGCCGGGGGTGCGGGATTGTCCTAAAGGGTTACCGCTACCCCGGAAAATAAAGGTCTAAGGAAGGAACACGGATGGGTTTTAGTCAGTAAGAGTCTGACACTTCCTTCCGCTCCCAGAGCCCATTTGATGATGACACATCCATAAAAAAAAGACATACCTAACATTAATAACTTTAGGTTATATAGGTACTTTAGGTTTGAGGGGCTTTGTGGCTAAGTAGTAACAGCCGCATGGTTCGATCGATCAGGTTAAGATGGTACCCCGACCAAAACCGCGTTTTTCTTTGTTATTTAGAAGCTATTAACTCAATAATTATGAGAAATAAACTACATCTGAAAGCACATTATTAATGTTTGATATCCTATCATCACAAAGGACGTTATTATTTGTTTTTATATGTTACTTAAACATTTAAAATCTCCTTTTAAAAAAAGTGACTAAAATTATTGATTGCATTCATCTTTTGCTAAAGTTGGCGTTCTATTAATTTGAGGATTTCACCAATGGATAGATAATTTAAAAATCGAAATAATCCATGTTTTTATTTATTTAAAAAGATCGCTATTCTTTTTTATTAAATTATTTCCAAAAAATTAGCGAGTTTTATGATAAAGGAGCGTGCGCAGGGTACGCTGCATCCCTTTCTTACGAGGAAGTCGTGTCGCCCTCTGTCTCTGTCGCGAATGCTCAAGGTTATTTGGTCGGGGTTATTTGGGGAGTCCGTGGATGGGTGACCATATTTATATACCAAGACCCCTTGTTGCCACGGAAAGCACGTTAAGCCGTTGGTCCCGGCTGTCATTCATGGATCTTTGACAGACCGGGTGGTCAGAAGCCCGAAAGTCTAACAACCAGTCTTACCAAGGGGTATTGTATTACCAAGTGACTGGGTTGTGGAGGTCAGATAGGCAGTTGCTCCATGTAAAATACTGGTGTTCAGGTGCATCCGGTTAGACTGGAAGCCGACCCCAACATAGGAAAGTAAATATTAGCCTACAAGAGGAGCTGACTGGGCAACATTGGCTAATAAGAAAAAGGTTGAAGACTTGGCTTCTGAGTCAGACACACCTACTTTAGGTTTATCTAGAATCTAGATAACTTAGGTTCAAACACCGACTCAGGTTTCAGATAATTGTCCACGCACACATAGAGAGTTTTATCGATTTTGTCAGGCCTAGATATCCTGCAAATAGTGTTTTTTTTTACACGTTTTTGTCGATATGCGTCAATAATAAGTCATAGCAACATACGTGCTTTAATTTTGCAAAAATCGTTTATGTTTCGAGATTTGTACCCCGAAAGAATGTATGAAAAAGTGTCACTATCCAATCACCTTAACTAGCTGCGCCCCGCGGCTTCACACGCATAAGTGTCGATCCCGTGGGAATATCGGGATAAAAAGTAGCCTATATGTTAATCCAGGATGTCAACTACCTCCATAGAAAATTTTATCAAAATTGGTCCAGCCGTTTGAGCGTGAAGAAGTAACAAACATATAAGAAGAAAGAAAGAAAGAAAGAAAATACGTTTATTTGCGGTGAAAATGACGCAAAAAGAACATAAACACAAAAAATAAAAATAAAAAGGTAGAGGGAAACATGCGTCACATCCACGCAAAACGGCTATCGCTCAGCATTATGCTGCGACCCTATGCAAGACAGAGCCCCAGCGCTGGTTTTCAGCGACAGCCGGCGCTGACGTAATGACGTCGTCCGGTGCAGCAAACAATTATTAAATACAGTGTACTTAAAGAAAAATAATTAAATTTAAAAGTGATAGAATATTATACATGAAATAGACATAGGTACAGTACATGCTATGAGAATATCATCCTCAATAAACGTTTTACACTTTATGAAGTGGCAACATTTCGAAGCGTCCTTATGAGTTTGACGTAAGTATGTACATGAAATAGACATAGGCACAGTACATGCTATGAGAATATCATCCTCAATAAACGTTTTACACTTTATGAAGTGGCAACATTTCGAAGCGTCCTTATGAGTTTGACGTAAGTGTAGTAAAGTGTACCCAACGTGCACCAAGTGATTATGTCTTATGATGTAAGAAATTACAAAATGGCCAAAATGATGTAATGTGATGTATTAGTATTATGCAATAGTTATGTGTCACTGTTGTGTATGTTTTATGCGTTTGTGAATGAATGTGCAGGATGAGATGGACCCAATAAACGGACAAAACAAATCCTTGGAAACTGGAGGATGACCCGACATGCCAAACACTTTATAATAAAGTGCTTTAGAGCTCCAAACGCGAACAACGCAATCAATAAGCACACACACACACACACACTCACAAACTTTCACCTTTATAATATTAGTGTATCGGGATAAAAAGTAGCCTAGGTATATGTTAATCCAGAATGTCAACTACCTCCATAGAAAATTTTATCAAAATTGGTCCAGCCGTTTGAGCGTGAAGAAGTAACAAACATATAAACACACACACACACACTAAACAAACTTTCGCCTTTATAATATTAGTGTATCGGGATAAAAAGTAGCCTATATGTTAATCCAGGATGTCAACTACCTCCATAGAAAATTTTATCAAAATTGGTCCAGCCGTTTGAGCGTGAAGAAGTAACAAACATATAAGCACACACACACACACACTCACAAACTTTCACCTTTATAATATTAGTGTATCGGGATAAAAAGTAACCTATACTTATGTTAATCCAGGATGTCAACTACCTCCATAGAAAATGTTATAAAAATTGGTCCAGCCGTTTGAGCGTGAAGAAGTAACAAACACATAAACACACAGTCACAAAATTTCGCCTTTATAATATTAGTGTGATAGTGTGATTATGCAATATGGGTCCGTAGGTACCTGCAGTTGCTTTGCTTATTGCCTGGAAGCCTCTCCAGCAGTCACTCAGGTGTTATACTGATAACATCTTAGATCGTAGATTTCCCAAAAAAAAAACAACATAATATTTATGTAGATACCTAAAACAAACAAAGACGAAGAAAAAAACAAGATGTCTGAACAATTATTTTATTAAGTGCAGATTGCAACTCCATTGATCATACCGTCTTCCGAATAAATCATAAATCGGAGATTGATGATCTGATATCGATTCGATCGCTTTACCGATTACTAAAATATTAGTTTCTGCCTGCGACTTTGCTCGCGTATAATTACCCCCCAACCACTGCGCCGCGATCATATAGATATACCTAGATAACGCAAGTATCACGAACTGTATGAAAACTAAGCGTGCCACTTTTTGACTACCTACTATGACGTCACAAGCTCGCGCTCTCTCGCTCACGCTCACCCAGCCAGCAGTACGCAGGACTGAGCGCGAAAGTGGCGGCTTATGATTTTTGAACGTAAGCTAGTGCGATTTTTGGCACGCGAAGTAGTTGCTCTTGCGTTATCTTGGTGTATCTATATCTGTGCGCCGCGACGCATCGTCTACTCAAGCTGTTAAGTACCTACTTCATTTTCGCTTAGCATTCTTTCAATTTTAATATTACCATCCTCAAGAATAGACCTCATCATCATCTGCCTAGCCTTTTCCGAACTATCTTGGGGTCGACTTCCAGTCTAACAGGATGCAGCTGAGTACCAGTACTTTACATGGAGCGACTGCCTACCTGACCTTCACAACCCAGTTACTAGGTAATACGATACCCCTTGGTAAGACTTGTTGTCAGACTTTCTTGGGCTTCTGACAACCAGTAACGACTGTCAAAGATCCACGAATGACAGCCAGAACCAACGGCTTAACGTGCTTTCCGAGGCACGGAGGGGTCTTGGTAGGTATGTAAAGACGGTCACCCGGACCAACCGCGGCAGCGTAGCTTAACCTGCAATCGATCGACCCGTGCGGCTGTTATTACTTAGCACAAGCCTCTCCCTCAAGAATAGGCCTTTTTTTTATGGATGGGAAATCATCAAATGACCCCTTTCGCTCTGGGTGGAGCGAAGGGAGTGTCAGACTCTTACTGACTAAAACCCATCCGTGTTCCTTCCTTAGCCCTTTATGTTCCGGGGTAGCGGTAACCCTTTCGGACAATCCCGCACCCCCGGCAGGCTTCGGCCCTGGCAGGCCCCTTCCTTTATGCTGACATCTCTTTGAGGCGCGCGTGGAACACGTACGCGCCGTCCGGCACGGGCCTGGTCCTGATCGGACGGTGAGCTACCCATTACTCTCCGTCCGCAGGCCCGCGCCTACGGTGGCCGGGAGTCGTCACGCGGCTCCCGACGCCCGGAGCGTCTCCCGCGGCGGCTGGGGTGTGAGGCTCTCTCCCTTCAAGAATAGGCCTATGAAATGCAAAAAGAAATGTTCCAATCTGATTGGAAGTTTTAGCTAGAGATTACCGCGCTCAAACAAACAACTTTATTATTACCTAGTAAGATAGATAGAAAATATATTATATTACTCGTAGTAAGTATAGGTACATAGATTGCCATCACCGCCTCTTACGCTTTTAATAAGTTCATTTAGCATGTTGATGGTAATCTTAGATCGTAATCTCATTGATAATAATAATATTATAATCTCATTGATTTAAGGTTTATAAACTTTCAGTAGGTACAACATTGAGGAACTTTCCACATTGGTCATCACTAGAATAGCGCATAATGATAATCAGCCTATAATGTTCCCACTGCTGGGACACAGGCCGTCAGTCCCCCTCTATGTTAGAGGGAGTGGGTCGTCGTAATCCACCACGCGAGCCCAGTGCGGGTTGGTAGATGTCACATGTCTTTCAATTTTTGGTTCTAGAACATGCCGGTTTCCTCACAAAGTTTTCCTTCATCGTTTTGAGCAGTGGTGATTAAATAATTTACACAAAGTAATACTCAATACTCAATACTTTATTGCTTTACCATAATGTGTACTTAGGTGGTAACTTATATGTAAGTAATTAAGATCATTATGGACCCTGTAGGGCACAGCAAAAATGGTAGGAGAGAGGAAGCACTGTTTTTGGAGATAATTGTTTTGTAGGAACTAGTTTTAACTTACTTATTAAATTATAATCCGAGTCAGTAGATCACGAATAATACTATTATATACTAAACATTTCGCTTCTCTATTATTTATGTATTATTATATCTGCAGGATGTACCTACATAATTATTTTAGAATATTTTATATATCTGTATTTTTATTTTATATATTATAATTATAATTGTTTTTCTTTGGATAATTATTATTGCTATATTATTTAATATTTTATTATTGCTATTTTATATAATTATTATTTATTATATTATTTATTAAATATTACTATTATATATTATTTATTAATAATTACTGTATAAGTTACATATTTTAAACATACCTATTGCGTTGTTGTCATTATTTTTTTATATATTTTTTTTTTAATTATTTTGTTTATCATTTAAATATTCATCTAGTGAGTAATAGCATTTATTTAAGTAAAGCGCCTGTCTCCTCGGTTCGAAGTTAAATAAGTACCTACAATTAAGTGTGACTGCTGTTATTTAAATTGATTATATTTAACTCCTCATCAATCTTGACTGTAATAATGTTTGTTGTACTTTTATTACAAAGTGTGCCCCTAAAAGAGCCTTTTTTATAGTTTTATATAAAATCTGCATTACGGCCCGGGAATCGAATCCACTTTATACTGGTTAAACTGCTAGTATCGAAGCTAGTTAACGCGTCGTTAATGGTAAGCTACTCTCGGCCATAAGGTCAGGGTATGTGATAGGTCAACATAGGATATTACTTGGAACGTGATTGCAAATACGAATAGCTTAGTTCGAACTGGTAATAACTTGACTTATCGAGTTGGAAATCAAAATGAGATTATGGTAATTTGATTTTAATTGAATTCATATCATATAGGTTTATGAATGGCGATAATGGCGCCGATTCTCTTGTTCACAAACTACTTAAACTAAAGGGGTTTGAAGATTTTTGTATGGAGAGTGGCCCTAAGGTCGGCCGCCATTTTGTTTTTTTTATGAATCGCGGTGCACAACAAAAGTTATATATTTAGATAGAGGACACTTATACAAACAAAAAATGTTACATAACATAATATCCTAAAGCGTCAGGTTTCGGAGTTATTCACCGAAATATAAGTCGAAAACAACAAGGATTTTTTGTTTTTTTTCCCTACAGGTAAGCATTTTGAACTATTGAGGTAGAGTCGCTCGCACGCATTCGCAGCGTGCGCTCGTGTAACATATTATCGGTGTCCTTATACGTCACGCGATTAGTGCTGCCTTGCGTTAGCGAAATAATAATTTTTTGTTTATATAATGGGAAGTGTAGAAGAAGATGATGAATCTGGTGATGAGGAGAGTTTACCTACCAACCAACAACAAGTTGACAAATCGTTGGAGCCAAGTAATTTGCAAAATTGTGTAAGAAATGAAAGTGAGAAGAGATTAGCTAAGAAAAGGAAAGAAAGAGAAGATGAGAGTAACGAGGATGATGACTTTATTACTGTTAATAGAAGGAAACCCAAACGTTTTATTCGAGGCGCTTTATCGGAAACCGAAAACATGAGGGTAGATGTTGAAAAAAATGTGAACTTCCATGATAAAAATGAAGTATGTATCACGTCGGTTGAAAATATGCCCAAACAAATGACATTAGCAAAGTTACTAAGATCTGAGAATATAAAAAACATTATAAGAATTAAATTCAAAAGTTTTAACAAGGTACTTGTTCAATTTCAAGAAAAAGAAGATGCTGTTAAACTATTAAATTGTATAAAATTGAAGGAAATGGGATACAGATGCCAATTGATTAATGAGTTGTCCATATCTTATGGTGTGGTAAAAGGGGTAGATCTTGGCATAAGCGAGGAGGAGCTCATGGGTATCTTTGAATCTAGCACTGAAATAGCTTCTATAAAAAGATTAAAACGAATTGATTCGGAGGGTAAATGGATTGACAGTGAGTCAGTGAGAGTTGGTTTTAAAAGTAAAAGTTTACCGCTTCATATCTATGCGTATGAATGCCGGTTTAAGGTCGAATCTTACGTGTTCCCAGTGACTCAATGCTCGGGATGCTGGCAATTTGGACATGTCATAAAATATTGTCCTACAAAGAAGAAACTTTGCCCAAAATGCGGGGGTGATCATGTGAATTGCGATCTTGATAATATCGTATGCCTTAATTGTAAGGGTGATCACCTTGTCATCGACAAAACTTGCCCTTTTTTTTTGAAAGAAAAAGAGGTTAGGAGTGTTATGAGTAGTGAGCAGCTAACATATCGAATGGCACTTCAAAAAGTTATTGAAAAACGACAAACGAAAAAATACATATCAAATGATACCTCTAAAAACCTTATAAAACCTACAAACTTAGATATCCGAGCTGAAAACTATGCTACTATTGTCTCAGGGTCAGGAAACATAACAGGATCAACACAAAATCAAGAAGAAATTGTCGAACAATCAGCTCAAGAAGAAGAGGAAGAAATGGAAGTATCGCAACAAGATCAACAAGATAGCACAGAGAATATAACACATACAGCTCAGAGAAACGGAGGTAGAAGAAAAAAAACAACAAAACTTAGGAAAAGTCAGAATGCTCTAAAACAACCGATCGGAAAAGAAGTAAGAAAAACTCTGAATGAAGAAAACAGGGAAAAAAATGAGCAATCACGATATAAGTTTGAACTAAAAAAGTTTATTAATAAGTTTAAAAATATTTACAAGTCAGAAGGTACTTTTGAGGATAAGGTTATATTGGTAATTCAAACTATTTATGAAGAAATTAAGGAGATGTTACTAGGTAGGTTCTTAGGTGGAGGGATTTTTGGAAAATTAATAGATATTTTAGATGGATAGTACACACAAAAATATAAAAATTAACTTATTTCAATGGAACTCTCAAAGTCTCCGTCCTAAACTAATTACCTTTTCTGAGCTCCTAAATCAGGAAAATGTCCACATAGCAATTCTAAGTGAAACATGGTTAGACATTGAAACTGATATTCATATTAGTGGCTATAACATCTATAGATCGGATAGATATGATTCCTATGGAGGCGTCTCAATTTTAGTGCATAAATCCATACGGTCTCACTTATGTTCGGTTCGACTTCGAAATAGTGGAATAGAAATTGTTTGCGTTAAATTGATAAATTGTAAAGATATAGAAAATGTTGTAGCTATCTATTGCCCATCCTCTGTCCAAACGCAGTTTTCAGACTGGGAACAGGTATTTTCCTTGTTTTCAAAAAATACTTTGATAGCAGGCGATTTCAACGGTCATCACACCAACTGGTCCGTTAAAACAGATACGAGAGGTACGCAAATATTGGACGCGGCATTTGAAAGCTCATTTGTTTCTCTTAATAATTGTGCGGCTACACGGGTTAAACTAGTAAGCGGAAATTTGCAAGAAACGTCACCGGATATTTCATTTACATCTTCAGACATTGCTATTAAATTTGACTGGCAAGTACTCAACGAAAATTTAGGTAGCGATCACATGATTATTAAAATGTCAATCAACATAACTGACGACTTTATCATTAAAAAAAAAAGAAACTTTTCCAAAGCTAATTGGAAGGAATACCAAAATTACATTACACAAAATTTTAACCCCCCAAGTGACAACGTTCAAGAAATGTACGACTATTTATTACTTCAAATTAATAATACTGCAGATAAATATATTCCATTTATTAAAAATAGTTGTCAACCCTCTAGTAATTTTAAACCAAGAAAATACTGGAATCCGGAGTTATCTAAAATAGTAGCACAGCGTAGATTATGTTTATCCAATTTTCGACGCAACCCGACCCCTGACAATTTGACCAAACTAGAAGAAAAAACTAGAGAATCTCAAATATTGATCCAAAAAGCAAGATCTGAAGGCTGGCATAGATTATGTGATTCCATCGATGAAGTAACGTCAGTGGCTGAAATGTGGCGACGTATGCGTTGGATAAAGGGTTATAAGCAACTTAGATCCTATCCCCCTATTGAGAAACAAAAAGAATTACTGTACGCATTAACACCTGATTATGTTCCAAACCAAGCACCTGTGTTTGTTTCTAACAATGAAGTCTTAGAACGCGAATTCAATATTCAGGAACTTGAAAACTGTCTAAAAAAAAAGGATTCAGCACCAGGCGAGGATGGTATATCATATTCTATGATCTTTAATCTACCCACCTTTATTAAATTGTATCTACTTGATATATACAACAATATTTTCAAATTTTGCATTGTACCGCAACAGTGGCGTCATATCCAAATAATTCCAATTCCTAAAGCTAGTAATTCTAATGCTGACCCTAAATTGAGACCTATATCCTTAATCTCATGTCTATGTAAAATTTTTCATTTAATGATAGTAAAACGTTTAGAATGGTACGCTGAAAGAAATAAAATATTATCACCATGCACCGTTGGTTTTAGAAGATCTTATTCATGTCTCGATTCATTAGCCCGTTTGGTCACCTATATCCAAATTGGATTTTCTAGAAATATCCCTACATTAGCATGCTTCTTAGATATTCAAAACGCCTATAATAACTTTTCGATTGACGTAGCAGTTAGTATTCTAGATAAGCTTAAAATTGGTTCAAAATATTGTTCTTATATATGGGCGTTTTTGAGTGAAAGATATTTGAAGATAAAATCTGATAATAGTGATGAGTTGACAGGTAGGTGGACTAATAAAGGGTTGGCTCAAGGAGATCCTTTGTCCCCATTGCTTTTTAACTTAATAACACACGAATTGTGTCAACTTCCACTTGATGTAGTTGTTTCTCAATATGCAGACGATTTTGTTCTCTATGTTAAACACAAAGATATTAAAGTATGTGAAATGTATGTACAAAATGCGTTGAATTCTTTTGTGGGGGTTTTAGATGAACTTGGTTTGGAATTATCTTCAAGTAAATCTACCTTTTGCGTGTACAGTAGGGGCAGACGTAGAATACTTCCTTCCCTAAAGGTAAATGAGCAAACCTTGGTTTTGTCAGAATGCGTTAAATACCTAGGTATGTGGCTAGATGGTGGTTTACGTTGGGGCAAACATATAAATGAAACAGTCAATAAATGTTTAAAATTTCTAAATCTATTAAAAGTTCTATCGGGTAGCTCATGGGGAATACACACAAAGCATATACGTAGGTTATATATTTCACTAATTCGAAGTCGAATTGACTATGGGTGTTTTATGTATGATTGTAGTGCAAAATCTCATGTTTCCAAGCTAGATAAGGTACAGAATCAAGCCCTGAGAATTGTAGGTGGATATATCAGAAGTTCCCCAATCCATGTAATGGAATCTGATTTGAGTATTCCCCCTTTATTTTTAAGAAGACAGTATTTAGCCTACAAATATTGTTTAAAAATAATGTCATGGTTAAATAATATGACAGTTAGCTTGATTGCGGACCTGAGTGCCCTTTGTAATACCAAATATTGGAAAAATAAAAAAGTACCCTTATTAGTTAAAATATATAACGATGTAAAGCACATGGATGTTCTTTCAACAGATATTCATAAAATGTATACTTTAGAAACTTGGACAACTGCTATTGACACTAAAAATGTAATTAATGTTAATTTAGAATGTATAAAGATACCCAAATCCAATTATAATCCAAATTTATTAGTGTTCGATGTTTTAGCTGAATTAAATTCTATGTACAGTAATTGGCACAAAATTTATACAGATGGTTCAAAGGGTACTTCCGGTCTAGGGTCAGGAATATTCGACCAAAGCTTAGGAACTAATCTTGGTTTTAAAGTAAACTGTAATATATCAATAATGACACTGGAACTCATTGCAATTTATCAAGCGATCTTTTATAGCCGAAATCAGAATTTAAAAAGAGTCGTTATTCTTTCAGACAGTAAAAGCGCACTACAGCATATTGCTCGATGCGCCTCTGGTTTCAGAGGTGCATCGATAGCATATGATATTCTTGAAAATATTATTTTATTATTTAAGAATAATATAGAAATTAAGTTGCAATGGGTTCCAGCTCACATTGGGCTAAGTGGTAATGAGGAGGCTGACCGATTGTCTAAATTAGCAGCAGTAGAGGGCACAGCAATTGACTACTTACCCGATTATTGGGAATACATATCTAAATATAAAGTAATTTGTTATAATTCCTGGAAACAACATTTTGATAGTATCAGTCAGCAAAAAGGTATATGGTATAGAAGCATACAAGGCGAGCCTCCTCGTGTGCCTTGGTTCGATGTCGATCAACTTAGCAGGAATTATGTTAAATTAATTTTAAGACTTCGCTCTGGACACTATCCATTAGCGAAGTTTGCATTCCTTATGAAAAAAACTGATTCACCAAATTGCAGAGAATGTAATCAGATTGAGGACGTGCAGCATTTGCTGATGGATTGTGTCCGTAACAGGCGCGAAAGGGAATTACTTTTGAAGGAATTGGAACTAAATAGGCTTAACGTGGGATTGATACAATCAATCTTATCTCGACCAACTTCAGAAGATGCTAAAAAGTTATGTCAGTTAATAACAGTCCTTCACCGGTAACTTCTATCTTTTATCACGAACTGTTTCATAGATTTTTGAACTGTAGTATAGTTTACGTGTTAAAGTTTTAAAAAATTTGTTAATATTACAATGTAAAAGGTACGATGGGGTTGACATATCTGTTTAGACAAAAACCCCAAAACAAATAAAGAGAAAAAAAAAAAAAAAAAAACTATTGAGGTAATAGAAACGTTATAAAACCTTTATGGAGAAGAAACAAATGAAGAATAGATCTTTTTTAAATAAATAATTAAACACGGTAAGTTATTGTTCCTTTTTTTAATCCCAGAGACTAATCTGGCATTTAAGTCTTTTGTGTTTTCGTTTTTTTTAGTATAGAAGTTTGACATTACACTTGTCAGATTAGTCTCTGGGATTAAAAAACGAACAATAAATTGCCGTGTTTAATTATTTATTTAAAAAATGTCTATTCTTCATTTGTTTCTTCTCCATAAAGGTTTCATAACGTTTCTATTACCTCAATATTTCAATATGCTTACCTGGAGGGAAAAAAAACAAAAAACCCTAGTTGTTTTCGACTTATATTTCGGTGAATAACTCCGAAACCTGACGCTTTAGGATATTATGTTATGTAACATTTTTTGTTTGTATAAGTGTCCTCTATCTAAATATATGTATAACTTTTGTTGTGCACCGCGATTCTGAATAAATATCAAAATGGCGGCTGATTTTAGGGCCAAAACCTTCAAACCCCTTTAAGTTCAGTGCATCTTTTTCTTTCTATTTCAATAGGACAGAAGATAAATATTAGTTTAGATGGTTTAGACCTGTCAAAGTAGTCAGCGCCTGACGTAAATTGACGTATTTTTAAATGCCAATTTTTTAATCACGTCTAAACTTGTCTATGGAGTATCCTAATTTGACAGGACTAAACTAATATTCGTCTTCTGTCCTTTTTTTAATGAAATATAAAGAAAAAGATGCACTGAAATTAAATTTAGTTTAATTTGTGAATGTTGAAAGGGAATGGGCGCCAATGTCATCTTAATTAGCTGCGCCCCGCGGTTTTTGCATGTCTCGATTCCGGGGGAATATCGGAATAAAAAATATTACATAATCAGCCTATAATGTTCCCACTGCTGGGACAGAGGCCTCATTCTGTGAGAGAGAGTGGGCTGTAATCCACCACGCGGGCCCAGTGCGAGTTGGTAGATGCCACATGTCTTTGAATTTTTGGGTCTATGACATGCCGGTTTCCTCACGATGTTTTTCTTCGCCGTTTTAAGAGCAGTGGTGATGAAATAATTTACACAAAGTAAAGCGCCTGTCTGGGTTCGAACCTGGTTAGACTAACCAGGTTCGAACCCAGACAGGCGCTGTGACGCCTGACGTAAAAAACAAATTCTTTTCCCTTTCTAATATTCGTTTACTTATCAGGGGCTTGTGGCTAAGTAATAACAGCCGCACGGGTCGATCGATCAGGTTAAGCAACGCTTGCCACGGTTGATCAGTGGATGGGTGACCATCCTTATACATATACCTCCGTGCCTTGGAAAGCACGTTAAGCCGTTGGCCTCGGCTGTCGTACGTGTATCTTTGACAGTCGTTACGGGTCGTCAGAAGCCCGAAAGTTTGACAACCAGTCTTACTAAGGGGTATCGTATTACCCAATAACTGGGCTGTGGAGGTCAAATAGGCAGTCGCTCCATGTAAAATACGTGTATTCAGCTGCATCCTGTTAGACTGGAAGCCGACCCCTAAATAGTTAGGAAAAGGCTAGGGAGACGATCTTAGATTCATTTATTTATTTATTATTTATTTATTTTAGGATCTCCAACAAAAGATATACACAAAACATTATGTGGTTAATGACAACAAAGTATTTGGAAGGTGTACTCTTTCAATTACAGGAGACCACAGCATGCACAATAAAATGAACAACTAAGCTAACAAATTAAATACCTAATACATAATAAAAGAAAACATTTTGACAGTAGAACATAAAAAACAATAAATTCTGTAAAAAATTGAAACATAGAAGAATAAAATAACTAACATTAACATAAAAAGAAAAAAAAAAAGCATTCACAATAAATTTTTTAAACATTTCTTATATTTTACGAGAGATTAAATTGGCTGATATCTAACTCTGTAGTTAGATATAGCCAGCATGTTGTATTGCCTACAAAGTCTTGGTACAGCGGCGTAATGACCCAGGTTTGTTTTGGAGCCTGGGATGTTGAATAAGTTATAATTTTTAGACCTGGGAATCCGAGTTGGAATTTGAATTCCTAATGAGCCCAAAAGTTCACTGCAGTCTATCGATCCATTCATTACCTTGTGAAGGATAAAGAAGCCCAGTTTCGCCCTACGACTAGCTAGTGTTTCCATATTATAGTGTCTCAACCTTTCAGTGTAGCTGGTTAGTTGTTTAGCCAAGTGATCTCCATAATAGATGGTAAAGGAACCTCTTTTGCACACTCTCTAATCGCTTGGTGTAAACCTCGTAATGCGGATTCCATACCACTGAACCATATTCTAAGATCGGACGGACTAGAGTGTTATACAGTTTTATTTTCGTAGATGCTTTTTTAAATTCTTTGCTATTTCGCAAAACAAATCCCAGTACCTTAAAAGATCTTGATACAACATATTTTAAAATGTGCACATCGAACTTCAGCGCTTGGTCAAGTTGAACACCAAGGTCGCGAACATTGCTCAGTTTTTTTACTTCTACTCCCTCGATGTAGTATTTATTCTCTAAGGTTTTTTTATTACGAGTGAACTGGATGTAATGACATTTACTAATATTTAAAAGCATTTTGTTTTCTTTGCACCAGTTTGCAAATCTGTTGATGTCGTCCTGAAGCATATTAGAGTCCGAGTTACACTGAATCGGCTTCATTATCTTTAAGTCGTCAGCAAATAAATAGAAACGGGAGTGTTTGAAGCATTCGGTTATGTCGTTAATAAAAACGTTAAAAAGAATCGGACCCAAATGCGATCCTTGCGGAATTCCGGAAGTTGCCAGATAGCTGCCAGAGAAATGACCGTTAACTACCACTCTTGAATTTCTATTTTCCAGGTAAGATTTAAACCACCCTATCAAAGTTCCGCCCACGCCCAATTGATGCAATTTATTGATAAGAAGGCAGTGATCTACTTTATCAAATGCCTTGCTAAAATCTGTATATATGGCATCCACTGGAATACGGTTGTCAAGACATTTAGATAAAGCCGATGTAAAACATAATAGATTAGTATTGGTCGACCTGGATTTAACGAAACCATGCTGATATTCAGTAATGTGATGTTTAAGGTACCACATCAAATGTTTGCTAACAAGTTTTTCAAATAGTTTCCCAAATGTTACTAGTATTGAGATTGGCCTATAATTAACCACTAAATGCTTTTCCCCAGATTTAAATATGGGTATTACTAGAGCTTCTTTCCAGGTGTCTGGAAAGATACTATCGCGCAAAGATCTATTGAAGATTGTTTGTAGTGGTAATACTAAGGCCTTTGCACAGCGTTTTATAAATAGAGGAGGAATACCATCACAACCCGCGCCTTTAGTTTTGTCCAATCCATTTAATTCTCGGTATATTTCGTTACTATCGAATTGTAAATTACACAGAACCGCAGACGTAAGAGAATAATCAGTGTTCGTGAGACCTGGATTATCTGTAGGGGCACTAAATGTACTTGCGAAACTTTCTCCAAACAAATTACAGATATCCTTTCCGCCTGATGCAATTTTATTATTGTGGGACATTTGTGCCGGATATGTACTGCTACCTTTTCTTTTATTTTTAACAAAGGACCAAAATGTCTTAGGGTTTTTGGTAATGCTGTTTTCCATATTTGAAATATATTTCTTATAGCATGTTGATCTCAGAACATTGCATTCATCCTGTAATCTTTCGAAAAACTCCCGGTCTAATGGATTATTGTACTTTTTCAAACGAACGTGGTATTTGTACTTCTCTCCAAGAAGTCGTAAGAGATCACGTGAGTACCAAGGTGGATATTTATTACTTGTCGTATTTTTTCATAGGAATACATTCTGTAATAGTTTGTCTTAATAAATTATGAAAAACGTCCACCATATCGTTAACAGAAGTACAGTTTTTGAACTCACTTTCCCACTCAATTGCTAACAAGTGACGCAGAACATTCTCATAATCTGCTCGAAGAAAGTTCGGTTTTTGTACTTTTTGAGCTTCCAGAAAACGTTCCGCCTGCACTGGCAGATTAAACTCTAGCGGGGGGTGTAAAGGGTCCTCTTTTGATAAACTGTAGGTACAACGAGCTAAGTCCGTAATGGAAGTATTACAGAGTATTAAATCTAATATTTTCGACTTATTATTTAGGATATTATTGTATTGACTAAGACCATTCATCTATACATATAATAAAATCGTAGGAAAGTCAAAACGGTACATTGAATATTTTTTTAAAAGAATACTTGGGGCGTGATCTACAATCGATATCGAAGCCAAAAATATAGTTTTTAGAATTTTTGTCTGTTTGTCTGTATGTATGTCCGGGATAAACTCAAAAAGTACTGCATGGATTTACTTCAAATTTTGCATGATTATTACTAAGAGGTCGGGTCAACATATAGGCTACATATTATCACGCTATCACCTATGGGGGAGGAGCTGTGAATCTTTATTTTTCTTACGCATTCTGTGACAGCGTGTAATCTAACGACGCATATTTAAATGTTGTTTTTCAGTAAGCCATGCTATTATCTAGCTTTACACTATAAAAACTACGCCATTTAAGTAACTTGGGCAGGAAAAACATAGTTTAATGAATTTTAGTAGTATAAAGAAAATTTAGAAGCAGCGCCATCTATGAGATTTCATAAAAATCAAATCAAGTTACATGTTGACACTTTTTGGAAATTAATAATTTAAATTTGATCATGTTGGCGAGGTTAGTAGTTAGTTATTCTTAAAATTCATAGATGGCAATGTGCATGTGCATTTCTTCATAAAAGTTGTATCGTATAGTTCGTTTTGACAAATTCAAGTTCCAACAAAACCCTTAAAATCTTGAGCAGAGTTGAGGATGACAATTAAAAAAAATGCGGTGTTAAGTATTACAAAAAAGTTATGTTTCTACTGGAGACGAAGTCGGAGTAACTGATGAACGCGTGCTGAACACCTGTCTCAGTTCACTTCAAGATGTGGTCATTTCTATCGGCGGCAATCCACTGATCGAATATGGGTTACCAGCTCCCCAATCATCACCGCATCAAGACCGTGTAAATCGGGAGTATAACGCTGAGACAAATTACGATGCGGGCGAAATGACCATGTCGCTTTGTTCTCTTCAGAGCAAAAACAAATTTATGACACCGTCCTTGAAAGCGTTGGGAAAAAACCAGGGTCAAATGTTTTTCTTGGAATGCGTCTGGTGGAACAGGAAAAACATTTGTTACCACTTGCATACTTGCAGAGGTCAGCAGGCAAGGCAAAATTGCTATTGCTGTAGCGTCGTCGGGAATCGCTGCCACACTGCTTCCGAGTGGCAAGACAGCACATGCCATGTTTAAAATTCCTATCGATTTAGAGAGCGCCGAAACGCCTGTTTGTGGTGTGTCACGTAACAGCGATAAGGGACACGTGCTCAAGAATTGCTCTTTGATCGTATGGGATGAGTGTACGATGGCCAATAGGAAGGCAGTTGAGGCCGTGGACGGAACCCTGCAGGACATCCGCAGGAACGAACATTTGATGCGTCGTATCACAGCTGTTCTGTTCAGTGGCGATTTCCGGCAAACGCTTCCCGTGGTGACACGGGGATCGAGGGCTGACGAGGTGAATGCTTCGTTGAAACTATCTTCGTTGTGGTCACGAGTTCGTACGCTGCGCTTGACCATTAATATGAGAGCTCGGCTCGGCGGCAATGCACGTGCTCAAGAATTTTCCAATGTCCTTCTAAATCTTGGCGAAGGCACTCTACCAGAAGAGAGAGGTGGACAGGTGGTGCTTCCAGAGTCTCTCGGTAGAGTGGTATCCAGCTTAGAAGAACTCATTTGCTGTGTGTACGGGGACATCAGTCGTATACTGCACCTGCAGAATTCCTGGGTGTGTGAGCGGGCCATTTTGACGTCCAAAAATGATCAGGCTGCAGCAATTAACGAATGCATTCTCTCGGAAGTTGAGGGGAATGAAGTGGTCTACACCTCGATAAACACTGTTGTCGAGCAAGATGACGCCACACATTATCCCGTGGAATTTCTGAACTCCCTGTCAGCAAGTGGACTTCCAGCGCATACCATCAAGCTGAAGGTCGGTGTCCCGATTATGCTTCTTCGGAACCTATCTCCTCTGAAGTTGTGTAACGGGACCCACCCTAAAGTCATTTCGCTCTACAGACACACCATTGAGGCGGAAATTCTTACGGGTTGTGGCGTTGGCGAGGCAGTATTTATACCACGCATTCCCCTCATACCTCATATCTTCCCGTTCTAGTTCAAGCGCGTACAGTTCCCCGTGAGTGTTTGCTTCGCGATAACCATCAATAGAGGCAGACACTGAGGGCAGCGGTTGTCGACCTCAGGACGAGTTGCTTCGCACACGGACAACTGTACGTCCCTTGCTCCCGCGTCACCAGTCCTGACTCTCTTTACATTTTGGCTCCTGGCAGCATAACTACCAACGTTGTTTATAGGGAAGTGTTTTAAGGTATGATGCCTTTGTACGTATTTTTACTCTTTTGTGTCCTGGAATGTATTCCTGCATTGTTTTCTCTATTTCCTTCAGTCACATCCCCCACACCACACTGAACTCAGCAGGGCTCCCATATAACTCTCCTCACTTGCTTCACTTGCAAAAAAAACTTATATTTTAATGCTATTTTAAAAGTTGTTTACTTATAATGCTATAGCGACACTGGCATCTTAGGTATTTTTGGTGCTGTAGAGCCTTCAGGCAGACGACGTCGCGGGCAGCAGCTAGTAGATCAATAATGGATCAATTTTTCCAATGGATTAATAGCCAAGAGTCTCGACCAACACCTGAGGAGGCTCTCGTTGGGCAGCTGGATCAAGGGCTTGATTCAAAAAGCAGTAGGTACTTCTGGACACGGCTCGCATTGTCAGGAGGTGCCTATCTCTGGAGCCCTGACCGCCGGTAGCTTGGACCCGGTTCCCGATACCGGTGGGCTACTATTTTTTTATTTTTAAATGTTTTTATATTTTTTATTCTAAGACCTATTTATAAATATAATTTAAGTATATGTATTTACACAAATAAAGGAAATAATAATACTTATTAAATTAAGTAATTAAAGAAAAACTGTCAAAATAGATCGGTCCCACTCATTGAACATCAATTGTGGAACTGCATAAATTATTATCGATTATACCTCTTCCGATCCTCAAAACGTGGTCAATCACCTAACGTTGCTAGAAAAAAAAACAAATTCTACACTTAAAAGTTTAAATAATTCATACAACGTACAAATTCACTTGTTCACCTATATTAGAACTACGACTCACGAATTTTTATTTCCTCGACGCTGATTTTCAAGTCCAAAACGACGTAAGGTTGGCCATTTTGTGTGGGCTTACGACCTTTCATCATTTCGAAGTAAAATATAGTATACTACTTTTGCACGATTTCGTTAAAACTCTAAAAGGTAGTAAGAGCATATAGTTTTAGCAAAAGGATAAGACGTTCTTCATTCAAAAAGGTTTTATTCCGGTTTAAGAAATGGTATACTACTTTCCGCGCGAATTGTCTCTGGTCACAAAATGGCGTATGTCCTTAGCAAGTGATGCGAAAAAGCGATGTTTTTCTTCTATGAAATTGGCGGTTTTTTGAAAGCGTAACAGATAGAAAAATGCTTTCGTTTACAAGTTTACAATATTTATAATCTGTTTGTTAGAATTAGTTTTCATTGTATGTGTTAGCTTTCTACTAGGGTCGTTTATCTACTCAAGTGCTAGGGTGGTGACTTTTAAGTAGGCATAAGCAAAAGCATATACAGCCTACAGTCTTCCCACTGCTGGTACGGAGAAGGAGAGAGAGGGAGTCATGCTCACTTAAATGTATCACTGATGGTGGCGCGTGTGTTGGATCATTCGGTTCCGGGTTCCCTACAAAATGGTTGAGCTGGATCAATGTTAATTCTCTTTGAGCTGGATGGTGCTGATCCACGCGTCATGTTCGTGAACGGGCGCCGTCGGTTGAGACTGGTCATCTCTTAACTGCCAAGGCTTATTTTTAATCTTATTTATTGAATTGTTTCTTCATTTGTGTGTTTTTTTTACATTGTTCTCACATATAGACGCAACAAGAATAATGTACCCAGGATTTTGGAATATCTTGATTTAAAAGAATGTCCATGGAGTTTCTTGCCCTTCTCCATAGAGATCTACGTTTTGGAATGGCCAACTAGCTTCAACTTTCTGACTAACTGACCGACTATTTAATTTTGACAATTCAAAAGTGCCTGTACTTACATGGTTTAACTGAAATAAATGCTTTGAGTTTGAGTTTGAGTGCAGGTTGGTACCTAGATGTCACATTGATCGAAGACATGTGACATCTACCGACCCGCACTGGGCCTGTGTAGTGGACTACGTACAGCCTATCTTTCCCAGAGAGGAGGCGTATGTCCCAGCTAGGGTTGCCAACTTTTTTTACAAGAAATGAAGTATATTCAGGTCTATGAAGAATATTAAACAGTATTTTAGAAAAATTAACAGTATTTTATTTATTTATTGATTTAAATACATATTTTTTAGAGCTTCCGCACAACTTACTTACTTCTGAGAACGCACACACTCACTCGCATGTCTGTGAGCGCCCTCTGACTATATAAAAACAAGTTTGTGTGAGCGCCTAAGTATAACACATAATAATGTGTTTTCATTTTGATGCTGAAAACAGTATTTTGTATACTTTATTTTTGTTCAACAGTAAAAAGTATAATTTAGTGAAAAACAGTATAATTACTGTTTAAAACAGTATAGTTGGCAAGCCTAGTCCCAGCTGAGGGAACATTATAGGCTGCTTATTATTCTTATGCTACCGAGGTAAAATAATCCTTGTTGAAATCCCACACGACGATTGATAACACAGAACGTTGATAAAACAATCATGTCCTTGATTTGAGATTAACACAAATAGGTACGCACCACGACATGGCATTTTTTTTTTTGATCCGAAATCATCAATACCCCCCCGCTCTGGGTGGAGCGGAAGGGAGTATCAGACTCTTACTGACTAAAACCCACCCGTGTTCCTTCCTTAGCCCTTTATGTTCCGGGGTAGCGGTAACCCTTTCGGACAATCCCGCACCCCCGGCAGGCTTCGGCCCTAACAGGCCCCTTCCTTTATGCTGACATCTCTTTGAGGCGAGCGTGGAACACGTACGCGCCGTCCGGCACGGACCTGGTCCTGATCGGACGGTGAGCTACCCATTACTCTCCGTCCGCAGGCCCGCGCCTACAGTGGCCGGGAGTCGTCGCGCGGCTCCCCACGCCCGGAGAGTCTGCCGCGGCGGCTGGGACATGAGGCTCTCTCCCTCAGCCATGCCGCCACTTCCTTCGCTAGCATGACTGCTTCGCAGAAGGAGGCAAGACATGGCATGGCGGGATGATTTCCAGCAAACGGCTCGCATCGCACCGGATCGGAAAGGATACGAACGTATGCGGCGACAGCCGATCGCGTCCGGCAGCATGTCGAGTCGACGCATACGGTCGGCTCCGTACTGTCGCTTGCGAACGTATCCTTTTCTGCGCCTAGTCCAATAGTTTCATTCCTACCGTGTTGACGTGTTCTAATTTTTGAAAATGGTTGAAGCTGACGTAGTATTGTTGACTATTGCATTAGAAGAAGAAAATAATCATAAACCTACCACTGTTTGTCTCTGCATCACCCAAAGGTGGACTGATAGAAAATGCTTATGGCATTAAGTCCGCCTCTACATTTATGTGCTTGAAGCATTAAATAAATAAATAAATAAACCACAGAAGAGGAAAATAAAAATTTGGACGACAGCCGAAAGGACTCTATCGGATACGACGACATGCGAATGGAATCGCGCGTCGCACAGCATACTTTCGGCTACGATCGCGTATCGCGGAAGACGCCCGCGGTCAAGCTGCTGTGCGCGGCTTGGTAATGTTATAGACTTTAAATAGGTACTGTTTACACGATTTAATATCGTTTAAAGATTGTAAAATCCGTTCCGATCCGATGCGATGCGAGCCTTTTGGTGGAATTCATCCTTCAGTCGGTAACTTTTGTTCTCCGGATTTCCATTCCGTTTCTTTAGCTTATCTACAGGGTGTTACGGAAAGGGTGTATCAATACAAACGGGTTGAAGAGTGTATCTGGTCTAGAATCTCTGTACAAAATTTCAGCTCAAAAGCATTAACTTTGAAAATGCTTAATATTTTTTTACGCACAGACGCACTACAGATAATGGATAATGATCCTCGTAGTGCGGTGACACGTTTGTTATGATTTCAATTTAATAAACTATCGAAATAAAAAAATATTAAGCATTTTCAATGTTACTGCTTTTGAGCTGAAATTTTGTACAGACACTCTTCAACCCGTTTGTATTGATATACCCTTTCCGTAACACCCTGTATACAAATAAATAAAATTGGAGTGTCTGTTTGTAATATTAAAATAACCGCTTTTTACTAAATGCATAATTATGGATTTATACAAGGTACATATACCAAAATAACATTTTTTAAAATTTTGTCTGTCTGTTTGTTCCGGCTAATCTCTGAAACGGCTGGACCGATTTTGAAGGGACTTTCACTGGCAGATAGCTGATGTAATAAGGAGTAACTTAGCCTACTTTCATTTTAGAAAAAAAATAGGGTCCCACGAAAAAAAATCCATGCGGACGAAGTCGCGGGCAGAAGCTAGTGAATAATAAATAATTAAAGTAGTAAAGTTGTTTTTGTTTACATGTTTGGAAGCTAATTTGCGAACGCAGTGTATCTAAGCTGTTGATAGAAGGGGTTTTACCACAGAATACTTGAAGTACTACGTACAAAAAGGCCACTCCCTTCCCCGCACTAACATCAGTTACCGCACCTCACCCCGCACTTCGGCGTATTCGTCGCAGTTCTTTAACAAGAGCGCTCGCAAACACAAGTACCTTACGCACACATTCATACGTATACAAACGTCATTTTTTAATGTAGTAGTAGTAGGTAATTATTTTGCGAGCGTTGTATGGAGTGTCCGGGGTGTGGTTTTACCGCTATCCTACCAGTTTAGGAATCGTTCGACACACAACCAGTTGTATCCTTACGTAATTACGACTCCAACCGGTTTCTGACCTACCGCAACGAGTTATATTGAAGCCTTTGCAATCGGTGAGTATGTATTGGCGAATGTTTTTGCTAGTTTTTAAAAGCAATAAAGATAAATATTTCAATTTCAAAGGTGCACCGATGGTTTCGTACAAACTGTGGTACATGACATTGTTTCTTGCCAAATTTCATGATTCGGAATTATTAATATTCAGTTGCATCTGGTTAGACTGGAAGCCGACCTCAAACATAGTTGTGAAAAGGCTAGAGAGATCATGACCCGCAACATAAATTATGTAAGTATTCCACGTACAGTAAGGTTTCGATATAAGTATTATTATGCTCTCAAAAACGGCGAAGGAAAACATCGTGAGGAAACCGGCATGTCCTAGAACCAAAAATTCGAAGAAGTGTGACATCTACCAACCCGCCCTGGGCCCGCGTGGTGGATTCCGGCCCACTCCCTCTCACAGAGAGGAGGCCTGTGTCCCAGCAGTGGGAACATTATAGGCTGATTATGTACAGTCAACAAAAGATATAAGTATGCAGGATCGTCGGATATAGTTGAAGTTTAGTAAGAAAGCAGTTAATGTTCTCGAATAAAATTTAATTTTATTCGAAAACATTCAGCTCATTTATCAAATTAAATTTCAGTCGACAACATCCATCGGTTTCTTACTAAACTTCAACTATATCCGACGATCCTGCATACTTATCTCTTTTGTTGACTGTACACCTCTGCCCTACCCTTCGAGGATTATTGGCGTGAAGATATTGAGATGAAGTTCAGGATGACGAAACAACGACATGTGTCAAGCGTAGGACTTAATTTGTAAATAACTTCATGATAATATCAAGACCTGTGAGTCTGTCTGACCTCTATCTAGCTAGAGTCATGAATGTTCTAGAAATTCACATGCAAATATCACTCAATAATAGTGTGAAATTATTGCAGATATTGCGATTAGTAATAAATAAGGAATCCGACTCGGCTGGGAAGCGTTCGGGAAGCTACGCAATATCTTCTCGTCCCATATACCGCAGTGTCTCAAGACGAAAGTCTTTGACCAGTGCGTGTTGCCAGTGATGACATGGCACTGAAACGTGGTCGCTCACAATGGGCCTTATTAGAAGGCTAAAAGTCACCCAAAGGGCAATGGAGAGGGCTATGCTTGGAGTTTCCCTGCGTGATCGAATCAGAAATGAAGAGATCCGCAGGAGAACCAAGGTAACCGACATAGCCCGAAGAATTGCCAAACTTAAGTGGTACCTAGTGGGCAGGGCACATTCCTCGCAGAACAGATGGCCGATGAGGCTGAGTGGCTCTGGAGTGGCGATTGCGTACCGGAAGACGTAGCGTTTTAAGGCCTCCCACAAGGTGGACCGACGACCTTGTGAAGGCCACAGGAGCCCGTCGGATGCGAGAAGTACAGAACCGGTCGAAGTGGAGGTGCTTGAGGGAGGCCTATGTCCAGCAGCGGACGTCTTTCGGCTGAAATGATGAATAAACAAGGACTTATAATAAGGTCGTCAGAAGCCCGTAAGTCTGACAACCAGTCTTACCAAGGGGTATCGTATTACCCAGTAACTGGGCTGTGGAGGTCAGATAGGCAGTCGCTCCGTGTAAAATAATGGTACTGCATCCAGTTAGACTGGAAGCCGACCCCAACATAGTTGGGAAAAGGCTCGGTAGATGATGATGATACTTTATTTATTTATTTACAATTTTCTTGAATATATATAAAGTGGATGGCTCGTGATTGATGACAACTTTGATAAGACCAACATTATGATAAGAATCCTGCTCTTTTAGATCAGCACGACCTAGAAGAGAATCTACCATAGATAAGTCAGTCAGCGTCAGTTGGGAGCAGCGGTGTAATTTCGTATCACACCAGTAGCAATGGCTTCCATTTTTACCCGACTACAGCGGAGCAAAAAGGAGGGTTATGATTTTGACCGGTATGTATGTATGTTCATCTGTTCCCTCATAACTCCTAAACTCCTTGTCATAATTCGACAAATGAGGTATCGTTAGAAGCGTCTTGATCGTCCGCTGGTTATAGGCTATGTGACGTCACAATAAATTGAATATGGTGCCCTCTAGTGGACATAAAGACATGATCTAAAAACAAAAAAATATCATGACGTGTTGGGTATTTAATGAAAGGGCTTTTCCAAAATATAAATATTACTGAAATAAAGTCCAAAATAATTAAATAAAAAAGACGGGTTGCACTCCGGGAGTGCCGGCAGAAGTGAAAACTGTGAATATTAACGTTGAAATAAATCAATTATTAATTTAATTAACATAACTCATTTTTTTTTCACTATTTCTGCGTCACTTTTTTCATTAATAGATGCACTTTGTTCAATTTCCATATTTTAAACACTTTATATAAACGAATTTTACGAATACACAGCAGTGTGGCTACTACACAGACGGTCGAGCCATCAGCTGTCCATCCATCCATCCATCCATCCACTTCCACTTCCACTTCGACTTCCACTTCGACTTCCACTTCCACTTCGACTTCCACTTCGACTTCCACTTCGACTTCGACTTCCACTTCGACTTCCACTTCCATCCATCCATCCATTGTGTCCGTGTGTCACTTCACTTCGGTTGGCGCCGCCGTAGAAAGAGGGGGGGGGGGGGAAATCTCTCCTGACGGTCACGTGTCCTGACGCGATGTCCTGACGCGAGTTTAACATTTTTTACCCACTACTAAAAGTGTGCAACGCCGCTAAAGAAGTTTACACTTCAAAAATAAGTTTAAAAACTAAAACCCGACTACTGAAAAGGATGAAACAAGAAAGTACCTTCCCGTGGTGGCATGCCGCTGTACTAACATATTATAAGCTATGGTAGCATGCGACCACGGGAAGGTACTTTCATGTATCATCCTTTTCAGTAGTCGGGTTTTAGTTTTTGACAGTTCAACAACATTCATTGCGTTATTTACGTTGTTGAGGAGCCTAATTTTTCCAACATATAAAGCAATGGATTAGCAGTAGGTATCTGTCAAAATGATACAGTTTTGAGTGATAGTGTGTTACGCAATTAGGGTGCTGTCAAGAGTGAGTCAGACGTACATTACATAGTGTCGTCACTCGTCGATGCTTTTCAATGGATGACGTCAACCAGTTGTCAATGCCTCATAATTTCAAGTAGAGACACAAAATCAATAAATTATTGATTGACATCTGAGTTTGAACATAACTAATATGTTTTATATGTAGGTAATGTAACATGTTTTCTTTCTCTAGAAATGTTTTCTCATTGTTTGTCTTATTTGTTTTTAGGATGTTCGTGTATTTATTAACCGACTTCAAAAAAAGGAGGAGGTTCTCAATTCGTCGAAATCTTTTTTTTTAATGTATGTTCCCCGATTTCTCGAAGACGCCTAGACTGATTTGGAAAATTTTTCTTTTGTTGGAAAGGGTATACTTCCCAAATGGTTCCATGAAAATTTTATCGAAATCGGACAAGCGGTTTTTGAAAAACCAACAAAAATCTAAAAATTTATCTACATTGTCTACATTAACAATCTTTTTGTTTACTTTTTCGTGGGGTAGTTACAACTAAAAAGTGAAAAATAAAAACTTTTTTACAAAAAAAAAAACAACCGACTTAAAAAAAAAACACTACAAAGTGATAAATAACTTTAATTTCGGAAGTCGGTGTCAAAAAACGAAAATGCGGAATCAACGACACCGACTTCCGAAATTAAAGTTATTTATCACTTTGTATTGTTTTTTTTTTTAAGTCGGTTGTTTTTTGTAGGTATATTTATTTGTGCTTATCCTACGTCCTCCTAACTATAATAAGGAATCTGAGCTCGGCTATCATTGTGCCGATTGTCGTATCGGCCAATGGCCTTATGGTCGAAAGCCTCGATCAACATCTATCGAGGCTCTCGTTAGGCGGTTGGATCAAGGGCCTGATTCAGAAGGCAGTACTCCTCGATACGACTACCATTGTGAGGAGATTCCTGTCTCTGGTGCCCTAACCACCGGAAACACCGGAAGATCCCGACACCGGAATTTATATGTAAATAATGAAATAAAGCAGATAATCATAATAAATAATTTAATTTTTTTACATTTTTAAATGTTTTTATATACTTATTTTTTATATTTTAAAAAATATTTAAAAATTTTCATTAAATATGTAAATAGACAAACTTTGTACATACTATAAAGCTACCATTTACTGGGTACGTCTTTCATTGACTTGAATGTGCTCTGGCGGCTGAGAGTATGTCATGCTCACTCAAATGTCTCGCTGATGGTGGCGCATGTGTTGGATCATTTAGCTCCCTTCAACATGGTTGAGCTGAGTGGTGCTAATACATGCGTCATGTTCGTGAACGGGCGCCGTCAGTATAACTGGTAATCTCTTTGCTGCCATGGCTTATTTTAATTTAATATTTGAATTGTTGTTTTTTTTTCATTATGGACGCTTTTAATGTTCTGCATCGTTCTCACATGTATAATTTTTAACATGAATGATGTAACCAAGACTTTGTAACCATATTATTTTGATTAAAAAGAGTGTCCATGGAGTTTCTTGCCCGTTCTTCTCCATAGGTACCTACGCTTTGGAATGGGCAACTAGCTTCATCTTTCTGACTGACCGACCCCTTGACAATTCAAAAGTGCCTGTAATTGGTTTAATTGAAATAAATGCTTTGAGTTTGAGTAAATAAAATAATACGTTTTTGCGAATCTTTATATTTAAAAATATATAGGTATTTCTTATTTTTCATAATTGCACCTACCACTGTTTGTCTCTGCTTCACCCAAAGCTTGACAAATGCTTATGGCATTAAGTCCGCCTCTGTAGGTACATGTGTTTATACCTAAATAAATAATGTGTTATTTCAAAAGCACGTGCTGTAAAACGCTAGTAAATACGGTATGTGTCGATTCGGAAGCACGTGCTGGAAAACGCTACAGAAACACGTGAATAACAATATCATAAAAGATAATAAATCAAACTGAAAGGGGTACGTGGTGGGTGATTAATTATAATATCTACGCTCGCGGATTTGGATGGGTGACCATCTTTACATACCGAGACCCCTCCGTGCCTCGGAAAGCACGTTGGTCCCGGCTGTCATTCTTAGATCTTTGATAGAAATATTATGAAAAAAAAAAATTATAATAATTCAAGGTTTTTAGTAAGTTAGACTTAATCAGATTACTATAAAATAATAATGTCTTTGGTATCGTCTGTATGTTCTATATATTTTATCTGTACATTGCATATTATAAAATAACTAAAATCGCGTTTGATCTTTGTAAACTACGCAACGGCTTTTGATGCGGTTTTTCCTATAGTTTAGATAATGTATTTCGGAAGGTTTTTGTGTATAAATCTATATGTCGGAGACAGTTGTCAATTAAATTTGAGGGATAGTCAACAGAATTCTTTATGATTTGTTTTCTTATTATTAATTTAAGAGATTACTATCAATTATTATCTAATAAATCGGAACATAATTTATTGAGTACTCAGTGTACGCGCTAATTGATTTTAGCAACTTATTTTGATAATTGTAACCGATCGTTTTGTTCAAAACAATTGATGACTTGTTACTTTGATTTTAAAATGATTTACTTTGTGAAATCACTATTGTTTATTTATGACAATTATTCTTGTTGTATTATTCGATTTATAATGTGAGTTATAATGTGAATCTATTTGATTTAGCACATTTTAATATTTTGTATCAAGTAAACACGATGACGTATTTCCGTACGCCATTGGACAGAGTTGTTGTGGGGCGAGTGCGTAGTGGGGACAAACCTTTATAACTGAGCGCACTCGTTTGTGCCGGACAGTCAGTGACAGACAGTGAGTGAGAGTCAGTCGGTGTTCGGACTTGACTCCTGACAGAGCACTAGCTCCCGACAAACCTGTCGGTTTACTTGGGTGGCTCTGTTACTATACGAACAGTAATCGATCCTACGATTTGTTCGCAATTACTTTGTTACTGTACATAATTATTTTACTGTGTATCTAGTTGTGTCGTGTACCTACAGTGTGTGATTTGCTAGTGTGATTAATTTGTTCGTGATATTATAATTTGATTTGAACTCCAAACGGTTTTTTTATTGCGCAATAACCAACACTACCCACAGTACGTCCACAGTAATTAATCAAATATGCCTGATGATAACGTGACGCCAATAACCTACTCCTGATCCGACATATACATAAAATAAAATTGGAGTGTCTGTTTGTAATATTAAAATAACCGCTTTTTACTAAATGCATATGGATGTGTACACGGTACATATACTTACCAAAATAACATTTTTTACAATTTTTGTCTGTCTGTCTGTTTGTTCCGGCTAGTCTCTGAAACGGCTGGACCGATTTTGACGGGTCTTTCACTGGCAGATAGCTGACGTAATAAGGAGTAACTATTAGGCTACTTTTTGTTTAGAAAATAATAAAAAATTGGGTCCCACGAAAAAAAATCCACGCGGAAGAAGTTGCGGGTAACAGCTAGTCTTACATATAAAGGCTGGTATACATCGACTCGCAAACTGTAAGCATGAATTCAACCCATGATTCTAGGGCATGCCGGACTTCTAACTGCTAAAACCACCGCGGTGTTCCGCCTCTACCTATTGCCGGGGGTGCGGGATTCGCATTCACCGCTCCCCCGACAGGTCTCGACCCGCTGTTCCTCAGTGGGTCCCACCTCCCCGTGCGACCATTCCCATAATGGCCGCACCCACATTCGAGTGGCGCGCGTGAAACACAGCAGCGTCAACTCGGGCCTGTCTGGTCGGACGTCGGACGCCCCTAGTCCGCCGCCCGCAGCCACCTCTCATGGAGGTCGCAGATCGTTGTGCGCTCTTCTCGGGTGCTAGCGTAGAAATTAGTGGATACTTATTTAAAAAAAAAAAAGACAGGTTGCACTCCGGGAGTGCCGGCAGAAGTGAAAACTTGAATATTAACGTTGAAATAAATCAATTATTAATTGAATTAATATAAGTAACTCATTTTTTTCACTATTTCTGCGTCACTTTTTTCATTAATAGATGCACTTTGTTCAATTTCCATATTTTAAACACTATATACACGAATTTTACGAATACACAGCAGTGTAGGTACTACACCCACACCCACACCCACACCCACACCCACACCCATCCATCCATCCATCCATCCATCCATTGTCGTGTATCACTTGGTTCACCGCGCCGTAGTAGTCTCTCCTCACGGTCACGTGTCCTGACGCGATGTCCTGACGCTAGTTTAACATTTTTTACCCATTACAAAAAGTGTGCAACGCCGCTAAAGAAGTTTACACTTCAAAAATTCTACGTGGTAAAAATGTATGGAACAATATTTATTTTTTATTACCGTCCAAAAAAATTTATACAATAATTATGTGGTCCCAGAATCCCTGACTCCATGGTAGGTATGCGACGGGGTGGGTCGGGGTCACGTGGTCGAAGTCGCGAGCAGAAGCCTGTAAATAAATTAGTAATGAAATCAACTCAGCCTATCGCAGTCCACTGCTGGACATAGGCCTCTCCCAGACTGCGCCACAGCACCCTGTCCTCCGCCTTCCGCATCCAGTCTACCCCAGCCACCTTCTTTAGGTCGTCCGTCCATCTAGCTGGGGGACGTCCCACACTACGCTTGCCGGTACGCGGTCTCCACTCCAGAGCCCTGATTTACAACCATACGACAGGCTATCGTATCGAAAACCTGACATTTCGATAATCTGATTTGACTTGCCCTCAACAGCAAATAGCTGTTGGAAGAATAGCGGGCGTCTATTTGATTTAAACTGATAAAATTTTCGGGTTTTGGACTTGTGAACAGCGTTTAGAAGACTCCTACGATAACAATGATTAATGTTCGATACGATACGGAAGCGTATCGAGTGTTTGTGAATAGCTATGCTGGACTCGTCTGCTCCATCGGCCATCGGAATCAAATACGGAGACAATATTTAATTAATAGTTTTAAAATGACGACTTAAGGTTTGTTTTCATCCCGGAATTTTAGAGGTCGCAGCTAGTGACGTTGTGATAATTATAATCTATAATATAAACGCAAAATATAACACAAATATTTTCATGACGCACCTAACTACGTAGGTATAATATAAATACGTACATTATAGCACATGTTTTGCGAACATCTAAGCACTTAGCGACCTTTATCAGTAACTGCGCGAAATTACGCATCTTGCAGGAAAAATATCTAATATTTGATAATAATAAATATTTGATAGATAAGCTTTTATAAGTAGAAACAAATACAGAGATAAAAATATAATATGTTGCGATATGAAGTAACTATTCAGCAAGTGATGATAAAAGTGAGAAAAATATTTATTTTTCTTTCAAGATAATTTCCGATTATTCTTTAGATTTAGATAGTACTTACAGTGGGGGCCCCGTGGCTAAATATCAACAGCTGCACAGGTCGATCGATCAGGTTAAGCTACGCTTGCCGCGGTTGGACTGTGGATGGGTGACAATCCTTACATACCAAAACCCCTCCGTGTCTCGGAAAGCACGTTAAGACGTTGGTCTCTGCTGTCATTCGTGGATCTTTGACAGTCGTTACGGGTAGTCAGAAGCCCGAAACTCTGACAACGATGGACAAAAGATGGTCACCCATCCACGGACCAACCGTGGGAAGCGTAGCTTAACCTGATTGATCGACCCGTGCGGCTGTTATTACTTAGCCACAAGTCCCTCGAAACCGGCATGTCCTAGAGCCAAAAATTCTTCGAAGACATGTGACATCTTCCAAGCCGCATTGGGCCCGCGTTGTAGATTATAGCCCACTCCCTCTCGAACAGAGGAGGCCTGTGTCCAGTAGCGTGGATTAGTTTTCAGAATAGGTAGGCACTAGGCCGGGTCTAGTCTAGGCAATCGCGGTCACTAATCAGAAAAAAAGTGAGGTCAAAAGTGTGGTTATTTGAGTAGGCATGCCTACTTAAGGGTGATAAATTGCGAAGGTCGAACGTCATGGAACGTCACGCGTGAGACGTACGTATTTTTAATTTTGTCGTATTAACTTGAACGAGTAAAGACCAATGACAATGTGCGAATAGTACGGGAGCCGAGAGGCCGTCCGGCGACTGCCTACTGCCGCGCGTGTTTGTTTGAAGATTTTGTTTTTTGTTAGCCTGTATGATAATTTTGGGAGTTTCTTAATTGTGTGAAAATGTAATTGACAGGCTTATGTTGATATATCGAGGTAGGCACTGCTTATATGCCTATATGCAATACACGCCACTGCCTGTGTCCCAGCAGTGGGAACATTGCAGGCTGATTATGCTTCCTTTGCAAGTATGTTGATAATCGTGATTTGTTACGCGTGAGCATTTATCATTATACTCTCAGCTGCATTACAACAAATCCTCCCGAGTACAACACTACAAAGGTATGTTTAGTAAACATTGCAGCTCATTCAATTGTTCCAAAAGAACGGTGTATTGTGTAGGTACCTATTGTGTATCATTCGGAGCTCGTGGCTAACTTACATCCGCATTGGTGGATCGCTTGCCAAAATCAAAAGTCATTTATTTATTCAAATAAAGCCGATAATGAGCCCTTTTTAAACGTCATAACTAAGGCCCTACTTTGAAAACGGCTGAACGTTGTTCACTTGTTTTACACATAACGGAGCTGTTTTGTAAAACCACTAGCGGTTTTATAAAACAGCGGATTCCACAATCCATCTGCGACAGTTAAATTAGCCGTTTAGTTAACCGCCTAGCCGTTCAACTAACGGCCTGAATGATATATAATTATGGTTAAGGTTGGTAGTCTGTAACCAATCATGCAAGAGCCGAATTGATCGTAGTAACTAAGCCAGGGTACCCCGACCAAATGAGTTAGGTTAGGTTACAACTGTGATCAACCGCGTGCGAGCCGAGAGAGCGAAGCGAGGCGAGCATTACTTCCAAAGGCCAGGCGGTTAACTAAACGGCTAATTTAACCAGTTGGCTGCGATATATGCACACTTATGGAAGACTAAAAGACGTTTTTTTTATTTCTTTATCATTTATACAAAAGAATACAGGATTATTCGTGTGACATGGTAGACCGCGAAATTTAAATTTTCTTAAGTGTTTTGCAATTTGCAGATCAGTGTCAGGTTGTATCTTGATCCAAATATGATTCGCGACTTATTATAGAAACATACAGAAAAAACACACCGACACAACTATAGAGAACAACACAGATGTACCATCAAAAGAACACCTAGAAACATTCTGGTCCAGCATATGGGAAGAACAAGTGCACCACAATGATAAAGCAACCTGGATTACAGAAGAAGAAACAAAATGGAGATCAATAGATGAAATGGAGTTTAAGGAGATAACGGAGACTGATATAACAAATATAACAGCTAGGTTACATAATTGGAAGTCACCGGGTATAGACAAAATACAAAATTTTTGGTACAAAAAATTAACGACACTACACAAGACAATAGCAAAAAATTTGACTGCTATTATTTTAGGAAAACAGAATATACCCGAATTCATTGCAACAGGAATAACATACATGCTGCCTAAAACTAAATACACAATACAACCTTCCCAATATAGACCAATTACATGCCTACCTACTATTTATAAAATATTAACGTCAGCAATCTCAACAAAAATCAACTCGCACATCGAACAACACAATATAATAGCTGAGGAACAGAAGGGATGCAGACGGGGCCACATGGGATGTAAAGAACAGTTAATTATAGACTCCACTATACATAAACATGCTACTACAAAAAATAGAAACCTTCACTGTACATATATAGATTACCAAAAAGCTTTCGATAGTATACCTCACTCCTGGTTGATAAAAATTTTAGAGATTTACAAAATTAATTCAAAAATTATAGAGTTTTTGCGTATCATAATGCCACATTGGAAAACAACACTACAGCTAAATAACCGCCACACCTCTCTTATAACCCGACAGATATCCATTAGGAAGGGTATCTATCAGGGAGATTCCCTGAGCCCTCTGTGGTTCTGCCTCGCTCTTAACCCCTTGTCTCACTTGTTGCGTCAATGTCAAGCCGGGTACAACCTTAAACATAATACTGAAGAAACAATCATCTCACACCTCATCTATATGGATGACATTAAGTTATATGCAAAAACCGAAAAAGAAATGAAGAAGCTTATAGAAGTCACGACAGAATTTAGCCAAGATATAAATATGAAATTTGGGTTAGATAAGTGCAAGACATTACATATCATAAGAGGTAAAATCAAACCAGGTAGCTATACAGTTAACGACACCGACACAATTGCAGCTATGGAACCAACAGATCTCTACAAATATTTAGGATACAAACAACTTAAGGGACTCGACCACACAGCAGTTAAACAGACACTAAATACAGAATATCGAAGGAGAATTAACGCAGTTTGCAAAACACAACTATCAGGAAAGCATCTTATTAAAGCCCTAAATACTTTTGCCATACCAATATTGACCTACTCATTCGGAGTAATAAAGTGGTCAAAAACCGACATCGAACAGTTAGAGAGAACCACGCGCACAGTACTCTCAAAACACAACAACCTGCACCCTAAATCTGCGATAGAACGACTCACCATAAAAAGACAAAATGGAGGGAGAGGCCTAATCGACATCCATCACCTTTGGCAGAAACAGATTACTAGGCTAAAAACATTTTTCTATTCAAAATCTCGCAATAGTGACATACACAAAGCAATATCTCTCAATGATTTTAACTACACCCCACTTAACTTAAATGAACAAAATATACAAAACACAAATAACCCTGACCCACAGAACCAAAAAATTGAAAACTGGAAGAAAAAAGTCCTCCACGGTAGACATCCCCATGATTTAGAACAATCTCACGTTAACATAGTGGCGTCTAATAAGTGGCTTAAAATAGGTAACCTGTTTCCTGAAACAGAAGGCTTCATCATAGCTATACAAGACCAAATCATCAACACCAGAAACTACAGGAAATTTATCATTAAAGACCCTACCATTACAAACGATAAATGCCGCAGATGCCACATTCAATCAGAAACCATACAACATATAACTGGAGCATGCACATCTCTCACACAGACAGACTACACACATAGACACAACCAGGTCGCAAACATTATTCATCAAAAACTAGCACTAAAACATAATCTTATACAAAATTCCAACACCCCTTACTACAAATACGTACCCCCAACTATACTAGAAAACGATACACACAAAATGTACTATGATCGCGCTATACTTACAGATAAGACTATCCACTATAATAGACCAGACATAACCCTACAGGATAAAATAAGAAAAATTACTTACCTTATAGATATTGCAGTTCCTAATACCCATAACCTACAAAAAACAATCGCTGAAAAAATAGGTAAATATGCTGACCTTAAAGAAGAGATCACAAGAATCTGGAGACAAGAAAAAGTATACGTTATCCCAATAGTTCTCTCCACGACAGGCGTTATACCCAACCATCTTCTCCGTAGCCTGAAATCAATAGATTTAGAAGAATCCGTCTATATTAACCTACAGAAAGCTGCCATCTTAAACACCTGTAGAATAGTAAGGAAGTTCATGCAGTTAGAGGAAGACAACTAGGGCATGCAAAACCGGAAAGTCATCAAAACCGGTTTTGAACATCGTTTTTTTGGGACCAAAACCGAAAACCGGAGCTAGGTCCGGTTTTAGCAAAAAAAATCGAATGTAGTATAATTTAAAAAGAAACACCATTTTTTTTAAATACCCACTAAGTCTACAAATAAAACAAATTGTATGATACATTTCTTTTTACCCGACTACGGCAAAGCCAAAGGAGGGTTATGATTTTAACAGGCTATGTATGTATGTGAGTATGTTCATCTGTTCCCTCATAGCTCCTAATCTACTTATCGGAACTCGACATATGAGGTATCGTTAGAACCGTCTTAATTGTCCGCTGAACATAGGCTACGTGACGTTGCACAAAACTCGATACGGCGCCCTCTAGTGGACAAAAAGTAATGTGTTAAAAATAAAAATTGAGATATATACGCCATGTTTGGTATCATTTGAAAGGGCTTCACTTGTACATTTCCAAAATATTGCTCAAATTTAAAGCGACGCCCTCTAGCGGACAAAAGTCATGTGTTAAATTTAACACCAAAATTGTTTAAATAAAAAAAAGTAAAAAAACTAAAACCCGACTACGACAAAAAAAAAACGACGCTGAAAAAGTATGAAACAAGATTTTCATACTTCGAACAGAACAAAAAGAAAAACCGTAGTCACACGTTATAGGTACCAACCGAAACACTTTAACGTGTGACTACGGTTTTTCTTTTTGTTCTGTTCCAAGTATGAAAATCTTGTTTCATACTTTTTCAGCGTCGTTTTTTTTGTCGTAGTCGGGTTTTAGTTTTTTTACTTTTTTTTTAATCCAAACCATAATAATTGTACAGATAACAATGAACTTATAATAGTATAAAGATTAATTAACTGAGATCAAATCAACAACAAGTAAGTTTTGGTATCTTTGGTACCTATTAAGTATGCTATCAAAAATAATATATTTTAAACATAAAAAACACAATCAGCATCTTCAAATATTAAACACAGCCACCCACAATAACCAAAAAAATCAACATTTTTGTAACTTTGAATGTTGATAAAACCGGAGCTGAGCTCCGGTTTTGGCTCTCAAAACCGGTTTTCAAAAATCGTTAAATTTTGGCCGATTTCCGGTTTTGCGCAAAACCGGAAAACCGGTTTTGCATGCCCTAATTAGACAACACACCCTCATCTTAAATATACACCACACGCTGCATTTACTTGGCTTTGGCCCGTGAATGTAGCAAAAACCAGCTAAGCTGAGAAAAAGAACACTCCCGATAATAATAATAATTTATTTCGAGCAACAAGACTCATAGTGTTAGTAACAATATACTTATAAACTATGTTAGTAATAATACACTTACAAAAACAAAAACAAAACCAAAAAACAGAAAACAGATGACACCACTGCTGCAAGGTGACAGGCTCAGCCGAAACCTTGCAGCAGTGGTTCAGTGCTTTGTTAGTATGTATACACACGACTTACAAACTAGTGTTAATACTTACATCTACTAGAAAAACAACACAAACTATTCATTAATGCGCCACAGTGGCATGTAGGCGCATCCAATGTCCCAGTATGGGGCTGTCCCACCTATCAGCTATAGTTTTCAGGATGTTGTTGGGGCTGGCGCGTATCCTGCGCATAAGGGAAGCGCAGCGCTTGCGTATGATGGCGTGAAAGCCATCAATTCTCGCCTCCGCGAACATGCCGGAAGCACTGCAGTAGCGCGGCAACCCCATCAACACCCTGAAAGCATTATTGTATTGTACGCGCAGGGCGCTGTATGCCCTCTGCGTGTAGTTGACCCACAGACTGCATGTATAGAACGACTGACAGTACGCTGTAAATAGTGTAGCCTTTACTTCAGTCGAGCATTTTGCAAATCTGCGAGCCAACATATTGCAGCGGACAGCCAACGCCCTGCGCTCACGCTCAATATCCAGGTTGTCTTTTTGATCTTCGGAAACCCAGTGGCCCAGATACTTGAAAGAAGTGACTTGCTTCAAGGAACTTCTGCAGAGTTTCAACTGCGGTTCAATCGGGTAAGTTTTGGTGCCTGCCTTGAAGACTAGTACCTCACTTTTCTTAACATTGTATCTGAGCCCATGGGTCTCCGCGTACCTCTCGCATATCATAAGCAGGCCCATCATCGCGTTAATCGAAGGGCTCAGCAACACCATATCATCAGCATAACTAATATTGTTGACGCATACTCCGTCTACATAACAACCCTGATAGGTGTTGCTGAGCTCGACGATCAACCGGTTTATGTACAGGCTGAAGAGGCGAGGGGAGGTCAGGCCGCCCTGCGTCACCCCACACTCCAGCCTATACACATCCGATAACGAACCTGCCCACCGTACACAATTTGTCTGATTGTTATACCAAAACCGTAGAATTGCTATAACTTCTCTATCCACTGAAGTATCATTCAATAGTTTCTGCCACAGCAATTCGTACGACACCAGATCAAACGCTTTGGAAAGGTCTAGGAAACACGCATTAACAGGCGTTTTCCTAGACGTATAATACTGGATTTTACATGGAGCGACTGCCTATCTGACCTCCATTGTCGAAGAACAGATGGTCGTGGTGCCCAGCCCTAGCTAGATTAACCGACCTTCATGAAGTGGCTGTGACAGACTGGATGTGGAAGGCGGAGGACAGGGTGTTGTGTTTTAAAACAATTCATTAAATATTGTCTCCGTATTTGATACCGATGGCCGATGGAGCAGACGAGTCCTGGAGTGTAGACCGCGTATCGGCAAGCGTAGTGTGGGACGCCCCCCCAGCTAGATGGACACATAACCAGCCTATAATGTTCCCACTGCTGGGACACAGGCCTCCTCTCAGTGAGAGGGAGCGGGCCTTAATCCACCACGCGGGCCCAGTGCGGGTTGGCAGATGTCACATGTCATCGAATTTTTGGTTCTAGGACATGCTGGTTTCCTCACGATGTTTTCCTTCACCGTTTTGAGAGCAGTGGTGATGTAATAATTTACACAAAGTAAAGCGCCTGTCTGGATTCAAACCTGCGACCTACAACTCGTAAGTCGCGGCCGTTACCACTTGGCCACCACTGCTCTCCTAGCTAGATGGACGGACGACCTAAAGAAGGTGGCTGGGGTAGACTGGATGCGGAAGGCGGAGGACAGGGTGCTGTGGCGCAGTCTGGGAGAGGCCTATGTCCAGCAGTGGACTGCGACAGGCTGAGTTGATTGATTAAGGGCCAAAGCACACACGCTACTTTTAGCATCGGCGATCGGCGATTTAGCCGCTTTTTAGAAGCTAAATGCAGCGACCAAGCATTCCACACCGCACACTTAAAAACGCCAAACGCGGCGATTCAGTCGCTTTAGGAAGCTCGACACAGCGGCTGAACGCTACACTCCGCACACATTCGGATGCCGGTTGCAGTGATTTGGCATTTGTGCTAGCATCGGAGCAGTCGCTGAATCGCGCGATTCCGATACCGCGTCCGAACGCAGGAAGGCGACGCAGCATCGATCCAGCATCGGAGCAGTCGCTAAAACGCGAGATTCCGATACCGCGTCCGCACGCAGAAAGTTGCCAAAACGCGATGCAGCATCGATACAGCCGCAAAATCGTCGATCGCCGATGCTAAAAGTAGCGTGTGTGCTTTGGCCCTAATTGAATATGAACATAGTAGACATAAAAATAAAGTTTATATTCGTATAAATTGCTTGCTTAGCAAAGCAATTTCAAAATGCGTTCTGTGAATCTTGCCCTAAAACTGAAGGAAAACCCTAACAATAAAAATTGACAAACGTACAAATTATTGACCATACAGATCTGAAAGTAGATACATAAATAAAAATAACAGATGTCTATAAGTTATTTTGAAGTGACGTAGTTGTTGTTTTAATTGTTGTTGTTGAAAAGGCAAAGAACTATACATTGTTTATAATCGGACGACTAGTGATGTGACTCAGCAAAAGAGCGGACTTTGAAAAATGTCCTAAAGGTCAATTCCCGTAGGTAATTAAAAACGTTCAAAATCTTGTGGCGATTTCATCTCAGCGACAGTGTCAAAAACTTAAATTAAAAAAATGTAGGTATTTTAGAGGGAGGTATTTTTGTCAGATTGAGACTGAGATCAGACTGTGAACGTTCATAAAATTACGAGAATTGTGGAATTTCCAACATAAAAATCAGCCTCTTTTTGTTTTGACACCAATATTATGGGAATATTAACCGGTCAAGCGGCGCGGTTCGCCGATCGGCGACGAAACAATAGAAAATCAATTGTGTCTCATTAGCGGAGCTCGACAGATTAAATCAATCCTTTAAAATTTTTGATTTTCTAATGATGATCTTTGTACACACGCCAGCACGTCAAGCTACTACAATCTGTCAAATTTCTTTAATAGATTTTCAACTTTATCGCTAAGACACAAGGTTCAAAGTTGATTGGGAAAATTTGACAGTTTCGGGTAGCCACTTACCACCTAAGTACACATTGTGGAATGCAAATACAGTATTGAGTATTGAAGAAATTTGATAGATTTTAGTAGTTTGATGTGCTGGCGTCTGTACCACTCGTACCATTAATCTGTCAAGCTCCGCTAATGAGACACAATTGATTTTCTATTGTTTCGTCGCCGATCGGCGAACCGCGCCGCTTGACCGGTTAAAGTTTGTTGCAGTAACTAAGCTAAGCGTATCGATGGCAATCTAAATGTACTCGGCCCAGAATTCGGCCACTTGTTTGGCGCCATCACTAGCGTCCATCAGTTCCTGTAACGTACAGCTGACAGGACACACAGGGCACGATATTAAGTGTCCCATCGTTTGTGGAACAGCACCACATTTACACTCCAAGGCGGAGTCGTCTATAAATTTCCACCTGAACAGGTTTTCCTTGCTTCGGCCAACCTGGGTCCGGAGTCTGTTTAAAGACTTCCAGGTTACCCAAGGTAACTCATGTCCAGGTGGGAGGTCCTCAGCGGGTGGAACGAACGGTTTGGGTAAGGAAGCACTGTCTCGCCACAGCCTCAGTCTTTCTTGTGGTAGTTCGCCAGTGAGTGGGACGACACACTTTAAGAAGCTATTTCGGCTTTTCAGCCTTTGTGGCACAAGGGTGTTGTCGTGCAAAGGGTGTCGTGTCATACAGTAAAGCGAATGTTCTCCCATATATTAGAATTTACGGCCTCTATTTTTAAAGAGGTCAAAAATTCCAACGCTGTACCGTTGGAATTTTCGACCTCTATAAAAATAGAGGCCGAAAATTGTAGTACGGTATTATTTTTCTGTATTCATTTTTAGGTATTTGGCAGAATATTGTTACAGAGTAAAAGTTCATAAAATTCAATTCTCTTCAATTTACTCATTACAATTATTTTACTCATGGTATTTTTCTTTCACATTCACTGGTTTATAACGCCATTCTACTCATGTAGACTGCGGACTGATGTTTCCCGGAATACTTCTTAGTTGTGGTTTTATTGACGGATATACTAAGAAAATAATAATCCTAGTGTTATTTTCTGAGTATCTTTCCATATTTCTTCTGTACGGGCAGGGATTGAATTCCAATTAATATTAAGTATTCTTTTATTTGAAACACAGGTAATGAAAACAGTACTCTTCAAACTTGTATAATAGCGTAGATGTTAAAGAGAGTAGTAAAAATTAAGAGAGTAACATTATTTTAGTGGAATTATTTATTTATTGAGATCTTCTTTACAAATTACTATCATTAAGTACACGTATGCAGTATGCACACAATGCTACAGTGCAGTCATATTACAAATCTATAATAACTTATTTACAATAAATACTGTTTAATATATGGTTAGGTTAGTTAATTTAGTACCTACCAATCGATCTTATACCCTACCTTTTTAAAATAAATGGTTAGGATTGTTTTTTGTTCGTCGCTTTCCTTAACCCAGATTAAACGGTTTTGTTAACTCTATTTGAGTTTAAACACAAAAACCAAAACAAAAACATTCAACACCAATTCAAAAACTACTTCTAATATTCGGCCTTACAAAACGAACTAAAATTATATTCGGCCTGTAGCACGCACATCTCTATTGAAGTATGCCAATAATAATCGGCGAGAGGCGTTGTCTTGTTATCGTAAGATAAAGTTGCCTTCCACGAGATCGGAAGCAAGAAATTTAGTTTGCAAGGATTTGAAGCAAGAATTGGATTTATGAAGGTTTTTTTAACCTTTTGAACGCCAAAGTATAAACGTATCGCCGTACCCCTGACGCCAGGCCACTTTAACAAAACAACACACACACACACACACACACACTTAAAACAACAAATTTCTCGATATTGGTGGTTTATTTATATTAGTTTCATGCAATACAATATAGACGAAAGCTTAAACTTTTAAATTATATAAATAAAAACACACTAAAGTATGACAATATGGCAATACGGCAAGATGGTGCGACCCGTGGGACGTGTATTTTGTCATATATTTGTGACGTTGGTGTTCAGGGTAAGATTTCGTTTGTCACATATATGTGACAATGGCGTTCAAAAGGTTAAACAAACTTTTAAAAGGCTTTGTGTTATTTTAATTTTCATTTCTCTCCGGCCGGCTAAGTTCAGCAGCTTATGCTGTGAGAAAAATCCGTCAATTTACTGATGTAGATACCGCGAGACTGGTCTATTTTAGTTACTTCCATAGTATCATGTCTTACGGTATTTTGCTTTGGGGACGGGCTGCAGACATCGATTCTATTTTTATTCTGCAGAAAAGAGCTATCAGAGCCATTTATAATCTCCGCAGGCGCGATTCTCTAAGGGAACGGTTTAAAGAAATTAACATCATGACGGTACCTTGTCAATATATCTACGAAAATATCATGTATGTAAGGAAAAATTTACATGTTTTTAGTAAAAGACGTGAAAGACATAATTATAGTACTAGAAATAGGGACCTATTAGTTCAACCAGGATTTAGACTAGCTAAAGTAGACTCATCTTTTATGGGGTACTGTTTAAAATGTTATAATAAAATACCTCCCCACATTCTTCAACTGAATGAGACAAAATTCAAGTCTTGTATTAAACGCACACTATGCAGACAGGCATATTATAAGTTAGGGGATTACATCGCTGATAAAAATGCCTGGCTCAATGCTGGTCCTGCTCCACAACCACAACTATTTGATTAACACTTAAAAATGCTGTTGGAGCTGCTGAAGATTGTAAGTCTATCTTTGCATTGTATAAATTCAATCTCCTAGTATTGTATAATTGCATAGCACATGTTGAGTACTATGTACATACTATAAAGCTACCATTTACTGGGTACGTCTTTCATTGACTGAATGTGCCCTGGCGGCTGAGAGTATGTCATGCTCACTCAAATGTCTCGCTGATGGCGGCGCATGTGTTGGATCATTTAGCTCCCTTCAAAATGGTTGAGCTGAATGGTGCTAATACATCCGTCATGTTCGTGAACGGGCGCCGTCAGTAGGGACTGGTCATCTCTTTGCTGCCATGGCTTATTTTATTTTAATTTAATATTTGAATTGTTGTTTTTTCTCATCTTTTCGTTATGGACGCTTTTAACGTTCTGCATCGTTCTCACATGTATAATTTTTAACGTGAATGATGTAACCAAGACTTTGTAACCATATTATTTTGATTTAAAAGAGTGTCCATGGAGTTTCTTGCCCGTTCTTCTCCATAGGTACCTACGCTTTGGAATGGGCAACTAGCTTCATCTTTCTGACTGACCGACCCCTTGACAATTCAAAAGTGCCTGTAATTGGTTTAATTGAAATAAATGCTTTGAGTTTGAGTTTGAATATGAGTTTGGTGCATAGATCTAATCTACATTCACGATTTATTTGGCAAAAATATAAATCAATAGGTTTATGGAAAAATAACTTTAAATCCTTCACAAGAAAGTTCAGTTTACGCTACAACTTCTAACATTTTTGTAATTTTTTCAATAGCGCTAGTCACTCTGAAATCAACTTAATTAACATTGAAATACAGTTGATATTTTTTTAACTTGAAATAATATTAATTTGAAACATAAGTTTAGAATTTAGATAATAGAAAACAAAAGTTTATTTATCAGATTAAATTTCATTAGAAAACATCCATCGGTTTCTTACTAAACTTCAACTATATCCAATGACCCTGGTTACTTATCTCTTTTGGTGACTGTACCTTTTCTAATCAGCTTGGCCATTATTAAATACACTTAAACATAATGTACGTGTTATGTATTAAGTACCCGTTAATTACTAAGATTAAATGCTAATCAGTCTTCGTGATAAGTTCATGGGGGGCCGATGCTCTGATAACATTTCGCGGATCCGTATTTTTTATGATAACAATGTTATCGTTGCTAAGTATAGCAAATACCACAGTACAGCTGGCAATAACAACCCAACAATACCAACCGCAAATACTCATCCAGCCAACCAACCATCCGCCAACTCAACCACCAACCACCCAATCCATAAATCAACCAACCAACCCATACAACTACCAACCAACCAACCCATACAACCACCAACCAACCAATCAACCCATACAACCACCAACCAATCAACCAACTACCAACCAACTAAACCATTCAACCACAAACCAACCACCTACCAACTACCGACCAACCAAATCATACAACCACCAACCAACCCCCTACCAACTACTAAACAACTAACCACCAACCAACCAATATACCCAATCTTGGATAATGTCCGTGAACTACCACATCAATGAAAAACTTGATAATTTATAACCACACACACACATTTGGTATTACTTTACAATTTGTATGTTATATTTTTATTATTATTTATTGGCTTTGAATAAAGCATGCATAATTAAATAAAAATAAACTAGCTGTTGCCTGCGACTTTGCCTGAGGGGCTCTAGAAAAAAAAAATCTCAAAGAGGTGGGCTAAATAAGGCTTTAAACCTATGCACTATACTCTTTGACATTACCAACCACGGCTATAAAGTAGGTAAGACTGTTGTTTTCAGATTTCCACAAAGACAGTTGCACCGGCAACTGTTTTTGTCTCTTCAGATGTCAACATTAAGAAAAGATGTCACTGTTAGTGCCTTTTCATACGTCCCGGTTACCAGGTACCCGGTACTGGGTACCCGGCGGCGAAGCGTATAGTCGTGTACAGACGCCAGCACCTCAAGCTACTACAATATGTCAAATTTCTTTAATAGATTTTCAACTTTATTGCTAAAGCCGAAGGGTTATTGTTGATTTGTTGATTGGGAACATTTACCTAACAGTTTTGGGTAGCCTGATGTGCTAGCGTCTGTATGTTAGCTTTCACATGTACCGGCGTAGTTTGCCTGGCAAGCGATCGCCGCCGCCGGGTACCCGGCACCGGGTGCATCTCCGGGATTTCAACGTGAATTTTGACGATTCTTCGAGTCGTGTCTTCAATTCTGCAATACACTGGTGTTAATTGAATTTGTGTGGGGTAGGTTACAACTAAAAAGTGAAAAATAAAAAAAGATGGGTTGCACTCCGGGAGTGTGGCAGAAGGAAAACTTCAATATTAACGTTAAAATAAATCAACTATTAATTGAATTAATATAACTCATTTTCTTTCGCTATTTCTTCGTTACTTTTTTCATGAATACATGCATTTTGTTCAATTTCCATATTTTAAACACTTTATATACACGAATTTTACGAATACACAGCAGTGTGGCTGCTACATAGACGGTCGAGCCATCAGCTGTCACCATCCATGGATGCGCGTGGCACGCTGTAATATAAACACACACGAACATTCGCGCAAGCGCCCTGCGCCACCTAAACGAAACAGCAGGCGTACATTTTCGCCGCGTCGTAGAAAGAGAAGGGGATACTTCCTCTCCTACGCCGCGCCGGCTGTCTACTCTCCATCCGTCTTACGAATTTTCGATCAGGTGACGTGTCCTGACGGTCACGTGTCCTGACACGAGTTTAACATTTTTTACCAATTACAAAAAAGTGTACAACGCCGCTAAAGAAGTTTTCACTTCAAAAACTTTTTTACAAAAAAAAATAAACAACCGACTTCAATTAAAAAAAAAAACACTACAAAGGGAAAAATAACTTTAATTTCGGAAGTCGGTCGGTGTCAAAAAACGAAAATGCGGAACCAACGACCCTTCCCTTTGTAATGTTTTTCTTAAAACACTTTCCACAGGACCTAAATTCCATAAAAAAACGAAGATTCTTGCGAAATATTCCTCGTTCTTGCAAACAGACCGTGGAAGCCCGCCTTAAAAAAATACTTTCGCGTGCTTATAACATAGGTGCAAGAAAAACACGGTACATTGCAAGTTAGCTCGCGCACACGAACGGACGTTCGTACGAAATAAATATACAACTTTAAAACTGTTTACTTTTCTTAGTTTAACTTGACTTTCTTAAAGAAACTTCGAGATTTCGTGTGAGTATAGTGCTGTGTTTATCTTTTTTATTTTAATGTACAGTGTTTTCGTTAATTAAAAGATAAGTTATCGGAGAAAAGTGATCGGCTAAATAAAGTTGTTCTGCTGGAAGTTGTTGGCAGTACCGTGTTATCATTGTCAGTAGACAGTTTGAATTTGGAAGCTGCTTTGTTGAAAAATTGTGACGTCTTTTTTTTTTCGGAGTTCTTTTGTTTGTGGAATCTGTGAAATAAGGTTTGTTTTGAGAATCTATGGTCGGGTTCACAACCTCAAGAAAAATATCTGTTATTAACAATTAAATAGATTTTATAAATACAAATTGCAAGTTATATCTGGGGGGCAATTATTGTAATTTTAAGAAAGTTCATAACAGTCTGATCTCAGTCTCAATCTGTCAAAAATACCTTTAATTTCTCTACATTTTTGACAAGTTTTTGACATTGATTGTCGCTGAGATGAGATTGCGACTAGGTTTTGTACGTTTTTAATTATGGGAATATAGGCCTTCAGGTTCTCTACCTCCAGAAATGTATGAACCGTTAACTTAGCTAGCAGATTCTTTTAATTGCGTAATGACGACTGTGAAAAAAGTTCTTTGTACATACGGCTACATATCAATCTATACATTTCCAGTATAACCTGATCTCGCATTGTATAGGATTTCCGTACAATGACAGGTCAGCTTATACTCAGCTTATGCTTGTAAATTTTAAAATTTTAAAACATTACAAAATTACGCGAATTTATATACAGGTTCCCATTAAAATAGATGGACAAATTTTAACACAGCGCTCAGCACGTCTAACCAAAGATATCCAAGCAAAAAAAAAAACAATGATTAAAGTGATTTTATTTTGATCTATAGTAATAAATTGCTGGCATATTAGTGAATTTTCGTGATCTGATTATTTATCTTGTAAGTATCTAATGCGTTTTTCTTATATATTTTTTTACCATCGTCCTTATTTTGTTGGTCTGAATGATTTCTAAAAGTTTGTCCATCTATTTTAATGGGACCTTATATTATATATATATATTTTTTTTATGAATTGTGGACCTTCATTATTTTATTTAGGTACCTACATAATAATTATAAGCTCACATACTTACTTAAAATAATAATTATTAATAATGTGTACCTACGCGTATATAAAAAAAAAGAAAAAGAATCATATAGGTCATCAAAAAATTCGTCCGTTTATTTTATTAATTAAAATATACCTAAATGGCAGTACTTTAGTGTTTAATATTTCTTATTGAATTCCTTTTGTTTGTTTCACTGAGTTACTTACACGAATAATAAATCATTTAAATCAAATAAGAAAAACATGCAATTATAATCACGCAAACATGCTCAAACTGTGTTAAAAAGTAACCCCATTAGGCGCGTAGCAACAAACAGGACGGCAGAACAGGATTACCGGGGTTCAATACCCAGTTAAAGCAAAAAATATAAAGGGAAATTCTCTCTTATTAAGTTTTAATTGAGATTATGACTTTTACATATTTATAGGGCCAGGGACTTAGGGTCTAATTATTATCTGCAAGAAGTTTATAGGTACAGACGCCAGCAGATCAAGTTACTAGAATCTGTCAAATGTCTTTAATAGATTTTCAACTTTACCACAAAGTAATAAGGTTCATATTCAATTGGGAAAATTTGACAGATTGGGGTAGCTTTATGTACTGGCCTCTGTACAATGCCAGCGCATCAAGCTACTACAATCTGTCAAATTTCTTTTAATAGATTTTCAACTTTATCGCTAAAGCGTAAGGTTCAAAGTTGGTTGGGAAAATTTGACAGTTTCTGGTAGCTTGATGTGCTGGCGTCTGTACATTATTATACTAGGTTCTACGCGCGATTGCGTCCGCGTAAAATTCGTTGTTTTATTATAAATACTAGCGGCCCGCCCCAGGTTCGCATGGGTGGCATGGCATCCACGCGCATCCATGGATGGTGACAGCTGATGGCTCGACCGTCTGTGTAGTGGCCACACTGCTGTGTATTCGTAAAATACGTGTATATAAAGTGTTTAAAATATGGAAATTGAACAAAGTGCATCTATTAATGAAAAAAGTGACGAAGAAATAGCGAAAGAAAATGAGTTATTTTTATTAATTCAATTAATAGTTGATTTATTTCAACGTTAATATTCAAGTTTTCACTTCTGCCGGCACTCCCGGAGGATTTATTTCCGTTGGATCCCGTTTTTGAATCCCATTTTAATATTTTTGGCGTTGGATCCCGCAAAACATTATTATGTATTTCCGTTGGAACCCGAATTTAAAAAATGCAAGATAATTACGTTTTATTGTCGTTGAATCCCGAAAAGTATTTCCGTTGGATCCCGAATGCTTAAAAAAACCTGAATGCGGGTACTTTCAACAACAAAATTGTTTATAATAAAATGAGGGGTTCACTAATGTTTCACCAAAACTCCATTGACAAATTAGTTTACAACCAACGTTTCGTATACTATTTATTTCACAAACAACTCATTTTCTATATAATCTAGTCGTTTCTGGCACTCGCCGGCCGCTGCCGCGGCACCGCTCGCTTCGCTCGCTCGGCTCGTGCGTAGGGGTCACAGTTTTAACCTAACCTAACCTAACATTGTTTTTTTTTTCAAATAATTAACCTAATCTAACTAGTTCGGTTCCGGGTACCCCACTAAAAATATTCTATTTTTATTGTTTGATAAAGGTAAATCACTTTTCTTCTGAAATGTACACATGTTGTTATAATATGGGATTCAACGGAAATAGCAAACGGGATCCATCGTTAATACCTAAAAAATGGGATTCAAAAGTGGGATCCAACGACAATAAACGCTCCCGGAGTGCAACCCGTCTTTTTTTTATCGTTCGCGAGTCGATTTAGAAACACACTTCATTTGTTTTCGCGATTCTCTGATAATTCGAGAAACGTACCATAGGCAATAGTGCATGATTCCGTGAATGAAATGCTGGAATGCTGTAATATCAGGGGTCCTACACACTTAGGCGCGAAACACACGGCGGGGCGGGCCGGGCCGGTCAATTTGACCGCGAACGATAGTGCAAAGGGAATCCTATAATACCAACGCACATAGAGGGCAAAAAGACCGCGCCGTCGGTGCTTGTCGGATGCTGTCTCTCGCGGTCATTCGCGCCTCGCGGACAAAATGACCGCCGTCTGCGGAGCGCCTTATTGATTCACAAAGTCGCTCAGTGCCCCGAGTAGTGGTAGCCCAGTGGTAACGGCCGCGACTTACGAGTTGTAGGTCATAGGTTCGAACATAGACAGGCGCTTTACTTTTTGTAAATTATTTCATCACCACTGCTCTCAAAACGGCAAAGGAAAACATCGTGAGGAAACCGGCATGTCCTAGAACCAAAAATTCGAAGACAATCTGCCAAAAGGTTGATCTGCCAACCCGCACTGGGCCCGCGTGGTAGATTCTAGCCCACTCCCTTTCGAAGAGGAGGCCTGTGTCCCAGCAGTGGGAACATTATAGGCTGATTATGATTCTTCTTTTCAGCATGTCAATGTCAGTTTAAATAGAGTCAAGCTTGCGTTACACAGTATCAATCTCAATCTGAACCATTTTGAAGGATATTACTAATATCACACTAATATTATAAAGGCGAAAGTTTGTGAGTGTGTGTGTGTGTGTGTGTGTATGTGTGTGTGTGTTTATATGTTTGTTACATCTTCACGCTCAAACCGCTGAACCGATTTAGATGAAATTTGGTATAGAGATAGTTTGAGTCCCGGGAAAGGACATAAAATAGTTTTTATCTCAATATTCCCACGGGATCGAAACGTATGCGGGTGAAACCGCGGGGCGCAACTAGTCACACTAATATTATAAAGGCGAAAGTTTGTGAGTGTGTGTGTGTGTTTATATGTTTGTTACTTCTTCACGCTCAAACCGCTGAACCGATTTAGATGAAATTTGGTATAGAGATAGTTTGAGTCCCGGGAAAGGACATAGGCTACTTTTTATCCCGATATTCCCACGGGATCGAAACTTATGCGGGTGAAACCGCGGGGCGCAGCTAGTTGCTTCATAAATGTTCGAAAAAATTATCTGCTGAACAACGCAAATAACGCAATGAATGTTGTTGAACTGTCAAAATGAAAGCTATTCCTGCTATTAGTGTGTAACGTACGCGGGCCCGAACAAATGTGTAGCACCCCTGGTCAGAGGCGCTGTTGTTGTGTGTTGATGCGCAAGCGCACGGCGGACAGAGAGATTGATGATAGCTGTTTGTTGTTATTACCCTTCCTTGTGACGTAATTGCTTAAGCAACTTTTACATAGCATAACGTCACGGTTGAATTTCTTGAAAGGTTAGGCAGAGGTGTATAACCAAAGGGCACAAAGACTCCTTAGTGGCCTCTGCTAGAGGTGGTATTGAAAGAAAGAAAGAAAGAAAAACATTTTATCTACGACACACACAGGAAATTCATGATAAATAAGATATTTACACGATTTTTTTCAAGAATTAAGTTTTTTTTTTATTTATTTTTTATGGAAGAAATCATCAAATGACCCCTCCCGCTCTGGGTGGAGCAGAAGGGAGTGTCAGACTCTTACTGACTAAAACCCATCTGTGTTCCTACCTTAGCCCTTTATGTTCCGGGGTAGCGGTAACCCTTTCGGACAATCCCGCACCAAGAATTAAGGCTGAGGCTACGTTAGGCCGCGACGCGACTTGCGACACATGAGCGATTAAAACAAAAATAAATTAATGCTCACGTATTATGTTTGTTACTTCTTCACGCTCAAACGGCTGTACCAATTTTGACGAAATTTGGTATAGAGATAGCTTGAATCCCGGAAAAGGGCGTAGGTTACTTTTTATCCCGATATTCCCACGGGATCGAGACTTATGCGGGTTAAACCGCGCGGCGCAGCTGGTTTAATATAAAACAAGAAAACACTATAATATAGGAAAGAAAAACAAACCCCTTTTTAGGTCAAACTATGATTTCCGTCTTAAAGTGTCATGATGAACGATTCAGGAAGTGTTAACTATAGATAGTTAGTTAGGTACAATACTGACCTTACAATAAATATGTGCTTGGCAAACCGGAGACAACAAAATACCTAGAAACCACATATTTTAGATGCCTATAAATATAGCTAGTGTTAAGCTAGTTGAAGGATGATATATTACGATTGAACGATTTACTACTATACTATTTACGGGTCGCCGTGACTAAATAATAACAGCCGCACAGATCGATCGATCAGCTTAAGGCGGTACCCCGACCAAAACCACGTTTTTCTTCTTTATTCAGAGGCTATTAACTCAATAATTATGAGAAATAAACTACGCCTGAAAGCACATTATTAATGTTCGATATCCTATCATCACATTGCCTGTTATTATTTGTTTTTATATAAATTAATAATATTTTTAATTTGCTAAAGTTGACTTTCTATTAATTTGAAGATTTCACAAATGGATAGAGAATTTAAAAATCTAAATAATCCATGTTTTAATTTATTTAAAAAAACTATTCTTTTTATTATTAAAATAATTCCAAAAATTTTGCGAGTTTTATGATAAAGGAAGGGGCCTGCGCAGGGTACACTGCATCCCTTTCGTACGAGGAAGTCGTGTCGCTCTCTGTCTCTGTCGCAAATGCTCAAGGTTATTTGGTCGGGATACCGCCCTAAGCTACGCTTGCCGCGGTTGGTCTGTGGATGGGTGACCATGTTTACATACCAAGACCCCTCCGTTGGTCCCGGCTGTCATTCGTTGATATTTGACCGTCATTACGGGTAGTCAGAAACCAGAAAGTCTGACAACCAGTCTTACCAAGGGGTATCGTATTACCCAGTAACTGGGTTGTAGAAGTCAGATAGGCAGTCGCTCCATGTAAAATACTGGTATTCAGCTGCATCCGGTTAGACTGGAAGCCCACCCTAACATAGTTGGGAAAAGGCTAGGCAGATGACTATTTACGGGTCGTCAGAAACCCGAATTGATTTAAAAGAGTGTCCATGGAGTTTCTTGCCCGTTCTTCTCTATATAGATCTACGTTATAGAATGGGGAACTAGCTTCAACTTTCTAACTAACCGACTCTTTGTCAATTCAAAAGTGCCTGTAAAAGATTTTTTAATTAAAATAAATGCTTTGAGTTGGAGTTTTGAGTTTCCCATTTGGCTACGGAACCCTATAAAGCTCGCCCTTAGAGCGTCGTGTCTATCACTCAATACAGTGTGGCAGTCCCTTTTTAAAACTCGACGTAACATACTAACGATGGGTATTGTTGTACCCCTTTAAATTAAGCAAGCCATGTTAACATGAGGGTTAACTAATTCCGATCCAGCCTGTCCGTTGCTGCCCACTCCCAGCGACGCCCTAAAGCTGTGTCCAGATATGTTCTTTTGTCCGTAACGTACCTCCGTCTCGTATCAGCGTCGCGATCCAATAACTCTGGACGCAAAGCTTGTCAAAAATGTAGAGAAATTTAGCGGTATTTTTGACAGATTGAGACAGAGATCAGTAGGCCAATTCTCGTAATTTATAACGTTCAAAATCTAGTCACGGTCTCGTCTCGGCGACAAACTTTCGAGTATGTCAAAAGCTTGCCAAAATGTATATGTGTAAGCTTGTGTATGTGGTATTTAATTTCTCTAAATTAGAGGTATTTTTGACAGATTGAGACTGAGATCAGACTGTGAAAGTTCTTAAAATTACGAGAATTGCCCCTCTGACTGTAAACGTTCTTAAAATTACGAGAATTGCCCCTCTGACTGTGAAAGTTCTTAAAATTACGAGAATTGCCCCTCTGACTGTGAACGTTCTTAAAATTTTGAGAATTGCCCCTCTGGTTTATTGGCTACAATTTAAAACAATGAGGTTTAACCGGTCAAGCCGCGCGCGTTACCGATCGGTGACGAAACAATAGAAAATCAATTGTGTCTCATTAGCGGAGCTTGACAGATTAATTAGTAATTCATTTCTGTGGCATCCAAGACTTATTTGATGTATTTGTTGCAGGAACCACTATGGACGTTGAGAACGCTAACTGCAAGATCAAGGTGTCTCAGTGTGCAGACATGGAAGTGCTGTCTATTGAGAGACCTTTGAAAATTGACGTGTAAGTACAACATAACATAATCATCGTATAAGGTGGCCAAGTGGTAACGGCCGCGACTTACGAGTTGTAGGTCGTAGCTTCGAATCCAGACAGGCGCTGTACTTTGTGTAAATTATTTCGTCACCACTGTTCTCAAAACGGTGAAGGAAAACATCTTGAGGTAACCGGCATGTCCTAGAACCAAAAAGTCGAAGACATTGTGACATCTACTAAACTGTAGGGCCCGCGTAGTGGATAACGGCCCACTCCCTCTCGCAGAGAGGAGGCCTGTGTCCCAGCAGTGGGAACGTAGGCTGATTATGCATGTTATGCAATGTACAAGTGAGATATGACAAGGTCACGTTGTTTTTATCAATTAGGTACATTTAATTTGCATTTTATCAATAATTAAATCTCCTAATTGATTGATATAAGAATGATTATCTCTTTAACCGACTTCAAAAAAGGTGGTTCTGTATTCGACCCGTATGTATGTATGTCTGCTATTTTCTCAATAACTAATGAACCGATTTTAATAATTCTTTTTTAAATCCGTACTCGATTGCTTTTGCCCATCCTCTAACCAATAAAATTTTGTTCACAGCGAAATTACCGGCTTGGAAAACATGATTGGAGAGTTACACAGGGTGTTCTCCCGCGACCACGTCAACGTACAGGATGTTCAGAAACTGATGGGTGCATATAAGTCTGACCCCAAAGATTGGAGCAAGTTTGCGAAGTTTGATCGCTTCAGGTGAGTTAAGACTTAACGTAATCTATATAATATAACATAAATCATCTGCCTAGCCTTTAGGGATTCAAACAATTAGAAACGTGAATAGACCTTAGGTCCTGTCCTGTTGTTACATGCGGAAATATCCGCATTTTTATACTAATACTTACAAAAAAACCTAGCACTAACTAGAAATTAACAATGAAATCGTTCAAGCCATCGGACGGCTTCAATCGAACGATTGATGTAAAAAAAAGAGATTTTTTGTGAAAAAAAAAAGGGTTTTCTGTGCCACAGGTTTCTACGCCGTTCATCTTTTATATCTGGGGGCACGGTAGTGCACCCGCCAAGACGAGCCAAGCGAAGCGCAATGGCACTACCTACCTTTTCTCGAAGCACTTCGTCGTACTTTTTCACCTTCTTAACTTGGGTTTGGATTATACCAGATAAACAAAATTTTCGGGATATAATTTCAGTAGTTGACTTATTGAACCTATAAAGTTTCAAATGCATAGCTCTTGTACTTTAGATTTTATTGATATCTAAAATACCCCGATTTCGTCACTGATTCACTGACTCACTGATGATCATCCATATTCTTGAGGTCTTCCTGAAGTCCTAGAAAGCTAAAATTTGGTATGTAAGCTAGTAATAGTACACAAACAACAAAAAAATCTTAAAGCTTAAAACTTTTACCCCCCCAACCCCTTAAATTAGGGGGTGAAAGTTTGTATGAGACTTCTGTAAATTTTGATGCTAGAGGTCTGAAAATTGATGTAGGGGTTCCTTGTTATAAATAATAAGTTATGTATTTAAAGATTTTTAGTAAATCATCCCCTACCCTTTAAATTAAGGAATGATTTGTTTCGGTTTTCCCAAGATGTGATTCTACACTCGTATAAATATCATAATTAAGCAACTTACAAAAAGAAATGAAATCTCACAAAAACATTTCATGTTAAATGTTGCCAAGACGAGACCATGTAGCTCGCACTGTCAAAAAGTAATCAGATCTCATGTAGAGCCAAGCTTCTAACTCTACACGCCCTAACTCTACAAGGCCTAACTTCGCAAACTCTACACCTTAGTCAAAATATATGGCTTGGCCATTTCGCTAGATTCACAGGAGCGTAAGGTGAAAAAATCTCTTACTGTTATGGACTTTTACTGCTGAAATTTAAACAACACTAAACCTTAGTCAAAATATATGGCTTGGCCATTTCGCTACATTCACAGGAGCGTAAGGTGAAAAACTCTCATATCGTTATACAATGGTTCTTTTAGTAACGAAACGGCCAAGCCATATATTTTGACTAAGGTGTAGAGTTTGCGAAGTTAGGCCTTGTAGAGTTAGGGCGTGTAGAGTTAGAAGCTTGGGTCTACATGAGATCTGATTACTTTTTGACAGTGCGAGCTACCTGGTCTCGTCTTGGCAACATTTAACATGACATGTTTTTGTGGGTCCTGTTTTTATACAGACTATATCATTACTTCCCAGAATTTGATCCTTATAAGCGACACTATCGAATGGTGTAATAATACAGTGTGTTTTTTTTTCAAAATCAACAGGTTCGATTCCTGGCAAGAAATATTGATTTTTCAAAAATCCAATGATGCAGTTTTAGTTTTCATCAAAATCGAGCCCGCGACTCCTTTGAGTACCTACTTTTCGCTATTCCTCATAGTTTAGAATTTGGCCATCCACGCCCACTTGGAAAATTCACCCTGTATATATTTTTCTGTCCTGGAGAAAACATTAGGTATTATAAATTTTGGTTCAAACGGCAAAGTTGTTTGGTGGTTATAGTCAACCGCATACCTATGTGACGTGTGTCCTACACAAACGCCCCCAGCGACCTGCTGTGATAAGACAAACAGTGGAAAATAAGGTATCTGTCAAGATAAAGACTCATGTATGTTAGCACTATGTACCTAATTTATTTAAAGCTATCATTTACTGGGTACGTCTATCATTGACTTGGAATGTGCCGTGGCGTCTGAGAGTGTTGACATGGGCGACTAGAATCAATTCTATTTTAATGTAATTTTTTGCTTTCGAAGGTGCCTTTTATGTGCCTAGTTGAAATAAATGCTTTGACTTTGACTTTGAATAGTTTTTTCCTATCTCAAAAAATGTCATCGCGCCTAAAGAAGTTTTTACTACAAAAAAACTGAAAGATCTACGGATAACTGCCAACAGCTTAACGTGCTTTTCGAGTTACGAGATGAAATACAAAAAAAAAACGAGTGTGCTTATGACCACACGACTGAAGTGAAACTTCAAACGTATTTGGCTATGAGAGGAAGAGAGAAATAAAATGTGCGCGCGCACTGCTTTCTCTTGCTTATATCCCCCACTCAACTCCCGTTCGCCTCGCCCGATCACACTTTTCGTAACGCTTACGTCACGCGTTCGCCAGCTTACTCCCCAAGTCAAGCGTGCGTAAAGAAGTTTCACTTTATAAACCTCGTAATTTTTCCACAATTATCAGTTATTTGCTTCTTCAACATAATTTGTCAGTAGGTACTGTTTGATCTTGTCACACGAATAAAGGTAGATTACCTGAGTGGTTGATAACAGACATAGCAACTGCCACTGTTGCTAGTGAATTTTTATCTTGTTTATAACCTCGTCGGGGGTCGTCGTTTAATAATAACAGTTTTTATCGAGGTATTCCACACAGAGCACTGATTTGAACCGCACTTGGACGAACAGCACCAGAGCCCTGATTCACAACCATACGACAGGCTATCGTATCGAAAACCTGACATTTCGATAACCTGATTTGACTTGCCCTCAACAGCAAATAGCTATTGGAAGAATAGCGGGCGTCTATTTGATTTAAACTGACAAAATTTTCGGGTTTTGGACTTGTGAACAGCGTTTAGAAGACTCCTACGATAACAATGATTAATGTTCAATACGATACGGAAGCGTATCGAGTGTTTGTGAATAGCTATGCTGAGCACTTCCACTAACCGCACTGAAACAACATTTCGTAACGTGCAGTTCAATGGAACAGTTTATCGTCTCTAAACCCATGCTATAAATCCTCTATAAAAGTTTCTGAAACAGTTAGCTTATTGCCAACATTAAAAAAACCAGTGTCATAGTAACCATAATATCATCCAAACGAGTGTTATAATGTTGTACTAAATTTCATTAAGCAACTCGTTTTCAAAAAAAGAATTTATAGGTTATTCGAATTCACGTCGTATCCCGCCGGCCACCATTTTTGTTCGATATTAGTATTGCAAAAAACTGTTTCAGAAACTTTTATAGAGGATTCATATTTTATTTATTTGTCAGAAACAGTTTAAATTGTGTTTGATACATTAGTTAACATTACATACATCATAATTAATAAAAATTAATATAAATTCTAAAAGTGAACATGCACAATTAAGTCTTGTATGCAACTCTACATAATTAGGTATTAAAACACTCATTATCACACTCGGCTCCGCCTCGTGCGATAAACCCACATTCGTGTTTTAATACTCCTTATTATAAAACAGTTGTATAAATAACTATTATATCCTCCGGGGGTCGTCGTTTAATAATAACAGTTTTTATTATCCGATCGGTGAGGTTAAGCTGTGTTTGTCGACTTTGTCGCGGTCAGGGGGTCGCCTTGTGATAATCCTTTACGTATTGAGGTTCGAGACGACAGAGCCTCCATTAAGCTTACGATAGTCAGTGGTTCTTCCATACCCACTGACATGGTTGAAGTCTGAAGGGCGCTACACTCGGCTAAGATACTATCATATTTTATCTTCAGATACAACAACACCATGTATCTATCAGATAATTAATTTACATGTCATGGTTTCGTTTTTAATTCTTTTACCTATTGTGGTATAGTAATTTTATTTTAGGTGCATCGTCCTCACATATTATTATATAATTAATGTACCCATGCAAAATATTGTAAAACATTTTAAAAGAGTAACGGTGGAGTTTCTTGCCCATTCTTCTCCACACGAAAACTACCTTTTGGAAGGGGCGACTAGAATCAATTCTATTTTAAGGTAATTTTTGACGTTCAAAAGTGCCTTTTATGTGCCCATTTGAAATAAATGCTTTGACTTTGACTGAATGATCGCCATACAATTCAATGGAATATAAAATAAATATTATCTTCGTCGTGTGTAATGGTCCATTGAAATGTATGGCGAACGATATTGTATCTTAAGATAAAATATTATAGTATCTTAGCCGCGTGTAGCGCCCTTAAAAGTTACCGCGACGGCGCACCGCAGAATGCCCGAACGTCCAACGCGAACCAAGCGGTGACGTCACCCACGTTCGGACCCGTTAGTTTTTTATTTTTTGAAATTTTGTCTTTTGAGGCATAACTTGCGTTTCAGGTTCTTTGGAAAGATGGCTAGATGTAGCATATTTATCCAAAGCCCGTGACGTTGTATCGGAATTACGAAATAAGTTATAATGATAATAATTATCTACTTATTTCATAATTATCTAACACATAATTTAAAAAACAAAATTGGCTTGAAAGTTATGAGCGTTGAAACTTCCGTATTTTAACACTCATTTTAACCCTTTTACCAGCAGAAGGAAAGCCGCCCATTGTATATTTTGTAGTGTTTGATGTGTTTATTTCATGTTATCTATTTTTGTGGTGTACAATAAAGTATACAAGGTGTTACGGAAAGGGTATATCAATACAAACGGGTTGAAGAGTGTATCTGGTCTAGAATCTCTGTACAAAATTTCAGCTCAAAAGCAGTAACTTTGCAAATGCTTAATATTTTTTTATTTCGATAGTTTATTAAATTGAAATCATAACAAACTTGTCACCGCACTACGAGGGTCATTATCCATTATCTGTAGTGTGTTTGTGCGCCTAGTACACGCACATCACGCCGCCGCGCGCCAGTGCAGCGCCGTGATGTCGAAATAAAATAATATTAAGCATTTTCAAAGTGAATGCTTTTGAGCTGAAATTTTGTACAGAGATTCTAGACCATATACACTCTTCAACCCGTTTGTATTGATATACCCTTTCCGTAACACCCTGTATATAAATAAATAAATAATAAGGATCCTAGTGTAGCAGCAAAATAAAATTTGGGGTATGGTTTACCAAAATTCCCTATTAGATGGTGGCACGTATATTGCCATCATCAGTAAAAGGGTCGCATCTTTTGGCGTAAATAAATAACTCCCTGAGTATAAAAAATGACTATATTGTTACCATACAGGATAGATAATTTATTCAAGAATTCAAATAACTTTATTTTGAATAGTTTTTTTTATAATAAATGTCTATACGCTCAAAAGTATGTTCATGAAACTACGCGGACGTTTTCGTTATAAATCATCACACTAATATTATAAAGGCGAAAGTTTGTAAGTGTGTGTGTGTGTGTGTGTGTGTTTATATGTTTGTTACTTCTTCACGCCTAAACCACTGAACCGATTTAGATGAAATTTGGTATAGAGATAGTTTGAGTCCCGGAAAAGGACATAGGATAGTTTTTATCCCGATATTCCCACGGGATCGACATTTACGCGGGTGAAACCGCGGGGCGCAGCTAGTAGTGTATCACACTATCACACTTCACACTAATATTATAAAGGCGAAAGTTTGTGAGTACGTGTGTGTGTGTGTTTATATGTTTGTTACTTCTTCACGTTCAAACGGCTGGACCAATTTTGATAAAATTTTGTATAGAAGTAGCTGACACCCTGGATTAACATATAGGCTACTTTTATCCCGATATTCGCACGGGATCGAAACTTATGCGGGTGAAACCGCAGGGCGCAGCTAGTTATCACTAAATAATTAAACGAAATAGCCATGCGTTTATGAAGTGCTGGTGTATCCTTTGGCCACTTCAATAACCCTATAAACTTGCTTCAGGTATACTAGAAACCTGGTGGACGCTGGTAATGGAGCCTTCAACATCATGATCCTCTGCTGGGGCCCTGGACACGCGTCTGCCATCCACGACCATGCTGACTCCCATTGTTTCATGAAATTGCTGAGCGGGAACCTAGATGAAGTCAGGTAAAGAGATGTATTTACTATTCTAAGAGTTAAGGTACTATTTGGAACCGAGCTGCCAACTGCAACTGTCGACAGCACGTGCAGCGACTGCATGTAGTCGGCTGGTTACCGTGGTTACCTCCTAGTATTGAACTTTTGTATTAAACAGCTGATTTTTTTTCGTGATTTTAGAGTTGGTCCCATAGTGATAATAATTAAAGTTAACCGTGAAATGAAACGTTAAATTCATTATTAGAATGGAACGTAAGCGCTCCTGCACACGATGCCGTCACTGCGCCGTCGCCGCGCCGCCGCCGCCGCGCCACTACACTGTAGGTACATACGAGTCGCGCGAAGCCCGCCACCGCGCCGCCGCCGCGCCGACACCGCGCGCGTTCCCTCTGTTTCATTCATTCCATTACCGGCCGCGGTTCGTACACGTAATGGAATGAATGAAACAGAGGGAACGCGCGCGGTGGCGGCGCGGCGGCGGCGCGGTGGCGGGCTTCGCGCGACTCGTATGTACAGTGTAGTGGCGCGGCGGCGGCGCGGCGACGGCGCGGTGACGGCATCGTGTGCAGGAGCGCTAAGATGAGTGAATGAGAGGTGGGAGTGTGGGAATGGGAGGAGAAAAAAAATTACCGATGATGGAAAACGAACCGACGACGTTCATCATAATCAGCCTATAATGTTCCCACAGCTGGGACACAGGCCTCCTCTCGGTGAGAGGGAGTGGGCCGTAATCCACCACGCGGGCCCAGTGCGGGTTGGTAGATGTCACATGTCTTCGAACTTTTGGTTCTAGGACATGCCGGTTTCCTCACGATGTTTTCCTTCACCGTTTTGAGAGCAGTGATGATTAAAATCGAACCGAAAATATCCTGAAAAATATATAAAAACTTTTAATTAAACAAAAAGATAAGCAATCTCTTATTCGAAACTTTCGATATAAAAACATACTTACGTCAATTAGAACTCTAGATACGACTAGAAGATTTCACGAAAACACGCGTCGAGATCTCGCCACAGAAATAACATAAACACAATGACGAAACAAGTAATATTTAAGATTATTATTGCAATAATATTATTATGCTTATTATCAGTGACAGTTTAGAGCATTCAAATCGCCTTCACGAGTGGAGATACCTACTTAGTCTATGTGCATGCACACGCACGGGCGACACGCCAATACGCGTTAAAGGCAGACGCAACTGCAGCCATCGACGCATCGACGGATGCCGTCGATCTGTGGGTAGTCCCTACGTCCCCGCTGGGAGGCGCGGCAGGCGGGTTACGGGCAAGCCCCGCGGGTTCATTTGGTGTCCGTAAATACAAGCACGTTCATTGGGGGGCCATGGGCTGCCGTTGACAACGTGCCACTCGTGTATTTGAGTCATCATCTGCCTAGCCTTTTCATGTTGGGGTCGGCTTCCAGTCTAACCGGATGCAGCTGAGTACCAGTATTTTACATGGAGCGACTGCCTATCTGACCTCCACAACCCAGTTACTGGGTAAAACGATACTCCTTGGTAAGACTGGTTGTCAGACTTTCGGGCTTCTGAAGACAGCCGAGGAGAGAATGACAGCCGGGACCAACGGCTTAACGTGCTTTCCGAGGCACGGAGGGGTCTTGGTATGTAAAGATTTTCACTTATCCACGGACCAACCGCGGCAAGCGTAGCTTAACCTGATCGATCGACCCGTGCTGCTGTTACCACAAGTAAGGTGATCAAATACACGACCGACACGTTGCTGACGGCTGCAGTTGCTCCTGCCGTAGACGCGTGCTCGTGTGTGTGCACACTTATGTGTAAAAAAATTAAAAAACCCGGCTACTGAAAAGGATGAAACAATAAAGTACCTTCCCGTGGTCCCATGCCGCTGTACTAACATACTTATAAGCTATGGTAGCATGCGACCACGGAAAGGTACTTTCTTGTTTCTTCCTTTTCAGTAGTCGAGTTTTTTAATTTTTTTAATTACTTACTTTTTTTATTTCTCTCTGTGGTCATTATTTTGATTTCACAGGCGTTTCCATCACTCGTGGCACACGCCTCAGTATCGTCATTTGTAAAGACTCCTACATGTTTGGAATGGAAACAAATGCAATAACTGATGCAACTTCGTCAGACTTTAGTTTATTGATATGATAACAAGTTCAAAATAATATTTGTGTACTGTTGGCAAAATAGATAAAATATATATATACAGGTTAGTAACACACTGCTAGTGACTGCTAGTCTGCATGATAAAGTGGCTTACAGGACCTAAACGTTTTAGAATCAATAAAACTATATGATCGACTGCAGTAAACGAAATCAGAAAAATATATGATATTCTTCAGGATATAATAATATGCTAGGTAGATAGTGTGTTGAAAACATAATACAACTAATTTGATACGATAGAAAAAAATCACGAAGATACCTCTATAAACTTTCTTTTTACAATAAACACCATACTAGTATACACACAATCATTATGAATGTTTGTCAGATTATTCTACAAGCAACATACTAAAACACTAGTGTTTTAATTTTTTAGACCAAACAATAGATTTTTTGTAAATAGATAATTGCTTCATATTTTGCGATAAATTACCAAAGTTGTGTCATCGCCCTTCTCATTCTTTTCTATGCAGTCCGACAAAGACCGCGCTTTAGGTCATGCAGTCGCCTTAAGGTAGGTCAAAGACACTTGGTTAGAGTAGCTGACTTGCTGACTGATTGACTTTATCAGTCAGGGAGGTGGGTCGACTACGGCGGCGACCTCTCGCGTCCGGCCCTGGTTCAAGCCATGGTCCGAAGTGAGAGGGAGTGGGAGGCAGTCACCTCCTTCTGCGAAGCAGTTATGCTAGCGAAGGAGGTGGCGGGATGGTTGAGGGTGAGAGCCTCACGTCCCAGCCGCCGCGGGAGACGCTCCGGGTGTCGGGAGCCGCGTGACGACTCCCGGCCAGCGTAGGCGCGGGCCTGCGGACGGAGAGTAATGGGTAGCTCACCGTCCGATCAGGACCAGGCCCGTGTCGGATGGCGCGTATGTGTTCCACGCGCGCCTCAAAGAGATGTCAGCATAAAGGAAGGGGCCTGTTAGGGCCGAAGCCTGCCAGGGTAGCGGGATTGTCCGAAAGGGTTACCGCTACCCCGGAACATAAAGGGCTAAGGAAGGAACACGGGTGGGTTTTAGTCAGTAAGAGTCTGACTCTCCCTTCCGCTCCACCCAGAGCGGGAGGGGTCATTTGATGATTTCTCATCCACAAAAAAAAAGTTGGGTTGACTAGCGAACTAAACAATATTTGAGTAAGGTGAGATGGAGCTGGCAATCCACCATAAGTTAAGAGATAACCTCTGCCATCGACATAGAAATGATCATTATAAAGCAAAACTCTCACGACAAATGCGTTCAAAATCAATGTTCTACCTTTGTATTCAGCGTTATTATGATACTTTTATCTACTGACGTTTAAAATTGCGCTATTAGCAATTGTACAGACGCCAGCAAATCAAGCTACCCGAAACTGTCAAATTTTCCCAATACACTTTGAACCTTATGCTTTAGCGATAAAGTTGAAAACCTATTAAAGAAATTTGACAGATTGTAGTAGCTAGTGTCTGTTATGTACTATTATGTGTTCTGTGTTATTAGGGGAGTCATACGCCTGGTTTTGCTTGTATATCGCCGCCGTGCAAACAGGAGAACAGTGGTGGCCAAGTGGTAACGGCCGCGACTTACGAGTTGTCGGTCGTAGGTTCTAACCCAGACAGGTGTCTTAGTTTGTGTAAATTATTTCATCACCACTGCTCTCAAAACGGTGAAGGAAAACATAGTGACATAACAAAAAAAAAATTGGATGACATGTGACATCTACCAATTTGTACTGGGTCCGAATTGCAGAATAAATAACAGCCCACTAAGGGAGTGGGCTGTTGGTAATCCAAAAGAGGAGGCCTGTGTCCCAGCAGTGGGAACATTATAGGCTGATTATGCGGTGAAATTGGACAATTAAGGCACTATGGTCGTGCCTTAATTGTTTTATATTACGCCCGATACTACATCGTGAGGAAACCGGCATGTCCTAGAACCAAAAAATTCGAAGACATGTGACATCTACCAATCCGCACTGGGCCCGCGTGGTAGATTACGGCCCATTCCCTCTTACCGAGAGGAGGCCTGCGTCCCAGCAGTGGGAAAATTATAGGCTGATTATGTTGACGCCCGATACTCAAAACACAGTCTTATCAGCGAAAATAGGTCTGGTAGTGCAGACGCCAGCAAATCAAGCTACTACAATCTGACAAATTTCTTTAATAGATTTTGAACTTTATCCCTGAAGCATAAGGTTCAATGTTGATTGGGAAAATTTGACAGTTTCGGGTAGCCTTATGTGCTGGCGTCTGTACATCCCTGGGCTTTTTCTACTTGCATATCAACTTATGACGCAGCTCTATCCAGATTTACGATTCTAATAATATTATAGAGATTTAAAAAACAAAATAGAGCAATTAAAAAACAAAATCTTTTAAAATTAAATATTTCCCTTAGAAGGGAACGTGTTAACCTATCTAAAAGTTTAAATAGTTGTACTGCTGAGTTAGATAAATGTAGGGAAAAGTATGACATTGATACAAAGCTCCTATATAATGATATACTACACAAGGAGCTCTTGCTGAAGGATATTTTTGAGAAATATGAGACTTCACAACAACAACTAAGTGAGCGATTATTTGAGGCTGGGGAACTACTGGAGTTGGTGAAGTGCAATGCCGAGAGTTATGAGTTTCTGACTAATCATCTCTCATGCAGCTGTGCCAACCAACCACCACCACCTCCTCAGCCTCAGAGTGACTTGTCTCCACCGGTGTTGGCTCTTCCAGCAGAGTCCTGTGTTAGTACACAGAATAATAAATCTATTTTTTTTAGTGACGAAGTAGGTTCAGGCTTTGGAAAAATATTAACTAATTACCTTAGCCATAGTTTTACCAATCATTGCTATCATAACATAAGTTTTAAACAAATGATTAAAAGAATTGCAAACACAAACCTAGACAATTATTCTACAATGGTTTTGCTACTAGGTAAAAGTACTGGTATTACCAGAGAGGACATAGTGGATGGTGTCAACACCTTATTAAAGTTAAACATAGGTAAGCTAATGTTGTGTGCTTTACCTTACTCTGATACTCTATCAGAAGATGAGAATAAATATATATATAAGTTGAATAACACTATTCACATGCTGACATGTTATCATAGTGACAAGTTATTGTTTTTTGACACTAATAAGTTTGTTAGTGGTTTTAAGTTAACTCAGAGAACTTTATCTCTGTCTTGGGAATGTAGACATATGATTGCTATGTTGATAGCATATAATATTAACGGTGTTATAGCTAATATAACAAATTCTAGTATTAGGGACGAGTCTGTGTTGTCTAGTCATACTAACAACATAGTGATGATTAATTATGAATCTTCATGTTGTACGAAGGAGGGTCCACCTACAATACCAACATCTTTGGAGGCCACTACCAGTCAGATAGGGTATTCTCTTCCTGCTGGTACTCATACGGGCTTCCTAGACACTTCAGTCGTAGTTGTGGAGGTCACTCCGGATAACTCTTTAAACTAGTTAGTAAGACAACAGAAGTTACCCCTTCAAATAACCTATTACTATTAGAGAATAATAAAAAGGTATCTTCTGGCAATATTACTCAGAATAATAAAAAACCAAAGGGAGGGCAACATGTTTTAAAATTATTTAACCAAAATATTCAAGGTTGCTCTTCTAAATTACTGGAAATAGAATTGTTTTTAGAAAATACCAAGTTTGATGTCATTTGTTTAACAGAACATTGGTTAAAAGCTCATCAAGTAATGTCAATTAATTATGAAAATTATTGTGTAGTTAGCCATTTCAGCCGAACATGTATGATACATGGTGGATCACTAATATTAGTTAAAAATTCTGTTAAATCAAAGGAACGAAAAGACATCGTCGGGCTGTCTGTTGAACACACCATTGAATTGTCCTGTGTTGAGCTCGATAAGCATGTAATAGTATGCGTATACAGACCTCCAAGTTACCAGAATCTATCTGTGTTTGATTCTGTAATGGAAGATGTACTAAAGAAACTTTCTACTAGTAGTAAGTCAATAATCATATGTGGCGATTTTAATATTAATTTATTAGAAAATAACTCAAATACTATGAGATTATTAAGTCTTTTTAGGTCATTTGACTTGTCAAATGTTTTTATTGAACCCACCCGAGTGACAGCTTCCTCTGCCACTTGTATAGATAATATTTTCTGTAACTGTGATTATTTACACAAACAAATTGTAAATAAGTTGCCATCTGATCACAGCGGACAAACAATAACATTTTGCTCCTACATGCCTTTACAAAAAACTCTAATAAGGTTTAGGCCAATTACATCTAAAAATTTAGAGAAATTAAATAATTCTTTGGCAAGTAAATTATGTGTTCAAAGTTTTAATAATTTATGTGACCCGAATGAGTTCTACGCCGAGTTCTTTTCACTATTAAACACGCAATTTAATGACACTTTCCCACTAAAGACTAAAAGTATTTACACAAAGTTCTTATTTAGTGATTGGGCGACTCCAGGTATTCGTAAAAGCAGGGAAAACCTTTTTGAACTTTATGGCCTAAAGCAACATATGAATAACACAAGCTTTCATCAGTATGTTGCAACATATTCTAAGACTTTTAAAAGTGTATGCAAAACAGCTAAAGCTCTTTATATTAGCAATAAAATAAAATCAGCCGATGATAAAATAAAAACTACCTGGCAAATAATAAATAATGAAACAGGTAGGAAAAAACAGCGTAATACTGAATTTAATTTAGAAACTGCACATGGCCCTATAAACTCAGATGTAGAAATTGCTCAGGAATTTGAAAACTTTTTTGCTAATATTCCTATTAAAACTACTGAAGCTTTAAATTCCTCACCCTCGCGTTCTGCAGATTTACTTAGAAAGAATGTTAAGGCATGCCCCTCGGAGTTTAGTTTTCAACATACAAACCCCCAGGCTGTTATAAAAGCTTTTAAAGATCTTAAAATTAAATCAACAGAAGATCTCTGGGGAATGTCTGTAAAAGTTTGTGGATCTATCATTGAAACGATTGCGCCCTATTTAGCTTTCATATTTAACATCAGTATAGACCAAGGAGTCTTTCCGGATCTCATGAAACACAGTAAAGTAGTACCTTTATTCAAAGCCGGTGATAGTAAAGAACCCAACAATTATAGGCCTGTGTCAATTCTGCCAGTTCTCAGTAAGGTGTTTGAAAAGTTGATGCTCAATCAAATGTTACGACACTTTAATAAAAATTCCATCTTTCATGAACAACAGTACGGTTTCACCAAAGGGCGTTGTACCACTGACGCCGGTGTCACCCTAATAAAGAACATTTTTAACGCCTGGGAGGAAGCACAAGATGCCATTGGAATCTTTTGCGACCTCTCAAAGGCGTTCGATTGCGTCAACCATGAGACACTTCTGCTGAAACTTGAGCACTATGGGATTAGGAATTTAGCTCTTGATTTACTAAAGTCGTATCTAAAAGATAGAAAGCTTAAAGTTCAAGTAAACGGCGTAAACTCATTGGGGTCTGAAATGGCAATGGGCGTTCCTCAAGGTTCGATATTGGGTCCATTCCTCTTTTTAGTTTACATTAATGATTTACCACAATTACTTCAAAATCAACCGAAGATGGTGTTATTTGCAGATGACACATCATTGATATTTAAGATAGACAGACGGGCACAAAATCTTGACGACGTGAATAACTCTATTCTTCAGGTCCAAGACTGGTTTACGGTAAATAATTTGGTACTGAATGAAAAGAAAACCAAATGCATTAGATTTAAATTACCTAATGTTAGAAGTAGCGAATGTGACATCATACTGAATGGAGAAAAACTAGAATTTGTTGATCAAACGGTTTTTCTGGGAATCACGCTAGACGAGAAATTACAATGGGGACCTCACATAACATCTCTTGCGGGGCGGCTTAGCTCGGCCGCTTATGCTGTTAGGAAGATAAGACAGTTAACAGACGTAGAAACCGCGCGTTTAGTCTATTTTAGTTACTTTCACAGCATTATGTCGTACGGCATTTTACTATGGGGTCGAGCTGCTGACATTGAATCCATCTTTATTTTGCAAAAGAGAGCTGTCAGAGCCATTTATAATCTACGTCGCCGCGAATCTCTCAGGGAACTATTTAAAAGGATTAATATTATGACGGTACCTTGCCAATTCATTTATGAAAACATTATGTATGTAAGAAAAAATCTACATCTTTTTAATAAAATAAGCGATAGACATAACTTTAACACAAGAAATAAAGATAAAATACATCAACCATTTTTCAGATTAGCCAAAGTACATACATCTTTTATGGGGTACTGTGTCAAATGTTACAATAAAATACCTTGTGATATATTGCAATTAAATGAAAGAAAATTTAAAACTCACATTAAACGTACACTTTGTAAACAAGCATACTATAAATTAGAAGATTATATCCAAGATAAGAACGCTTGGAAACATGCTGGTCCTGCTCCATAGGACAATCTAGAGTCTAGACAAAATCAAACTGGTTGCTAATTTAATTGTAATTTTTTTTTTTTATTAGTTTTTACATTCATTACTCACACCCTGACTTATTACTTGTATTTATTTTTATTTTTTTTTTTTATATAAAAATCGTTTTGCTTGTACCATGTTTGTAAATATGTGAGCACCATGTATCTATCAGATAATTAATTTATATGTCATGGTTTCGTTTTTAATTCTTTTACCTATTGTGGTATAGTAATTTTATTTTAGGTGCATCGTCCTCACATGTTATTATATAATTAATGTACCCATGCAAAATATTGTACCTAAAACATTTTAAAAGAGTAACGGTGGAGTTTCTTGCCCATTCTTCTCCATACGAAAACTACCTTTTGGAATGGGCGACTAGAATCAATTCTATTTTAAGATCATTTTTGACGTTCAAAAGTGCCTTTTTTGTGCCTATTTGAAATAAATGCTTTGACTTTGACTTTGACTTTGATTATTATTTTCATTATCAGCTGTTATCTATTATATTCTTCTCTTATCATTTTCATTACGTCATAACATTATTTCTTTGGGTTTTAATTAGGACAGTGCCCTGACCTCTTCATTTCGTTTCTTTATCGATATAATGAAGTTTTTATCATTATACTGACTTCTGTCCGTAGCTAAATAATAACAGACGCACAGGTCGATCGATCAGGTTAAGCTGCGCTTGCCGCGGTTGGTCTGTGGATGGGTGACTATCTTTTCATACCGAGACCCTTCCGTGCCTCGGAAAGCACGTTAAGCCGTTGGTCCCGGCTGTCATTCGTGGATCTTTGACAGAAGCCTGAAAGTCTGACAACCAGTCTTATTACCAAGGGGTATCGTATTACCCAGTAACTGGGTTGTGGAGGTCAGATAGGCAGTCGCTCCATGTAAAATACTGGTATTCAGCTGTATCTGGTTAGACTGGAAGCCGACCCCAACATAGTTGAGAAAAGGCTAGGCAGATTATGTTGGGGTCGCCTCCAATCTAATCGGATGCAGCTGAACACCAGTATTTTACATGGAGCGACTGCCTATCTGACCTCCAAAACCCAGGTCCTATTGTAGGTCATACGATATGAAACCCGAAAGTCGCACAACCAGTCTAACTGGTTGTCAGACTTTCGGGCTTCTGACTACCCGTAACGACTGTCAAAGATCCGCAAATGACAGCCGGGACCAACGGCTTAACGTGCTTTCCGAGGCACGAAGGGGTCTCGTTATGTAAAGATGGTCACCCATCCACAGACCAACCGCGGCAAGCGTAGCTTGACCTGATCGATCGACCTGTGGGGCTGTTATTATTTAGCCACGGGCCCTTCGGAAGCCGACCCCAACATAGTTGGGAAAAGGCTAGGCAGATGTACAGACGCCAGCACTACAACTTACTACAATCTGTCAAATTTCTTTAATATATTTTCAATTTTATTACTAAAACATCCCTTCCCTCTTTCCATTATTCCCGGTCTACTGCGATTGTGGGCCAATCCTTTAAGGAGTCCAGCTCATCCCGCCATCTCTTTCTGGGCCTGCCGCGCATTCGTTTCCTGCCATTGGGGATCCACTGAGTGGCGGCTTTTGCGTATTGCTGCTCCAACATGCGACAGATATGGCCAGCCCAGTTCCACTTTAATCCAGCAGCTGTGTGGCCAGCGTCCGCTATTTGTGTTTTGGAACGAAGTATGGAGTTCTTAATGCGGTCAGTGAGTTTGACACCTAGTATACTTCGTTCCATAGCCCGTTGGCAGACTCCAAGTGCGGACTTTAGACGCTTTGTAAGAGACCATGTTTGTGCTTCGTAGGTGAGGGTGGGAAGAATGCACATGTCCACGAGCTTTCGTTTTAGTGGAAGCGGGAGAGGTCTTAGCCCTGCAGTGGGACAATACAGGCTTATAATAAATAATAAAAATACTAAAACATAAGGTTCAAAGTTGATTGGGAAAATTTGAGAGTTTCGGGTAGGTTTATGTGCCTGTACCTTATTTATAGTAAAGTATATAATATCATAAGGTCAGTTTCAACACAGGTCACTGTTATCGGACCTTATTGTTTATATGTAACTTAACACAATGGACGGTTTTAACTTCACGGTGATAAAGACGAAGACCAGTTTTAACTGGTTTTTTAGTTAACAAATATCTATATTATTGATAATAATGGAGTTCGTTGTGCTTTTTGAAGGATGAGTGCCGTTTGGAATGTCACTAGTAGGGTGTTTTTTTAATCGACTTCAAAAAAGGAGGTTCTGTATTCGACCCGTATGTATGTATGTATGTTTGTATGTCCGCGATTTTCTCAAAAACTAATGAGCCGATTTTGATAATTCTGTCAATAAAGTGATCTACATACTCTTAGGTAGGTTTTAGTACATAACACATTAGGCAATTATTCTTATGTACCTACGAAGTCATATGCATAAATGTATTGCATCTCCGGCATTTCTATGCGAATTTTGATGATTCTTTCTTTAATTCTTCAGTGCACTAAGTAGTGTTAATTGAATCAATATTTTTTGTTTTATAACTGAATTCCTTTAATCATAAAAATCAACACACAGCTCCGATGACCTGAATTACTCAACCAATTAAAAATAATTAACGATTTCCAGATACGAGTGGCCTGAGAACGTACAACCGGAAGTGATGAAGGTCTTAAACAACAACAAATCTAGAAGAAAATGCTGCTCCGAGAGCCAAGACTTACCGGACAGCGTATCCGAACTGAAAATCGACGATGACAGCAGTCAACAAAGTGACAGTTTCGTATGTGACAGCTGTCAAAAGAGAAAGCAAAGTGACAGCTGTCAGGTGAGGGAGAGTGACAGCTGTCAGAATGGGCGGGAGGATGGTTATGAAGAGGAGGGGTATAATGCGAGGGATATGCAAGTGAGGGGGAGGTCAAGAATGGAAGTCAATGATGTTTGTTATATTAATGGTTGGTATCTGATATAAACTTAATATTTTTGTTTTGTTGTCTAGCTAAGCAAGTTATTATAGAGGGGCTCGTGTCTAAGAAATAATTCGTCGAATAAGTCGATCGATCAGGTTAAGCTACGCTTACCGCGGTTAGTCCTTGGATAGGTGACCATCTTTACATATCAAGACCACTCCGTGCCTCAGAAAGCGCATTAATCCGTTGTTCTCGACTGTCATTCGTGGATCTTTGACAGTCGTTACGGGTCGTCATCGTAAGAAGCCTGAAAGCCTGACAACCAGTCTTACTAAGGGGTATCGTATTACTCAGTAACTGGCTCGACGTTCCATGTGTACTACTATTCAGCTGCATCCAGTTAGACCGGAAGCAGACCCCAATATTGTTGAGAAAACGCCCGGCCGATGATGTTATATGATGAGCTAATCAGGTTATTATTAGTTATTTATGCAACTGTTTTATAATCAGGGGTATTAAAACACGAATGTGGGTTTTTTTTTTTATCTTTACCCATGATATGAATCCTCTATAAAAGGTTCTGAAACAGTTTTTTTTGCAATGCTTTTTTTGAAAACAAGTTGCATAATGAAAGGACATGGCCAGTTTTTGTAAGGACGTCGGCATAGTTATCGAATTTATTGTACACCTATGATTTTTGGTGTTTTATATTCGTGAATATTTGCTCATTAAATTGCTACAAATAAAAAACTCAGAGAACTTGTCAGTACAACAAACTAGACAAAAAACAGTTTCATTAAACCTTTTAATCAGATCGCTAGCAATAAGGTGCATAGATTATAATTTTGCTATTAAAACACTTAAAGGCGCTTTAAAATAGCGAACAGTTGTGAAATATATTATTACGTATAAGCGCTCCTGCACACGATGCCGTTACCGCGCCGTCGCCGCGCCGCCGCCGCGCCACTACACTGTAGATACGAGTCGCGCGAAGCCCGCCACCGCGCCGCCGCCGCGCTGCCAACGCGCGCGCTCCCTCTGTTTGATTCATTCCATTACCGGCCGCGGTTCAAACGCGTAATGGAATGAATGAAACAGAGGGACCGCGCGCGGAGGCGGCGCGGCGGCGGCGTGGTGGCGGGCTTCGCGCGACTCGTATCTACAGTGTAGTGGCGCGGCGGCGGCGCGGCGACGGCGCGGTGACGGCATCGTGTGCAGGAGCGCTAACTGATATGGTTTTAATATTATTAAGCATTTAAACAAAGTGATGGCCACCTAAATGAAGGATTTTAAACTGCATATTGATTAACATTTTTATGAAACTGGGTGATAGTCTCAAAAAATGTGACAATAATAACAAACATAACATAACATCGCGCCTATATATTCCTCGAAGGGTTGGTCAGAGGAGTAGTACACCCACATTTCACCAGTTATTTTGAGTCCCATGTACGAGCTGATTGCCATTAAGCGCACAAGTCCAGACTCCGGGCTACTACTGAGAAATTCCTGATGAAAAAATTAAGAGAGAGATATGGGGTTTATATCTCTTTGTTCGACCTGGGAATCGAACTCAGGACATCATGCTCAGCAGTAGCGTTTGCGACCACTAGACCAACGAGGCAGTCATAATAACAATTAACAAAGTATATTCGAAATTAATAGTTTTCTTTAAAGTACATTTTTACCATAGATATATTTACATTTCTATGATTTTTACAGATTACACTTATATTTTTTTAAATAGGTAGTTCAATATACTATAAAAAAGAGAAGCACAAAATAAAGCAAAAGAGTAAAAATAATTATTTATTTATTAGAGAAAATAATAAAAATATTTTGCTACCGATATTATAATTATTATATCTTAAATGTCTACCTAAATAACATAAATTGCAGCGATAGTGTTAATGAAGATACCGAGTGAGGTCAATCAACCAGCTTGTATAAAATAGAGAATTTTTATTTCACAAATACAGTAACCTGGATTAAGTGTAAGTATAGGGCTTTAGTAATTACATAAATAGCTGCTTTAAACATAACCAGACATGTTAAAAAATACAAGCATATTTATATATTATTGTTTTACAATTGTAATTATGGTTTTCAAGAAAGATTAGCCTTTTGTTAGATTGTTTTAATATTCTTGAATTGTTAATAATATGTTGTCTAAAAATCCAGCTGGAACTTGGATATTGTTTTGGTCTCTTGCCCAACCAAGGTACCAGATAATTGTCATAACGTGACAACAACAACTAACGGTCCTGTTTCCTACAAGGCAACTACAATAGTACCCTAAAATAGCTTCCAACAGACAGCTTCCTCGGCGAGAGCATTGGTTATCCAACGCGAAACTCTTGTTTGATGGTGTGCAGAAAGCGAGGATATGAGATGCCTCTGCAACCTTTGCATGGCTATTCCGCAGTTGATGCACCTCATATTGATCCACAAAACAAATCCGAAACGCAATGCAAATCAGAGTCCAGTGTTAATAGCAAGGTAATTGAGTGGTAGAAGGTATCAGTTCGTAGGAATAAGCAGGGCACAAATAGGAATATTCGCAAAAACATAAACACAGTAGGTACGCAATGAAGAATATGCAATAACATTAATTCCAATCAAAAAGTACTTTGTGATTATTTCATTACATTGACATTCGACATAGACAACGCACATTGTCATTGTCAAATAAGTAAACGCGTTCCGTTTTATGATGTTTTTTGTGTGTGAAATATAAAAAAAACTATCTTACGCATCAATATTATGAAAAGATAATTTTATTGAATGCAACAAATACCAATGAAGATAGTTTCGTAAGAATAAAATGTTCCTAATATGAGCATTTTGTCGTCCACGTCACATGTCTACAAGTAGTATGCATGGTATGGAACGCCCATTAATATATTTATCTTTCTCTATGGTCCACTATGGCGGAAGTTGACAAAGGTACTTTGAATTCATCATGCATTATCTACTAAATATTTTGAAATAAACACTGACGAGTTCAGAGAGGTTAAAAACAACGTATTAATTCATTTTTCTATTTTTAATATACAATATTATTTACTATGTATGTGTACTTGGAATGTACTTTTTTGTCCATGTCTTTTAGTACAACATTATAACACTCGTTTGGATGATATTATGGCTACTATGACACTGGTTGTTTTAATATTGGCAATAAGCTAACTGTTTCAGAAACTTTTAAAGAGGATTTATAGCATGGGTGTAGATAAAGCAATAAATCGGTTATATTATTGTATGATGAATTAATTTATAAATAGAAAACATGTGCTTATAACCTTAGGAATGCAATAATCAGTTATTTATATTTATAATAAACTTAGCTACAAGGATTTCCGCATTAGAATGTAGATATAGTCAACAGTTCAAGTAAAATAATGATTGATCCAAGCAAAGATGTTTACAACATAATCAGCCTATAATGTTCCCACTGCTGGGACACAGACCTTCTCCCTGTGAGACGGAGTGGGCAGTAATCCACCACGTGGGCCCAGTGCGGGTTGGTAGATGTCACATGCCTTCGATTCTTTAGTTCTAAGACATGCTGGTTTCCTCACGATGTTTTCCTTCACCGTTCTGAGAGTAGTGGTGATGAAATAATTTACACAAAGTGAAGCGCCTGTCTAGGTTCGAACCTACGACCTACAAGTCGTAAGTCGCAGCTGTTACTGGCTTTCAACCAGTTTTTTGAAGTGAAAACTTCTTTAGCGGCGTTGAACACTTTTTGTAATGGGTAAAAAATGTTAAACTCGCGTCAGGGCATCGCGTCAGGACACGTGACCGTCAGGAGAGATTTCCCCCCCCCCATCTCTTTCTACGGCGGCGCCAACCGAAGTGAACCAAGTGAGACACGACAAAGATTGCCGAAGAAAATGACATTTGACGTACAAATGTTTGAAAAGTCAGTTTCGTAAACAATAGTACTTCGAGGAGCCGCAGTTGTATTTAATTTATTTTGAACTTCTGTTTAACCAATTTAGTTTATTATTATATACCTACCTACAATACAAAATAGAAGCAACGAAAAATATAACGAAGCACATTATAGCAACAAGAAATACTGTGGGACATTGCTGCTTTTGTGTGAAAACAATGCTTCCGTGTCGACCACGGAAGTTTACACCCTGCAGGGAGATGCTCCAGTAGGGTGTGGCTGTGAAGCTATGTTGCAAAACATGCTCCACGTCCTATCCTGCCTTATTTGTCCTACCCAAAACATGCAGTCAAAGTGACGTCTGCGCTGCCACCGACGACAACGTGGAAGTGGCAATATTTTGGCTTAGCCAACAAGATCTAAAGTAAAAGAGAAGAAATTTAGGTAGTAGTTCATTAATAAAAAGCTTGTATACAAATATCAGTTTATTTTTATAATACTTGTACGCACCGGGACTTACAGCTTAGTACGGCTGTTATTCCAAATGCATACAGTGTGGCTAAGTTTGTAACAATTGAGCCTGGTATCTATGGTTACCTCACCCTACTGATTATAAACCTACAGCAACTACTTAACACCCTAGTTATCCTAACACCCTAACCTATCATACAAGCCTACGGGAGACCTACGGGAACAGACAGAATTTGGGTAGGAATAGGGGTTTGTGTACGTCGTGCAATGTGTACACAGGAAATAGTTTTGTCATTGCCGGTCCCACAGACTCATAGAACTGGTGATGGCTAAAGGTGTATTGGCCATAGTGAGAGGAATTATGGAAGATGAATCAAACTCTACTCCAGCTTGATGACTAATTTATTCATTTACTAATTACTCATTTATGTGGAACGAATGTATGTCGCTCTTGATGCTGACGCTGGCGTATGTAACTCTTGCCTGTTCACGGCTGAACAATACTCTAAACTCTAATTTGGCTTCTAAAACTTGTGCAAGCAGAACAACATTTTTAAAATGTTTGCTTTTCATTTGCCATCTGTGCCATCTCTTCTGTAGGCCGTTTTATTTTCTGCTATTCGTAGTGAAGCACCACATTTACTAGTCCTATTGACCTGAAATACAAAACTAATGTTATAAATTCTTTCTCTTCATTATCTTATTTATACTGATTTAATTAATCAGTAGCGGCATCAAAATAACAGTCATTATTATTCTTATGGCGGGTTTTTTTTTTGTTACAATGAGTTTTGTACAGGCAAACGAAGTTCTTCGTAAAATTGTAAATTGGATAGGCACCTAATTCGTAAATCATGCCAGGCTGCCCCTGTTTAGCGTTAGTGCTTGTGTCAGTGTTTTTATTTTCTATTATGGAGACCTCTCCCTGACCAATTCTTCCAAAAAATCTAAGGATTAGAAGCAAAAGCAAGCATAAGTATAAGAAATTGAGAATGTTTACAAAACATAACTTACTTTGAACACATTTTAGCTGTAACAGTAGGTACTGTCGTAGCTACGCTACGACGGGATTAAATCAAAATCCTTTTTATATTTGTTAGGATTATATTTTAAGTCTTTTTCCATATTATAATAATTCAATCCTTAAATATTAGACGTCAAACCTATGACTCTTATATGACATCTGCTTGAATGTTCGAAAGGAACTTAATACAAATATAACCAGCGAGTCTTGTAGAGGTGTGGCTTTCCAGCCAGCCTTGCTTTATAGCCGGCCTCTACAGTACACTCCTTATCCTCCTCCAACCAATATTCAATTCTTTGCCCTTTATTACAACTAGTCTCCGGTCTTAATTTCATTTATTTTAAATACAAAAAAAAATATTCAAAAGTTTTTTAGTTTGACACATACAATATCAAATTCATTCATTGACATATTCATATTGTTTCCATGACGACCATGACGTTGTCGCGTCAAAACTGTTGAAACTGTAGACAATAAATTAGTTTTTCATACGTAATAATGTCTATGGATACAAATATTCGGTTCGTAGACAGATATTCTCGTATGCCCATTCAATGTGTTGGCCAATTTGTTGGATGACTTCATTATAATGGCAACATTTAGAAGTTGTAGGACTTTCTAGTTATAGAACGTTTATGAAGCGTTTATGAATACAAAATTGTATCGAATGTTTTAAAGGCCTATTGAGCATTTTAACTAATGAATGGTTTAAACCTTCAATAGGCTTTTTTTATGAATAAGACCGAAAGTGTTTAAAATATGGAAATTGAACAAAGTGCATCTATTAATGAAAAAAGTGACGCAGAAATATTGAAAAAAAATGAGTAATATTAATTAAATTAATAATTGATTTATTTCAACGTTAATATTCAAGTTTTCACTTCTGCCGGCACTCCCGGAGTGCAACCCGTCTTTTTTTTTACAAAGCGCCTGATAAATTAATGATAAACGTTGCTTTATAAATCGTGGGTTTGCTAATCTATTACTGGTAGGAGATACTACATACAAGAAGATTTTTTTATCACCATCCAAATTTTTGCAGGATGTTCAATCCATGAATATGAACAACTTTCACTATGGGACCAACTCTGAAATCACGAAAAAAAAAAAAAAGCTGTTTAATACAAAAGGTCAATACCTACTTGTCCAAAATGTATGAAACAGCCGACTTTTTTTTCGTGATTTCAGAGTTAGTCCCATAGTGAAAGTTGTTTATATAAATGGGTAGAACACCCTGTAAAAATTTGGATGGTGATAAAAAATCTTCCTGTATAGCTGCTTATGAGGTAAATAGCGACAAACTATTGCTGTTGTGTCGACTCGAGCTATATGAGAATAGCCTCAGAATAACTCAGAGATTTCAAATTTTTATACAAGGTGTCAGATTATACAGGCAGTGTTTATATTATAATACAGGTTGATAGCTTTACAAAGTGTAGAATTATACAGGGTTACCAATTATACACGGGGTTAGATTATACATGGTCATAGACTATACAGGTTGTTAGATTATACAGGCTAATATATTATGCAGTAATATAGCGATAGGTTATACAGGGGTTATTGTTTATAAAGCGCGTATAATTCAATTCAATTTAAAGTGCGATAGATTATACGGAACGTACAAAATATTCATTATTTTTTTTCATGTTTTCCAGATGCACTAGGCCTCCATCGTGTTGAGAATCCCTCCCACGTTGACGGAGCAGTCTCCCTGCACCTCTACTGTCCTCCGTTTGACAGCTGTCGTGTGTTCGACGCGAGGACCGGCAAACCTACTGAAGTCAAGGTCACCTTCTGGTCCATGTACGGGAAGAAACTTAAAAGGGTATGTACTTATGAGATTTATAACTTATTTTACAGGTCATCTAATTTTTTTGTTTTTGGGGTTAATTTGACCCCTGGATATTTCAATGAGCTAAAAAGTAAGAACTAATGCTTAGCAGAATGACAATTTTATTTCAATAAAGATTTACTATTATTATGATTTATTATTAATTAAAATGTGCTCTCTACATTTTCACAATACTTGTTGTGTTTTCTCAAACACGAAAACAGACGTATTTATAATAATATATATATTTGTTTTTTTTTTTTTATTATTTGAAACTGTCGTCTGGAAGCTGTGACATGTCGCGCTCTGGTTCGCGTTCAATGTCACGTACGTGACCAATGGGTTTATTTTTACCCAATTATTTCTCCAAAATAATAATTAATCTAAAAATCATTTACTAAAATTAAGTTGACTGTTGATATTTTTGGCTTACAACCATTCTACAGTACAAAATTCGTAAAGTATTTTTCTTACTGGCAACTAGTCTATTATGACTATGGTTACCTTAGTTTTTATCAGCATGGCTAGATGTTTTTGTCTACTGTGCCATGGTGACATTATTAGTAGAATTAATTTTATTTTTTTTCAGGTATTTGAAGCAAACCATGCAGCCGACAGCCAGTAAAACATTAGCTGTCACCTGTCAAAATTGAAAAACAAAACATTCCAGTCGAGTATTTTTAAATAAAAGTTGTTGATTATTTTTTAATTAATCATGTTATACGGCTATTGTATTGATAATTTTAGTAAGAGCAACGGTCCAAAGCAATAATAAATTGTGTAATATTTTGTTAGTCTTTTGGGGTAATTTTGACCCCAGTTTTTTTTATATAGTATATTTGTTGGCACAGTTGTGATGATCGTTAGGTTAGAGCCTTTTAATTTAAGGATGCAAAAAAAAACAAGTGCAGTTAGGATATGCATTTTTTCTGGCTCAAGATTTTTTCTGTCTGAATAGTTAGCTATATTTCTAAGAGTAAATTACAGTCAATTACCTTAGAAAATACATTGACGTCAGCTGGTCTAGTCTATTCTGTAAAAATTTCATACTTAGTGAAAACTTAGGTGAAGTGAGTTTGAAGTGACCTGTCATTCCACCCGTTGCTAGAGATTGATACTTTGACAGCTTACTTCACCTTTTCAAGATGAGATTTTGACAGGATACATCAGCACTCGGTCGTTAAGTTAGATAAACTTTACTATTGTAGAGACGCCAGCACATCAAGCTACCCGAAACTGTCAAATTACCCCAATCAACATTGAACCTTATGCTGTAGCGTTAAAGTTGAAAATCTATTAAAGAAATTTGACAGATTGTAGTAGCTTTATGTGTTGGCGTCTGTATCTATCATCCGTTTCATTTAATATAAATATTAACTAAGTAATTTCTAGTGGGGCTACCATTTTATGAGTGAAAAAATGATACCCGTCAAATAGTGTGTATTTTTAAATATAAAATATACATAATACAGGTTATAATTTGAGCCTTTAGTAAGCTTGAACGAACCAGTCTTACCAAGGGTTTTTTTGTGGAAGTCAGATAGGCAGTCGCTCCATGTAAAATACTGGTACTCAGCTGCTTCCGTTTAGACTGGAAGCCAACCGCAACAAAACTGAGAAAATACTAGGCAGATGATGAGTAAGCTTGAATGAGAATGTTTGGACTGTCATATTCTAAAACTAAAGCAATATTCTACATTAATTTATTTATATTTTTTTTAATGTCTCATGTCGTCAAAGATTACCCAGTGAACTAATTTGCTGCCTGGTGTGTGCCAAATCACAGAACAGAGAATTGTCAATTTTTTCTGAGTGCTGTCACTCGTGAAAGCTCTATGATAGTTATTTATGCACTTGTTGTGTAATAAGGGGTGTTAAAACACGAATGTGGGTTTATCACACGAGGCGAAGCCGAACGTAGTAATAGTATCACATGAGTGTTTTAATACCTAATTATGTATAGTTGCATACAAGACTTTATCTACACCTATGATATGAATCCTCTATAAAAGGTTCTGAAACAGTTTTTTGCAATACTAATATCGAACAAAAATGACGGCCGGCGGGATACGACGTGAATTCGAATAACTTATAAGTTCTTTTTTTAAATTACGGCGCTGTGGTAGTGAAACGCGCGTGCATGACAATGTTCTTTTTTGAAAACGAGTTGCATAATGAAATATAGTACAACATTATAACACCCGTTTTGATGATATTATGGTAACTATGACACTGGTTGTCTTAATGTTGGCAATAAGCTAACTGTTTCAGAAACATTCATAGAGGATTTATAGCTGCATGGGTGTAGATAAAACAATTTATATTGGCCAATGTCTTCATATTAATGTATCTGCTTAGCCACCATCTATTATACAGGGTGACTGGAAATTAGTGGCGGAGCCGTTAAGGGGAGGTAGTCTAGGGTTTTTCCGACAGATATCACTAGATATTCCTACTTAAAGAGATAGTAATAAATCCTAAAAAAAAGTGATTTTGGCCTACTTTTTTTTGTTTTGCAACAAAGATATTCTAAATAAGTAATATTAATTGTAAAATTTCCGCTACTGTCATTATTTTATGCAAAAACTGCTAAACAAAAAGTAGGAATATCTTGGAAAGGGTTAAGTAAGGACGGTAGGTCTCATAGTGATATCTGTCGGAATAACCCTAGACTACCTCCCCTTAACGGCTCCGCCACTAATTTCCAGTCACCCTGTATAGGACTTTAACAGAACTTGCAAAATATCAAAAGTCATTTATTCAAATAAGACTGAGTGTTACGGCCCCGCCACCGCCAGATGGCGCACGGCAGGACTTTCTGCGTCCATGCTTGCGGAGCCATACCGCATCTCCACATCGCGCCGCCAGGGGGCCTGTCTTAGTCTTGGTCGTCGTCATATTTCATTTCGTCATATTAATTAAAGTAAAATAAATTAAATGCATGAAGCAACACCAGTCCATTATTCGAAGTATAAACAGCGGCAACAGCCAATACACTGAGGTTAGCACTTTTTGAACGTCAAAATGACATAAGACAGTCCCCCATAACGCCCGCCCTTCACCACTTCCTAGTGCTTTCGCTGGGAAGAAAAGTGGCGCAACTAACTCCCCAAAATGCGAGCGTATCCCTGTCTATAACTTCAGTGAATCATGCTTGTACAGACGCCAACACATCAAACTACTACAATCTGTCAAATTTCTTTAATAGATTTTCAACTTTATCGCTTAAGGTTGATTGGGAAAATTTTACAGTTTCGGGTAACTTGATGTCTTGGCGTCTGTTCATGAAATTGTTATATTAGATTAGATTAATCTGTCAAGCTCCGCTAATGAGACACAATTGATTTTCTATTGTTTCGTCACTGATCGGCGCACCGCGCCGCTTGACTGGTTAAAGTAACCCTGTATAATACGATACGTCAGACCAATTTTAAAAGGGACTCCAAATAAAAAGAACCTGTTATGATTATTCGAACATAATGATTATTGTGAGATGGTGGATTGAGCTGAACTCCTTTAATCAGTGATTGGTCCTTGGCAGCTTTGGACAAAGAGAGGTGGAAGAAAAGTAGGGAGGCCCAGATGTGGGACATCGATGGCTAGAAAAAAAATCTTTATTGTGCCTTATGTAATTTTAATCTAGGATAAACTTAATATAAGACGTAACACTAAGTGGCGATTTAAATTGTAAATTTTATATTTATTTACAATAATTTTTACAAAATAAATAAAATAATATTTTTAAAGAAACATATATTTTTTATTTACTTTTTTAATTCCTGAATTTACAAAGACATTACATATAATTATAGATACATATTTTAGTTTTATATTGACCCTTGTGTTCATGAAATAATTTACATTTACAAACGATTTAAAACTAACCCCCTTATTCATAATCCTATTTTATCTCTATTTTAGCTAAAATAGGTTTATAGAACGTTTGTCTTTATCTGTCACGTTGTCATTTCTGTGTGTAAGAAAGAGACAAACCCCATTTTAACTAAAATAGGTTTGATAAGTTTTATGAATAAGGGGGTAAATATTTAGTGACATCTCCTCTTGTCTCATTGAAACACCAATAATAAAGAGAGGTATTTATAAACGGTTTATGAATATTAATATTTACTGAAATAGGGTCTATAACAGAAAGAAAGAATCAAAAGTTTTATACAATCATATTTATTAATATATATATATTAATAAATATATTTCTTAATTCATTTATTTAAAAATAATAATTAAGAATATTATTTTATATTGTTATCACTGGATTGTGGATATCAGATAAACAGTAGCTCGATGTAAAATACTGGTATTAATCTGCATCCGGTTAGACTGGAAGCCGACCCCGACATAGTTGGGAAAAGGCTTGGCAGCTGATGATGAATTTAGAATATTATTTTCGCAGAACATTTTCAATTTTCGTTTCAACTTCAGGATCTACAAATCCGCATTTAACTCATCATTCAACAAATTCCTCATCTCACTGGTAATGCTATCCCATGGCAGGAAAACTTTGACTCCTTCAGGTAGAGATGTCACCTGCACGTTTGCCCTCACGCATCCAGCATTGCAGATGAAGTCACAAGTGTAAGTACTGGGGTTGAAATGAAGACCTTCAGAGCAGGTGACTAAGAGGGGCTGATTTCCGTTGCAAATCCAGTATTTGTCGCAGTCGTTGTCATGGACAAATGGAAGAACGTTGCATCCGCTGCTGCATCTGTCTGCAGGTGTAACAGGCGGGCAGTTGTTACAGTCAGGAGCAGCGGTTGTACCGTCATTACCGCCGGGAGCAGCGGTAGTTCCGTCGTTGCCACCAGGTGCAGCGGTGGTTCCGTCATTACCGCCGGGTGCAGCGGTTGTGCCATCATTACCACCGGGAGCAGTGATAATTTCGTCGTTGCCGCCGGGAGCAACGGTAGTTCCGTCATTGCTGCCGGGGGCAGCGGTAGTTCCATCATTGCTGCCGGTTACAGCGGTGGTTTCGTCATTACCGCCGGGAGCAGCGGTGGTTCCGTCATTACCGCCGGGAGCAGAGGTAGTTCCGTCATTACCGCCGGGAGCAGCGGTAGTTCCGTCATTACCGCCGGGAGCAGCGGTAGTTCCGTCATTACCGCCGGGAGCAGAGGTAGTTCCGTCATTACCGCCGGGAGCAGCGGTAGTTCCGTCATTACCGCCGGGAGCAGCGGTAGTTCCGTCATTACCGCCGGGAGCAGCGGTAGTTCCGTCATTACCGCCGGGAGCAGCGGTAGTTCCGTCATTACTGCCGGGAGCAGCGGTAGTTCCGTCGTTGCCGCCGGGAGCAGCGGTAGTTAAGTCGTTGCCGCCGGGTGCAGTGGTTGTGCCATCATTACCACCGGGAGCAGCGGTTGTTCCGTCATTACCGCCGGGAGCAGCGGAAGTTCCGTCGTTGCCGCCGGGTGCGGTTGTGCCAGCGCAGCCACCGTTTCCATCACCTGGGCCAGAGCAGCCACCATCCCAGTGCTCGCAACCAGCGTATTGAGGCCAATCGCAGATCTGGAATTAGAAAGAAATGATTTTAATTTCAAGTGGAGTACATTTGTCAGTTCTTGAACTTGAAGCCAAAAAGTTGACAATAAAGGTTTTCTAACAATTGAACATATATATAATAAGAGCTATGGTATTTTTTATTGCTATATCCAGAAGCGTAGGTACTCCATTCGAATATAGAAAATAACCAATGCAAAGATTTGCAATAAAGCATAGCAAAACGCTACTTCATCACCACTGCTCCCAAAACGGTGAAGGAAAACATCGTGAGCAAACTGCAATGTCTTAGAACCAAAAATTCGAAGACATGTGACATCTACCAACTGCAACCGCACTGGCCTCGCGTGATGCCACACTCCCTCTCACAGAGAGGAGGCCTGTGTTCCAGCAGTGGGAAAATTATAGGCTGATTATACTATTATAACAATACAAGATTATTGCCACTTGACATATGAAAAGTAATTGGTCCATGACTTATTTAATAGTTATTTATGCAACTGTTTTAATACCTAAGTATGTACAGTTGCATACAAGACTTTATCTACACCCATGATATGAATACTCTTTAAAAGGTTCCGAAACAGTTTTTTGCAATACTAATATCGAACAAAAATGGCGGCCGGCGGGATACGACGTGAATTCGAATAACCTATAAGTTCTTTTTTTAAATTACGGCGCTGTGGTAGTGGTGGTGAAACGCGCATGCATGACAATGTTCTTTTTTTGAAAACGAGTTGCATAATGTAATTTAGTACAACATTATAACACTCGTTTAGGATGGTATTATGGTTACTATGACACTGGCTGTTTTAATGTTGGCAATAAGCTAACTGTTTCAGAAACTTTTATAGAGGATTTATACTCGTAGCATGGGTGTAGATGAAATGCTATTTATTTAGCATTCGTCGTTTTTATAATGATTTACTATACGCTTTTGTTTACTTACACAGGCGGTTTTTTCTGAAAAGTAAAAAACCGAAAACCCAAAGATATACATCAATAATTAATCAAAGCCAAAGATCTCCACTAATTAATAATGGCATTGTTCATTTAAAATATAAAGTCTTATCAGACTTGATTGAATGATAAATAAATTTACCAAAACATTTAAAGGTTGTGCTAGATTTTTGATAACTTAGTTTTAATTTCAGTTTGAACAAGTGGACAGGTATTTTATATCAAAAATATTTGCATAGATTTGGCTTGGTTGTGATCACCATGTCATCCAGATTAATGAAGAAAGAAAAAGTACATTACGATGCCATTATTGCTCGGTTGCAATGGTCACACGTATCGTATACTATTTTATAGCACTTGTGTCATAAATCCGCCATTATGTCACGCTTTCCTGTGTAAACGGACGACTTAAGTCACAGAAAAGCGTGACTTACATGCGGGTTTAAGTCACACAGTGCTATAAACTATCTTATAAAGGATATTCTCTTAAAATGTGAGTATGTTTTACTGTATTTATTGATAACCAGCTGCGCCCCGCGGTTTCACCCGCGTAAATGTCGATCCCGTGGGAATATCGGGATAAAAAGTAGCCTGTATGTTAATCTAGGGTGTCAGCTACCTCCATACAAAATTTTATTTAAATTGGTCCAGCCGTTTGAGCGTGAAGATGTAACAAACATAATTACACACACACACTCACAAAAATTCACCTTTATAATATTGGTGTGATAATATTTTTTTTAATATTTACCTGCTCACTGGGGCTGAAATGGGTTCCAGCAGGGCATTCCATCTCAACGGTCTGTCCGCCAACGCAGTAGTAAAACTTGTTGCAGTCAGATTCATGAGGCAGTAGATGATGGACGTTGGAATCGGCTGGGCATCCATTGGGAAGAGGCTCCCACTCGATTGGGGCTTCCGGGTCTACTGGGTCAGATGGATTTGGGATCTCTTCGCTGCTGTCAGCGTCATCTGTAGTTCCACTCGGCGTGGTACCTGAAGCTCCACCCGATGTGGTACCGGATGAGGAGCAGTTCACATTGAAGGGCCAATCACAAACCTGGAAAGAGATACGTAATTTTAGTATAATGTTATTTTTTGAAGTGAAAACTTCTTTAGCGGCGTAGTACACTTTTTTTGTAATGGGTAAAAAATGTTAAACTCGCGTCAGGACACGTGACCGTCAGGACACGTGTTTATGTTACAGCGTGTCACGCGCATCCATGGATGGTGACAGCTGATGGCTCGACCGTCTGTGTAGTAGCCACACTGCTGTGTATTCATAAAATTCGTGTATATAAAGTGTTTAAAATATGGAAATTGAACAAAGTGCATCTATTAATGAAAAATATCAAAAAAAAAAGTGACGAAGAAATAGCGAAAGAAAATGAGTTATATTAATTCAATTAATAGTTGATTTATTTCAACGTTAATATTCAAGTTTTCACTTCTACCGGCACTCCCGGAGTGCAACCCGTCTTTTTTTTGTGATTTGACGTACAGACGTCAGCACATCAAACTATAGATTTTCAACTTTATCGCTAAAGCTTAAGGTTCAAAATTGATTGGAAAGATTTGACAGTTTCGGGTAGCTTGATGTGCTGGCGTCTGTACAAGAAATTATGTGATAAGTAAGTACACCAAAATGCTGCACAAATAAATAACCAAAAAATTACTTTTTCATTACCCTATCCAACACTTTCCCTTTGATATAACCATTTAATAAATTTTATCTATACTTAAGTACTAATAATAAAGCAGAAGGCCAATTCTCGTAATTTAAAACGTTCAAAATCTAGTCGCAGTCTCATCTCGGCGACAAACTTAGGAGTATGTCAAAAACTTGTCAAAAATGTTGGAAAATTAAAGGTATTTTTGACAGATTGAGACTGAGATCAGACTGTGAACGTTCTTAAAATTACGAGAATTGCCCCTCTGAATAGTTTGTTTGTTTGAACGCGGTAAATCTCTGGAACTATCAGTCGGATTTGCAAAATTATTTTTGCATTTAAAAGCCCAATTCTTGAAGTAGGCTATTTAACTGCTCGCTATGACCCTTAGGAGCCAAAAAAAAAAAGAAAAAAATCAGAAAGAACGGTAAGCGAAAAAGAAGTGATAGTGCAGATGCTAGTACTACTTACATAAAACAAATGGTATTACAATGGAAGTTACATTATGAAACCTAAGGTTTGCAGGCCAGTAGGTAGGTAACGTCGACAGACATAAATGGTTACATACCCGCTTGGCGGCGCATCACCCCAAATGGGTGGAACAATTTTGACAGGCTTGGCGGCGCATCACCCCATATGGGGTGATAGTACTGTGTCGTCATATTATTGCTTATTCCCTTTAACCCACTGTGTTTTGGATCGGTTTTCTCTTTTCTATTTGAACGATCGAGAATATCTGCCTTAAAAAATGCAACACTGGCCGTCAAAAATGTATCTGTGGTTAAGAAATTATTTGTCAAAGTCAGTCTGTGAATTTGCGACGTCACACGTGACATCTGTTCCAGAAAAACTTTAAGGCGTAAATAATTATTTTTTTACTATGAGGTGTGTTTGTATTTTTTTTCGTATGAAGATAGAACCCTTCCACCAATAAAAGCCATAAAATATATATGGTATCGATTTACTTTTTGAAATAATAATGTTTAAAGTTCACATAATGTTTTTTTTTTTTTTTCAACCATAGTCAATATTTACCAATGAATATAATAAATTAGAGACGAAATGTCAACAAACACTTAATACCACCCGAAAGGGACATTCATATGCTCTAATAAAAACATAACTTGAGATTACGCCCGTCGCCAACTAGTAAACAAAAAAAATGTTTTGTTCAGTGCGGCCATCTGGCGCGTGGCGATACGATTGCGTGCGCCGCGGGGCGTTGGGGAATTTCGATGTTCTAGCGCCGCTGAGCGGATAAATACACAATCAGCCTATAATGTTCCCACTGCTGGGACACAGGCCTCCTCTCAGTGAGAGGGAAAGAAAGTTTCCCGTAGGAATATCGGGATAAAAACTACTATATACCAAATTTCATCTAAATCGGTTCAGCGGTTTAAGCGTGAAGAGGTAACAGACAGACACACTTTTGCATTTATAAAAGGGCTATGCGCCAATTGGAGTTGAGCAGGACATCTAAGGTCTGGCCGCGCTAAATTTGACAAAGATGTAAACAACAATGGCCGCTCGAAATTGAATAAAATCGATATATATAATAATAACATATGTCAGTCGGTCTATTCTGTTAAAGTCTCACCAAAAAAAACTAAGTTGAAGTAAGCTTAACCTTTTAACCGCCCGACTTTATATCAGTTGTCGTGCCCCCAGCGCCCGAGAAAAAAAAAAAAAAACGTAAAATAAATACCGATGAAACGAGCTGTGATGATATAATAATAATACAGATTAAACGAGATGTGTTATTTGGTCGTATATATACGACTCTGGCGGAATGGGCACGAAAATATTTGTCGGTTTAATCCAACGTAGGCGGTTAAAAGGTTAAAGTGAGCTGTCATTCCACCTGACGTTAGGAATTGACAATATTGACAGCTGACTTGAAGCTCTCTTCATCTAAGTTCTCACGGAGAGATTTTAACCTAACCTAACTCACTATGACCACTCAATGATCCCTCACTTCGAAACCACGTCAATTCCTTAGCTAAAGGTACACGTATCAAATCGGAAAGGGATCGGCACCGTATCAACTCGAGCCGTTCAGTATTCTTTGTATGAAACTCTCTACTGCAACGCACACTAATCGGAATCGTAACGTAATCACCTCAACTCGGGACAAGCTCACGAACCGCGGTGCGGTGCGTTACGGCTCGTCGTCCCCGCGCTTACATCTCTTCGTCCACCCTTGCCCCTCTCACCCCTCCGGCCTGCTTGCTGCACCATCAACCAGCGGTCGGCGAGCCGTAAGCGCGGCGTCGCCTAGCCGTAGCCGAGTCGACGTATCGGAGCTTCTGATCCGCTTTAGTTACGTCCTTACGTTAGGTTGACGCCTGTTTGATGGCGAGGCGATAGGCGATACAGTGCCGATCCCTTTCCGATTTGATACGTGTGCTACGACCTTAAGACACGAAATATGTAATGTGTCACCATTTATGTATTTATTGTATTGTGTAAATGGTACACCATAGACTACCTATAGTATTTGTCTGTCCTTCCCCTTTTTAATCCATCCAAAGGTTGTCTTTAAAAGATCGCTCTTAGCGATAAGACCGCCCATTGTGTCACCCATTGTAAAGTTTCTATATTTATGTCTGTAATTTATATGGTGTACATAATAAAGAGTATTCTATTCTATTATATTTTATTCTATTAATAACGTATTCTCTATGACAATGAAACCGCGCGAACTGAACGCGAAGTGGGCGTAGTTTGAACTGTCAACATACGACGCTTGACAACCGTACGTGGTTTGCGCGTGGTAAGATTACGCGGGGAATAATAATTACCATACATAGAATTGTGGCCCGGATAGATCGTTAGTTTCCAAAAAGCATTAAAGTCGGCAAAACACAATCGTTTTAAAATCATTTTATTATCAATCAAGGTAATTAAAATCTTGGCCTTTACATTATTCCTGGCGTTCGATATTGTATCTTACGATATTGTTATTAATCATTATCAGCTGATAAAGTAATTGTTATTTGCAGTAATACCTAATCATTATGTAAGTTGTTTATTGTTTATTTTATTTATTTATTTATTTCTCTCATAAAAGTACATTGTTACAGTAGTGTGTATACTTATGCAATTTGCCTTAGTGCTGGAACCTTTATGAGAGCTGGAGTCTGAACTAGGTTCGGGTCGTTCGGGACCTATATGACAGATCTCCAAGCTCACACCCCTTTAAACATTTATCACCTTTAGCGGCATCTTGATTCAGTTTATACGTATTATTACTATTAGAACACAGTTTAGATAGAGAGGTCAGGTAATGTTTGGTAGTAAGAGATGGAGTGGGTGGATGGTTGCTTGGAGTTTCCCTGCGTGATTCCGGTTTAAGATCATTTATTCTCATAAGAATTAACTAAAATGAGGAGATCTACAGGAGAACCAGGGGAACCGACATAGCCCGAAGAATTGCCAAACTTCAGTGGCCACTGCCACTTAAATTTTGTCTCATGAAGACCGTTAGACCACTCTCATGAAGATCAAACGAAGGTCATGTCAAATGCCCACGTAACACCCATTTGTTACGGTGTTACAAGGGCATTTAGTATAATTATTCTATCACTTTTAAATTCAATTATTTTTCTTTAAGTCCAGTGTACCAGTATGTACAATGTTTTAATAATTGTGTGCTGCACCGGACGACGTCATTACGTCAGCGCCGGCTGTCGCTGAAAACCAGCGCTGGGGCTCTGTCTTGCATGGGGTCGCAGCATAATGCTGAGCGATAGCCGTTTTGCGTGGTATGACGCATGTTTCCCCCTACCTTTTTATTTTATTTTTTGTGTTTATGTTTTTTTTTTGCGTCATTTTCACCGCAAATAAAAGTATTTTCTTTTTTTCATTTGATATGACCTTCGTTTTGTCCATGTTCATTTTACGACCCACTCTTTCGGGGACTCTACTGAGGTCATCGAGCATTATGCTGAGGTCCTCCGTAGTCTTAGCCATGACTACTATACCGTCATACATAGCCCGAAAAATTGCCAAGCTTAAGTGGCAGTGGGCAGGGCACATTGCTCGCAGAACAGATGGCCGATGGGGCCGGAAGGTTCTGGAGTGGCGACCGCGTATCGGAAGACGTAGCGTTGGAAGGACTCCCACAAGGTGGACCGACGACCTTGTGAAGGCCGCAGGAACACGTTGGATGCGAGAAGCACAGATCTGGTCGAAGTGGAGGTGCTTGGGGGAGGCCTATGTCTAGCAGTGGACGGCTGAAATGATGATGATGATGATGAAGAGATGGAGGTGATTGTATCGTATGGTATGCTGCACCGGTATACGTCATCTCGGCAACATTGGCACTTAAAACCAGCGCTGTGGCTCTGTCTCGCATAGGGTCTTAGCATTATGCTGAGCAATGGCCGCTTTACGTGGATGTGACGCATGTTTTCCCCCAAGGTAATGTTTTTAAAGTGAAACTTCTTTACGCACGCTTGACTTGGGGAGTAAGCTGGCGAACGCGTGACGTAAGCGTTACGACTTACGAAGTGTGATCGGGCGAGGCGAACGGGAGTTGAGTGGGGGATATAAGCAAGAGAAAGCAGTGCGCGCGCACATTTTCTTTCTCTCTTCCTCTCATAGCCAAATATGTTTGAAGTTTCACTTCAGTCGTGTGGTCATAAGCACACTCGGTTTTTTTTTTTGTGTTTTTGTTCTTTTTCTGCGTCATGTTTACCGCAAATAAATGTATTTTCTTTTTTTTTTCTTTGAAGGTATAAATGTTTAAAAATCTATTTCATAAAGAAAAAAAAAGGAAGATGGGCTTTTTAGAGATGAAAACATACGTCTTGAAATTATATTTATTGAAATCCCTGAATCATTATAACATGTTTAAATTGTTCTAATTTAAAATACCTTGTCTTTATAAAAATAATCTAACTCCTGGTTTCTGACGTCAAATCATCTTACGTTAAATAAGATCGTGGCCTGTTGTGATTAGTTGATCAAAATATCAAATACCAATTTGCACCCATTTTTTGTAACATACTATTTATCACCATCTGAATCATTTTAAAGTATATTGGTAATCCATTGCTTCATAAGTTCGAAGAATGTGTCTGCTCGTCAACGTAAATAACGCAATGAATATTGTTGAACTGTCAAAATGAAAGCCATTTCTACTGTTAGTATGTAACGTAATTACCCCGCTAGATAGGATACTTTTATCCCGGCAGTGTGTCCCCATGGGATAATCTCCGCCCTCCACGCGGAAGAAGCCGCGGGCAAAGGCAAGTTAATCATATCAATTGACGTGAATACTTAAAACAGATTAAGTAGAATGACATTTTTATTGGCACTTGTAAATCATTAATAAATAATTAGTATTTTTAATCTTTAATTTGTTGATTTTTATCAAGCCGCCTGCGCAGTATTAAGCTACACATTCTCCGGTAGGCGATAATACCTATCCTTAACATCAGTAATTAGCAAAAACTGTTTATTTTACTACTTATCATCAATTAACATCTTCATAGGTAACTATTGTTTAAGTAACTAACTGAAAACAGTTTAAGACGGCGCCGACCATAGACCATAGAAAACGGATAAAAGTGGCCACTATTTGGTATCCGTTTTAGTGATTATAATAAAACTAAACAATGTAAAACTACCGTTTGTAATAATTTTAACGTATAAGCTTGTGAAGCACTACTTAACGTGCTTATTTTCTGCATTTTATTTCTAAAATAAAAAAAGAAATAACCAAAAAAACGATGAGGGCGCCACTGTGCGGCCGGCATATGGTCGGGGCCGTCTTAATTCGTTCATCATATTAATTATTATTAAATCAAAAAAATATGTGCCTACAGTCAGCAATAAATGTCGATTAGCACTTTTTAATCTTAATTTTTTAGAAAAATATTTAGGTACTTAAAATCGAAACAGAAGTAACATTTAAAGAATAATAACACTTAGCTTTTATAAATGATGTAAAACTAAAAAGCAGTTTATCAAATCATTTTTGTACATTTTTATGTTATTGTGTTTAAAATTTCATTGATTTCACCACTGTCGCTTACACATTAAGCGACAGTGGTGAAATCAATGAAATTTTGCTGCTGACCATAGAGCGTACCACCTACATAGATAGAAATGGTAGTGTCGGATTGCCCTCCCATTGGACTATGAGAGTGAGGGAAGTAGCGTATGCACCTGTGTCTGCGCACACAGTATAGGCCGACCGCTTAACTGAGACGTTGTCTGAGGTGGCTGCGCGGTGCGGTGGGCGTGATAATTGTCACAAGTTGGCGAATCACTGAGCTCTCGCATCACGTCACCACACCCCTCCTGCACCGCGCTGCTACCTCAGGCAACGTCTCAGTTAAGCGATCGGCCTACAGACTATAAACTATTATATCAATTGAGATTGGCTGCCATTGCTGAAGTACGGTCTGGAGGACTTTATGCATCGAATTATGTTTAACAATTTCCATTAAAAGGTAGCTTTAGTGTACTTTAACAGTTCCTATTTTTTTAATAGTAGGTATGATCGTCATTTATCTTCAGTATGGCAACTCCATTATTGTGTGGTGTTACACGAATGGGTCGAATATGAAATGAGTACATAAAAGGATGTCTGAAAATGGCACCGATAGCTGAAAAGTTGTGCGGAAATCGGTTGCCATAGTATGGAGATGTGTTACGGGGGAATGAGGATAATATCATGAGGAAAGTTTTGAGTATGAATGTCGATGGCTATAAGAGTAGAGGAAGACCACAAAAACGATGGATGGACTGTGTGAACGATGATATGGTAAGAAAGGGGGTGACTACCGAGATAACGACTAATAGAAAAGTATGGAAGAAAAAACAGTCATGTTTCGCCGAAAACAAATAAATTGGGATATGGGCAAAGGCACCATTATATCCAATACTTGTTGACTATTTTACAAATTATCAAAATTAATCATCACATATTTCAGTACCTACGTCATGCTGAAACGATTGATTTAATCCTTTAATCTACTCGTTATTTCCTTTGCTTCACAGTTATTGCGTTATCTACCGCGAATCCGTGTTTTATCGCGGTGTATATAAGTTTTATTATAATTGCTATTATTCATTTTATTACCTACTACCAGCTCCACGCGGTTTCACCCGCATAAGTGTCGATCCCGTGGGAATATCGGGATAAAAACTATCCTATGTTCTTTCCTGGAAGTCAAACTATATCTATACCAAATTTCATTTAAGTCGGTTCAGCGGTTTACACAGACAGACAGACAGACACACTTTCGCATTTATAATATTAGTATGGATAACCCTCTGTCTATGATTCTAGAAAACATGTAGTAAATAAAACCATGACGAGTTAGACAAGTCATAATTTTTCATCGATTAACCAGAAGGCCAATACCCGTAATTAAAACAGTTCAATATCTAATCGCAATGTCATCTAAGCGACAATCAATGTTAAATACATAATTGTCAAAAATTTAGGGCTTTCAGGGGTATTTTTTGATAGATTGAGGCTGACATCCGACTATAAATGTTCTTAAAATTACAAGAATTGCCCCTCAGTTGAATTCCGGAATATAGAAACAATTAAAAAACCATTGGGTCAGGCATGGATCCACGTTAGGGTTTATTCGCCCAAATTTTTGAATTTCATTCAAGATGCAACGAACACTTTCGCCCATTGTCCTTTTAAAAACCACTTGGTCTTATTTAATTCGATGTTGTAAATTGTATTGACGATAATTTTGAATGTCATTTCCTGTTGATCACAGATTGATTCGAATCACCCTGATTAATATTAATTACTTTTTCTGATGTGATTCACTCCAACTAATATTAATAATAATAATAATAATTCCATTTATTGCAGACTAATTACATGTCCATAGTTGTTAGTAACAAAGGTCTTAAAACTATGTTAGTCAATACTACCTAATAAATATTAATAATATAAATATTACCTAATTACTTTTTCTTTCGTTTAAATTTAATAAAGTATATAAGGTGCCGACTGGACGGAGAAAGCACAGCACAAGGAAAAGTGGAAGAAAATGGGGGAGGCCTTTGCCCAGCAGTGGGACAGTACAGGCTAAGGGAAAAAAATATAAGGTGCTATAAAATATCTGCCACGGCTTTAATGGGAGACAGTATTTTGTATATAGATTATAGTAGTGAAGAAATTTTGTACCCCAGAATAGTTCAATCAATTTGAGAAAATAAAGTAATTAAATAAACATTTACTCTATTCTGCATAATGTGGTTCACAAACTACGCGCGATGTGTCGCTTCGTCACATTTTGCGAAATTAAATGACGGTGCGGCAACAGCTAATTACTATGGGACGGTTTCATGCAACTAAATCAATTCATACGCACATTTTTTTGTATGAAAAAATTTATGACATAAGATCAATCATGTACGACCTATTGTAATCTATACAGCGTGTTCCGGACGATATACATAAACTTCGACCAGATGTTCAGACCATGGAAATAAGCATTTTTCATTATGGAGACATTAGTGAATTCTTATTTTTTGTTAATTTTCATATAAACTAAATACCTTGACGTAAATCGCCCGATATGCAAGCCTCTTTATCCAAATTGGCAACGATGACGTATTTTCATTCACAAGATTTAGCGGGCTGCAATTTGTCAATACTGAGTTAAGACCCTTTCTTACTGCATAGTTCAATAAAATTTACTAAATGAAATTACAAATATCTTTGTAACGAAGCCTTTTTAAGTACTACTTCCTTTGTTACATTTAATTTTTAAAAGCTATAGAAGCGTTTCACCTTATATTTTTAACGTCTATTAAATATGTCATCCTTTGCACTTGAAGTCGGTATCAGACATAGATATCCGAGTATCAGAGCTATAATAATCACTGTTCAGAAAAAAAAATATTTCATGAAAATGAATGATTACCTACATCTTATCAGCGCTGTAGCTCTGTCTCGCATATGGTCGTAGCATTATGCTGAGCGATAGCCGTTTTGCGTGAATGTGACGCATATTATTTTCCCCCAACTTGTTATTATTTTGTGTTGGTGTTATTTCTTTGCGACATGTTTACCGCAAATAAACGCAGGTAGTTTCTTTCTTTTTGCCTTTTTTCATACTTTGAATTCGTAAGTAAATAATTTATGACTTTAATCAACAAAATTCAAAATTTCGTCCTTCTAGATAGCTCTTGTAAAGCTGTCAGATTAGTGTATTTTCTCAGTATTCGAATCAGGCTAAGAATTATAAACAGATTTATTTTAAGCCTAAATGTAGTACATAAAAATATTAAATTTATGACTTGGCTTATGCGCAAAACGAAATCAATACTTACTATAAGATACCATATCAGTTAGTAAAATAAAGTTTTATTGCCGTTTTTATCCGTATCTACACGACTCTGGCAATGATTTTGAAAATACCTTAATATGTTCAATTAAACGTACACAAGGCTCATATGTACATTATATACTAACCCCCTTACTAATAAACGTATTATATCAGATGAATAGTTACACACCGATTCCTCTCTTTCATTCGTCAGTAATTTGACTTTCGAAAGAAGAAGACAAAGCATTGTGTAACTATACAGACGCTATACAACGTTTATTAGTATTAGTAAGGGGTATAAATATTCATATTATAAAGACTTTCGTAAGCGAATCAGGAAATTAAAAAGTCATGTTTGATTAATACTTCTTGTATTTGTATGTAAGATATTATCCAAAGATTTTTGGAACTTAACAAAACTATTAATTAATAACACACGATTAGTCATTGTTGATGCGTAAAAGTCAAAAGGAACAAATGATATTGAAACGGATTTTGCAAATTTCACAGCAGAACTTCGGTTTACAAACTCAAACTATGAGAATTCAAAAGAAGCAGATAAAATTAAGGTGAATGGGTAGTTGTAGCCCGCGAAATTCAATTTTCCTTACGTTTTTTGTAATTTTCAGATCAGTGTCAGGTTGTATCTTGATCAAAATATGATTCGCGACTATAACAGGTACGTATTTACAGAATTATAATAATTAGAATCATTAATACATACATCTTTCTAAGTTAGATTTCTACCGTTAAGAACAAATCTCGTATGGAAAAGTGTTTATGGTAGAAATCTAACATAAAGAGATACATTAATGATTCTAATGACTATAATTCTGTAAATACATATATATTATAGTCGCAAATCATATTTTGATCAAGATACAACCTGACACTGACCTGCAAATTGCAAAAAACGTAAGAAAATTTAAATTTCGCGGTCTACTATTTCACATTCACCTTAACGAAATTATTTAAAAAGAAGACCTTACTTTACTTAACACACAAAGAAAAAATATACTATAACAGTGACTCATCAACAATAAGGGCTATTTTCACAGTTTAAAAATACATGGGCATCTACCAGCGGGGTAATTACGTAACACGCTATCAGTAGCAATGGCTTTCATTTCAACAGTTCAACAACATTCATTGCGTTATTTACGTTGGCAAGCAAACAAATTTTTCGAAAATATGAAGCAATGGATTAGCAATATCCGTCAAAATCATTCGGATTGTGATTAATAGTGTGTTACGCAATTAGTGTCCTAATAAGCATAAAAACATAACAGAATTTGAATCAAAATCTCTATACCAAAATATGTTTAGTAATTATAATATTATGCTAGAATTGTTACCTGTAGATAGTAAAACAAGTCATAAATCTGATATCAGAAGCTTCACTGTTTGTTCAATTTCATATTTCATTCTGCATCTTTCACTCAAAGTAGAATAGAATAGAATACTCTTTATTATGTATAAATTACAGACATAAATATAGAAAAGACAAAAGTAAAACGTCAGAATATTACGTTCACTGTCGAATCGTTGAGCTCCTTTGGTTTTAGTTGAGCTCCTTTGTTTTTAATTGAGCTCCTTTGTTTTTAGTTGAGCTCCTTTGTTTTTAGTTGAGCTCCTTTGTTTTAAATTGAGCTCCTTTGTTTTTAGTTGAGCTCCTTTGGTTTTAGTTGAGCTCCTTTGTTTTTAATTGAGCTCCTTTGTTTTTAGTTGAGCTCCTTTGGTTTTAGTTGAGCTCCTTTGTTTTTAGTTGAGTTCCTTTAGTTTTAGTTGAGCTCCTTTGTTTTTAGTTGAGCTCCTTTGGTTTTAGTTGAGCTGCACGATTATTGACAAATGTGTGCACTGACTGGATAAGTCTACTTGATCTATGTGGTTCTTTCCTTATAAGACCATTTCAGACATCAATCTACATGGTCCTCACATGATCTGACCAAGATTTCGTGTGGACTTTAAAAATATAACCTGTGACCTCTGAGCTTGTTTTCTTCTCAGAGTAGTTAGATAGGAAACGCCAACCTCATCTAGTTTTTAAAACATGATTGACGTGAAAAAATGTTTGTGCAAATCTACTTACAGAAACAAAATCGTTTATCATTAATTTCTATGTAATTTAGTCGGTATAGTGTAAACGTAGAATGAAATAAAAATGAACCAGGGAAGCGACTGATTTCAGCTAAGAAATATTATTTTGACATTCAACACACAAATAAAGAGTCATGAAACGCTTCGGTAATTTCTTACGTAACGTATATTTAAACGAAAAACTGACCTGGATCTCATAGTTGAAGTAAGTTCCGGGAGCACAGGCCCTTTCGACCTTTTCACCGAAGACGCAGTAGTAGAATTTGTTGCACTCAGTTTCGTGAGGCAGGAGGTGATGAACGTCAAAATCGGCGGGACAGCCGTTGTCCAGGATTTCTCCGATGCCATCGTCTCCGGGGGGAGGTTGGGTCGCGGGGGCAGAGGTAGTAGGGTATTCGTACGAGCCATCGTTGACGCAGTCGACGTTTTGGGGCCAGTCGCAGACCTTTAAAAGAGGGAGAGAGTTTAGTTAGGTTTATGAGTCACATCTACACGTCTATAATAATATTATTTAGGGGCCGTCTCCATGAGCGAGAGAATCGGGGCGATATTATCGTCGTGCCACGTATTTCTATACACTCCCTTAAAACGTGTCTCCACACAGCGATATCATCGCGATTAAAATTTGATGGCACGGCGAGACTATCGCCGCGATTCTCTCGCTCGTGGAGACGGCCCCAAAGAGGTAAAATTTGTTGCTTTGTATGTTGGGGGTAATCTCTGGATCTACCAGTCGGATTTGAAAAAATCTTTTTGCATTTAATAGCCCAACTCTTGAGGAAGGCTGTATGCTATCGAACATCACGATAAGACCCTAAGGATCAGAGCAAAAAGACAAAGAGTTGGAAAGAACACTAAAATCGGTTTTTGGTTCTAGGACATGCCGGTTTCCTCACGATGTTTTCCTTCACCGTTTTGAGAGCAGTGGTGATGAAATAATTTGCACAAAGTAAAGTGCCTGCTTGCGTTCGAACTCACGTCCTCCCAACTCGTAGGCTGCGACCGTTATCACCACGGAGTCAGAGCCACCACTGCTCTCAGTTATTAGGGCTCATCTTACTTATATTCTATCTCTTTCATCTTTAGGACCAGCCATTAAGCCATGTAAGATACATGGCGTCCTTATATTTAGGTCAGTAAATGCACAGTCTGTTATATTTCCTAATATAACTTAGACGTTTACGTGTAAATTCAAAACTACCCCTCTAAAAATGCATTATAGAAAATTTAACTCGGAGAGTCAAAAATCAACATACCACAAAACAAAGAACACACAGTGGTACAGGTAATATAATTATAAAATTGCCCTGTTGCCCCCTAAGTGGAATTGGTCCCTGGTCCTAGTTTCGAAGTGGGACGAGTTGCTCCCTTAGGCCCTGGTCCCAGTTTCAAAGAGGGACGAGTTGCCCCTTAGGCCCTGGTCCCAGTTTCAAAGTGGGACGAGATGATCCCTTAGGCCCTTGGTCCCAGTTTCGAAGTGGGACGAGTTGCCCCCTTCGGCCCCTGGACCCAATTTCGAAGTGGGACGAGTTGCCCCCTAATCAAATTAGAAAGGTGGAATTTTTCTCTGGTCCCAGTTTCGAAGTGGACGAGTTGCCCCCTTAGGCCCCTGGACCCAGTTTCAAAGTGGGACGAGTTGCCCCCTAATCAAATTAGAAAGGTGGAATTGGACGAGCTGCCCCCTAACCCAGTCATTGTGCAAATATCAATCTTATTATAATTTTCTTGATTAATGTTATCAAATGAGTTCAAGGTACAATTACTAGGGTTTCCCCTTTCCAATCGAACCTTACACATTCATGATTCGTTTAATCGGTTTTAATCAGGTAATAAATTTCTATGAGTATTTTATCTATAAAAATCCATAAAACTACCTAGAATTTTTTCCCAGAAGGCCGGAATTGCGCTGTGGCGCAATATCATTTTATAAAAAAAAACACTACAAAGTGATAAATAACTTTAATTTCGGAAGTCGATGTCGTTAGTTCCGCATTTTTGTTTTTTGACACCGACTTCCGAAATTAAAGTGATTTATCTCTTTGTAGTGTTTTTTTTGAAGTCGGTTGTTTTTTTGTAAATAAAGGTTTTATTTTTCACTTTTTAGTTGTACCTTCCCCACACAAATTCAATTAACACTAGTGCCTTGATGAATTGAAGACACCGACTAGAAGAATCATCGAAATTCGCATAGAAATGCCGGAGATGCAGTACATTTATGCGTATAACTTCGCATATAAGAATAATTAATGTATTATATACTAAAACCTTTCTGAAAGTAGGTATGTAGATCACATTAGTGAAAGAATTATCAAAATTGGTTCATTAGTTTTTGAGAAAATCGCGGACATACAAACATTCATACATAAACGGGTCGAACACAGAACCTCCTTTTTTAAATTTGGTAATGAAGTCGGTTAAAAATATTAGAATTGTATGAGTTATCAGGATTTTACAAGAAGTGACTACTGACTTCTGTAAAGTCATAAAATTTACAAAAGCCATATTTATTGCTCTCAAAACGGCTAAGGAAAACATTGTGAGGAAACCAGCATGTCCTAGAAGGGGTGCGGGATTGTCCGGGGTGCGGGATTGTCCGAAAGGGTTACCGCTACCCCGGAACATAAAGGGCTAAGGAAGGAACACGGATGGGTTTTAGTCAGTAAGAGTCTGACACTCCCTTCGCTCCACCCAGAGCGGGAGGGTGATTTGATTTGATGATTTCCCATTCATAAAAAAAAAAAAAAAGCATGTCCTAGAACCAAACATTCGAAGACATGTGACATCAACCAACCCGCACTGGGCCTGCGTCGAAGAGAAAAGGCTTGTGTTCTAGCAGTGGGAACATTATAGGCAGAAAATGGTAAAAAAACCGAGTGTGCTTATGACCACACGACTGAAGTGAAACTTCAAACGTATTTGGCTATGAGAGGAAAAGAGAAAGAAATTGTGCGCGCGCACTGCTTTCTCTTGCTTATATCCCCCACTCAACTCCCGTTCACCTCGCCCGATCACACTTTTCGTAACGCTTACGTCACGCGTTCGCCAGCTTACTCCCCAAGTCAAGCGTGCGTAAAGAAGTTTCACTTCAAAAAGATTCCTCTACTAACCTCGATCTTGGGGTTGAAGTAGGTGCCAGGTGCGCAGTACCTCAAAACCAGCCGACCTTTGTCGCAGTAATAGAACTGATGGCAGAACTCTTCGTGTGGAAGAAGCTTATGAACGTCGAAGTCAGCAGGGCAACCATTGTCCAAGGTTTCACCGGCTTCAGGGTTAGCGGTTGAAACAGGAGCTGTGAAAGAGAAAAATTCTTGTTAATTTTCATATTCATATTCATTTCTTGCATTCCATAAATATGGACAAGAAAAGCGTTAGGGCTCCCACACATAAACACGATACGACGTCGCGTTGTGCTACGACGCAGCATCGTTTCACCGTTTGAATGACTATTATTATTATAAGCCTGTGTTGTCTCACTGCAGGGTCTGCAGAGCAAAGGCCTCCCTTCCCTCTTTCCACTTTTCCCGGTTTGAATGATACGTCACTAAAATCATATACGTCGTAGCACGACGCGGCGTCGTATCGTGTTTATGTGTGGCAGCCCTACGCGGTGTCCTGCGTGAGCGACGAATACGACGCGACGCGACGCTGCGAACGCGACGAACGCGATCAACTCAACGGCATACCCTGCTTGTGGCCTAAATGACAGTCTGCGGCGAGATGCGACGTAACGCGCACTTGTTTTGAGGGCGACCAGACGCGACACCACGAACTACGTATGAACTTTCGAGCAAAATTGTACTGTACTTCTCCATGATTCGAGAAGTAATGACCAAAATCACGTAGGACATTTGTCGCGTGTAGCATCGCGTCGCATTACGTCGCGTCGTGTTGCGTCGCGTCGTATTCGTCGCTCACGCAGGACACCGCGTTAATCAGAACAGAGTAGAAAGAAATGGAGGAGGCCTTTGCCAGAGTTGTGCAAACAAAGTTGTCGGTGTCATCGACTCACCAGTCATCAAATAAAAGAGTTATTTCAATGTAAAGTTCTTTGACTGAATAAAGGCTTATATTATTATTTCTTTTATTACATTTACATACTATTATTTTTTTTTTTACCGACTTCAAAAAAGGAGGTTCTGTATTCGATCCGTATGTATGTATGTTTGTATGTCCGCGATTTTCTCAAAAACTAATAAACCAATTTTGATAATTCTTTCACTAATATAATCTGCATACTTTCAGGAAGGTTTAAGTATATAATACATTAAGTAATTGTTCCTATGTACGATGTTATATGCATAAATGTACAGCATCTCCGGCATTTCTATGCGAATTTGGATGATTCTTCTAGTCGATTTCTTTAATTCTTCAATGCACTAGTATTAATTGAATTTGTGTGGGGTAGGTGCAACTAAAAAGTGAAAAATAAAAACTTTTTTACAAAAAAAACAACCGACTTCAAAAAAATTCGGAAGTCGGTGTCAAAAAACGAAAATGCGGAACCAACGACACCGACTTCCGAAATTAAAGTTATTTATTACTTTGTAGTGTTTTTTTTGAAGCCGGTTGTTTTTTTTGTAAAATATGTTTTTTTTAAATAGCCATACGGTCTCAAGTGATGCGCTTACCAATGAACAGCATTTCATTTTAATTGTTGGATGGACTGTGTGAATGATGATATAGTTAGAAAGGGGGTGACTACCGAGATGCCGACTAATAGAGAAGTATGGAAGAAAAAGACATGTTTTTCCGACAAAAAATAACAGGAGAATGATGATGACCCAAGACGATTCAGACATGATGATGTTATATGTGATTGATTTGAAAAGACTTTACCTGATGTTGAAGGTGCAGCCGAGGGGCCTTCCGTATCACTGGGAGGTTCGGTAACTGCTGTTGTAACTCCAGGGGTTGTTGGGTCAGGTTGTGTTGGTTCAGGAGTTGCGACTTCAGGTGTGGTTGGTGCAGGAGTTGTAACTTCAGGTGTGGTTGGTGCAGGAGTTGAAACTTCAGGTGAGGTTGGTTCAGGATTTGTGACTTCAGTTGGTGCAGGAGTTGTAACTTCAGGTGTGGTTGCTGCAGGAGTTGTAACTTCAGGTGTGGTTGCTGCAGGAGTTGTAACTTCAGGTGTGGTTGGTGCAGGAGTTATAACTTCAGGTGTGGTTGGTGCAGGAGTTGCGACGTCAGGTGTGGTTGCTTCAGAAGTTGTAGTTGTTGGAGTTGCAGTTACTCCTGTTGTTGCATCTGCAGGTGTACTGCTGGATCCTGGTAAAGTGCATCCCGAAGAGGCTGGATGCACACAAACCTGTGGAAAAAATAATAAAATTACTATAATCAATCTATGGTAATCAGACATCCTAATTTGTCAAAGATTACAATTGTTTTATAAAGGACTATCTGTTGCCCGCGACTGCGCCTGCCATGAAAATGAAATGCCATGAACTGTTTTGCAAGAATTGTTAGAGACGATCGGGTTTTTTAACAGTTCCTTAAACAATTCGATATGACAAGCATGCAAAATTATTGATCACATTAATTAAATAAATGAAACTAATAAAATTGGTACATAAATCAGAATTATTCAATTAAAAATTTCAAGTATTTGGGTATATTATTAAGTAATACGTCAGTATGAATCTTTAAAGTCTAAATACTCATTTGAAGAATAGAATGATTTTTCTTTAAGCCATTTGAATAACGTCGATTGATTAGAAGTTCCCTATACGATTTTGGTAGTTTATTAAGTAATATCCTTATAACAACAAATATCTTCAAGAAGCCTTTTCCAGGTTCTAGGACCCATCTGGACCTACATAAAAGGAAGTTTGAAAGTGGCACCGGTAACTGAAAGGTTGAGTGGAAATCGGTTGTCATGGTATGGGCATGTGTTACATAGCAAAGAGGAAAATGTTGTGAGGAGAGTTTTGAATATGAATGTCGATGGCTATAAGAGTAGAGGAAGATCAAAGAAACGATGTATGGACTATGTGAATGATGATATCGTTAGAAAGGGGGTGACTGCCGAGATGACGACTAATAGAGAAGCATGGAAGAAAAATAAGTTTAAAAACTAAAACCCGACTACTGAAAAGGATGAAACAAGAAAGTACCTTCCCGTGGTCGCATGCCGCTGTGCTAACATATTATAAGCAATGGTAGCATGCGACCACGGGAAGGTACTTTCTTGTTTCATCCTTTTCAGTAGTCGGGTTTTAGTTTTTAAACTTATTTTTATTTAATAACTTTGGGGCTTATATCAGTAATATTTATATTTTTGAAATGTGCTAATTAAGCCCTTTCATTTGATACCCAACAAGACATGATTAAAAACATTTTTTTTTTAGATCATGACTTTTTGTCCGCTAGAGGGCGCCATATTCAATTTATTGTGACATCACATAGCCTATAACCAGCGGATGATCCACAGGCTTCCAACGATACCTCATTTGTCTAATTATGACAAGCAATTTAGAAGTTATGAGGGAACAGATGAACATACATACATACCGGTCAAAATCATAACCCTCCTTTTTGCTTCGCCGCAGTCGGGTAAAAAGACATGTTGCGCCGACCCCAAATAAATTGGGATACGATCAGAAGAAATATGAAGGTCTTAAGAAAAGAATAAACGGTAGACTAACCTGGATTTCAGCATTAAACTCGGTCCCAGGAGCGCAGCTCCTTGGTTCGATCCATTTCAAGCCGTATTCACAGTAGTAAAACTTGGTGCAGTCATATTCATGAGGCAGCAAGAAATGGATCTCCGTAGGGGGACAGTCTTCGTGGGTCTCGTATAACCGTCCGTTGGTCAGGTCTGCATCATCACTCGGACGAGCCTGGACTAGCGCAAGCGCCGTCAGGAGTAGAAGGGTTTCTAAGGAGACAGAGTTGATTAGTGGTTGCGATTTAATGCAGTTAATAATGTCGTGATGTGAATCTGACGTCGCTGATCCGCGTTGAGCAAGCGTGGATGCTCATGCCTTTTTTGTAGGGGTAGAGGTTTTTAGCCTACCCCAGTCACCTTCTTTAGGTCGTCCGTCCATCCAGCTGGGGGGCGTCCCACACTGCGCTTGCCGGTACGCGGTCGCGGAAGGTGGCTGGGGTAGACTGGATGCGGAAGGCGGAGGACAGGCAGTGGCGTGCATTCATGGTTTTCAGAATAAGTAGGCACTAGGCCGGTTCTAGTCTGGGCAAACGCGGTCACTAATCAGAAAAAAAAAGTGAGGTCAAAAGTGTGGTTGTTTGAGTAGGTATGCCTACTTAAGGGTGATAAATTGCAAAGGTCGAATGTCATGGTGTTACGCGTGAGAGGTATGTATTTTTTAAATTTTGTCGTATTATATTGAACGAGTAAAGACCAATGACAATGTGCGAATAGTACGGGAGCCGAGTAGGCCGTCCGGCGACTGCCTACTGCCGCGCTTGTTTGTATGAAGATTTTGTTTTTGTTAGGTATGATAATTTAGTGTGTTTCTTAATTGTGGGGCACACACACTAAAATTTAATTAACAGGCTTATGTTGATATATCGAGGTAGGCACTGCTTATATGCCTATATGCAATGCACGCCACTGTGGACAGGGTGCTGTGGCGCAGTCTGGCAGAGGCCTATGTCCAGCAGTGGACTGTGATAGGCTGAGTTGATTGATTTAGAGATTTTTACCGTGTAGTGTGACTATAGTAGAGCAGCATAAGAAGTAGTGGTGGCTCAGTAGTTACGGTCGCAACTTATACGAGTTGTAGGTCGTAGGTTCGAACCCAGACAGGCGCTTATTGCGGGTTGGTAGACGTCTCATGTCTTCGAATTTGCCCTTTGTCAAAGTCAAAGCATTTATTTCAAATAGGCGCACAAAAGGCACTATTGAACGTCAACAATTACCTTAAAATAGAATTGATTCAAGTCGCCACTTCCAAAAGGTAGTTTTCGTATGGAGAAGAATGGACAAGAAACTCCACCGTTACTCTTTTAAAATGTTTTACAATATTTTGCATGGGTATATTAATTATATAATAATATGTGAGGACGATGCACCTAAAATAAAAATACTGTACCACAATAGGTAAGAGAATTAAAAACGAACGAGTGCTCAATAGTTCCTTCGAAGGAACTACTGAGAATTTTTGGATCAGTAGTTCCTTTGCAAAAGCTAAAGGAACTACTGAGACTAGATAGTTCCTTTGAACGAAACAAACATATACACCGTGTTCTTCACGATATCCATAAACATTGTCAAACGCTTCGATAGCTTTTACAAATTAAATCTAACAAAGGAAGTAGTATATAAAAAGGTTTCGTTACAAAGATATTTGTAATTACATTTAATTAAATTTAATTGAGCTATGCAGTAGGAAAGGGTCTTAACTTAGTTTTGACAAGTTTCAGCCCGCCAAATCTTATGAATGAAAATATGTGTCGTTGTCAATGCGGATAAAGAGGCATGCATATCGGGTCATTAACGTCAAGGTATTTAGTTTGTATGAGAATTAACAAAAAATAAGAATTCATTAATGTGTTCATAATGAAAAATGCTTATTAGCATGGTTTGAACATCTGGTCGAAGTTTATGTATATCGTCCGGAACACGGTGTATATTAATTAGTTAATTTCTGTTTTTTCTAATTTAGGAATTTTCGGCCTAGGACATGCCGGTTTCGTCACGATGTTTTTCTTCATCGTTTTGAGAGCAGTGGCGATGAAATAATTTACTCAAAGATGAGCGTCTGTCAGAGTTCGAACCTACGACCTAAACTCGAAAGTTGCGGTCGTTTCCACTGAGCCACTCTACTCTAAAAAAGACTTTGAACATTGAAACCAAGTTAATGAAATATAATTCATAATAATTGCTCTAATATGATTATAATTAATCTTTTTAATCTACAACATCGGAACGTGTCGTTCGATAAAATATAAAAACGTGCAAAAGATATCTAAATATAATATTAATCGCCATTTTGTTTTGTATTTGATTAGTACTTGACTACCGGTGTTATTGTCCGTTTTTATAATAATAGGTATTGCATCACTAATAATTATAAATAAAAAAATATTAATTACTTAGTATAATAATTTGTCAATTAGATTTAGATTTATTTATTTCTGAGTATATGGTACATTAAGATCTTAATATTAAACAGTTTCACATACACTACCGTTGCCGGTGTAGAAATATTAAAATTACTTACAAATTCAAAGTGGCCAAGTTTTAGGCCGCAACAATATAATCATAGGACATAATTAGTTTGACCTAGTTGTTTGTTAGTTGGACCTAATTAGCTTTTAAATGACATAATTTTTTGTTTTTTTTTAAGTTTTTTCTTTCGATAATCAGCCTATAATATTCCTACTGCTGAAACACAGGCCTCCTCTCAGTGAGACGGAGTGGGCCGTAATCCACCACGCGGGCTCAGTGCGGGTTGATAGAGTCATGTCATATGACTTTGAATTTTTGGTTCTAGGACATGCCGGTTTCATTACGATGTTATTCTTCACAGTTTTGAGACAATGTGGTGAAATAATTTACACAAAGTAAAGTGCCTGAATGGGTTCGACCCCCGACCTACAACTCGTAAGTCGCGGCCTTTACCACTGTGCCACTACTGGTCTTCAATCTTAATATGTACCAACAATTGCGATTTTTGTAAATTAGAAAAGTAATAAAATTTTGTATGATGCCGCACTGATTATTATTGTACTTAAAACATTTATTTAACAATTTGAAAACGGAGTAAGAACTTTTACAATGAATAATTATTATTGTTTACAAACGAAATAAATTTACAAAATTACAAATAAGTATTTAATTACTTGCGTTAATCAAAATTTTAATCTGATAATTCAGTGTAGATTACAGTGAATCAAATTATTGACAAGTTTTAAATAGCTTCGATGTTTTAAATTATTTTGACGTCATTTAATTATGTCGCAATAGTTACTCATTTTGATTATCTATACAGGGTGTCCCTGGAAGTATGGATCAAATCGAATAGGGACGTGGGCAAGGTCATTTCCAAACGATTTAGCAAAAAAAAAAAAAACTAAAAAAAATACAGCAAAATAAAACAAAAAAAATACTAAAAAAAAAGAGAAGAAAGATCAAATTCGTGAAAACTATCAGGGCTATCAATTTTTTTTTAGATAGCCCTGATAGTATTTTTTTATGATTAATTTCTTTGAACACTAAGCGAAGTGATTGAAAAAAAAATTAAAATCGGTCATAACTTTTGAACCGTAAAAAAATTCACTGACATTCTCAGGGTTAAAAAGTTTGGAAATGACCTTGCCCACGCCCCTATTCGATCTGACCCATACTTTCAGAGACACCCTGTATATATAAAATACAAAGTCCTGACTGATTGACTGATATATCACCGCACAGCCTAAACCGCTGGTCCTAGAGACATTAAATTTGGAGGATGCGTTCTTTGTGAAGAGTAGGTGTCCATTATGAAAGGGTTTTTCGAAATTCCAACCCTAAGAGAGTGAATGGGGGAGGGTGAAACTTCACGCGGACGAAGTCGCGGGCAGAAGCTAGTTACAAATAAAATAGGAACTTCCTTATTTGTTTCCGTACCTACTACAAAGTCTTACTAAGGGGTTGGCTTCTAGTATAACAGGATGCAGCTAAATACCTTCTAGTGTTTTACAAGAAGCGGCTGCCTATCTGACCTCCACAACCCAGTAACTGGGTAACACATTACCCCCGGTTGTCCGACTTTCGGGCTTCTGACTACCCCTAACGACTGCCAAAAATCTACGAATGACAGCCGGGGCCAACTAATAAAATCTACGAATAACAGTCGGGACCAACCAATAAAATCTACGAATGACAACCGGGACCAACTTGTTTGTGTTAGTAAGTGTATAAAAATAGGACTTACTGATCATTCCTTAATATGGGTGTTATAAATTATTTGCACACACGAGTCCTAAGACCACTATAGTAATGCGCCGAGTTTGAATATTGATATATATTTTATACTCCATATCTTTCAGTAATCCGAGATAATTATGATTAACGAACAATCGATGTAGTTTTAAACACATGTGAAAATGATTGAGGGTTCCGCAGGTTGCATGTAAAAACGCTGATTTTTGTTTTGATTAGATTATCTTGATTTGATGCTAGATTTGATAGGGTTCATGCGTCCTACTGTTTTTCTGCGTCTAGCTATCTACCTGATGTATTATTTTTACGCGTAACGGAATATTACCTATTAATATTGATTACAGATCTTTTTCTTCATCTTTCCGTTTCGAGGGGCTTTGGTTGATTATTGTTACATTGTTCGACTGCCCGTCGGTCTCGTGATCGCAAGCGTGACTACTTAGCGTGGGGTCCAAGGTTCGATTCCTGGGTCGGGCAAAACTGTTATTGGGTTTTCTCATCGGGAATTTCTTACCCCCTTATTCATAAAACTTATCAAACCTATTTTAGTTAAAATGGGGTTTGTCTCTTTCTTACACACAGAAATGACAACGTGACAGATAAAGACAAACGTTCTATAAACCTATTTTAGCTAGAATAGAGATAAAATAGGATTATGAATAAGGGGGTAAGTAACAGTTTGGACGTTAGCGGTGTAATACCCTGATGCCTCGGAAAGCACGTTAAGACGTTGGTCCTGCTCCTGATTTTTTTCCGGTCGTGTCGGATTGCCGTCCCATCAGATTATGAGAGTGAGGGAAGAGAGAGTGCACCTGCGTACAAACTTGTGCACTATAATATTTCTCGCGCCGAAGGCTGGTCTCCGCTGAGACTAAGAACGCATGCGCTTAGTGGGGAGGTTGAATATGTTGATGAGTATCTCTATCTTGGTCAAATAGTCTGTTTCCAGGCAAGACAAAGAAGTTGCAAGACGCACCGAAAATGCCTGGAGGAGCTATTGGGCCATGAAAGACCTAATGAAGGGTGATCTTCCTTTGTCCCTTAAGAGAAGACTCATTGACGTGTGCATACTTCCCATCCTCACATATGGTGGTCAAACATGGTCTTTGACAAATCGGCAGAGGTCCACGCTCGAGGTTTGCCAGAGGGCTATGGAACGGAGTATTCTGGGTATCAAACTCACAGACCGGGTTAGGAATATGACCATCCGTTCCATCACAAAGATAACTGATGTCACTTGGAAAGCTGCCACGCTAAAATGGAACTGGGCTGGACACATCTGCCGCATTTCAGACGAACAGTGGGCCAAACTTACGACCCAATGGGTCCCTCTTTATGGCAAACGACATTGTGGCAGGCCCAGACGGAGATGGCGGGATGAGCTGGACTCCTTCAACAAGAATTGGTCCTTAGTCGCTTTGAACAGATAGAGGTGGAAAGAGAGTAGGGAGGCCTTTGCCCTACAGTGGGACGTTACAGGCTAATAATATAATATATAGTTTGGACGTTAGCGGTGTGATACGCTGATGCCTTGAAAAGCACGTTAAGACATTGGTCCTGCGCCTGATCTCTCTCCGGTCGTGTCGGATTGCCGTCCCACCGGACTATGAGACAGAGAGTGCACATGTGTCTGCGCACAAACTTGTGCTCTATAATATTTCTCGCGCCGAAGGCTGGTCTCCGCTGAGAATGGTTGCTATGGCCGAAATTCGGTCTGGAGGTTTTCTGATCAGGAATTCAGATTCGGAGACCTGAGGCCGGCCGCAAAAGTCCGGTTTCCTGATTCGGTTTCCTGACGCTTTTAACGTTCTGCATCGTTCTCACATGTATAATTTTTAACATGAATGATGTAACCAAGACTTTGTAACCATATTATTTTGATTTAAAAGAGTGTCCATGGAGTTTCTTGCCCGTTCTTCTCCATAGGTACCTACGCTTTGGAATGGGCAACTAGCTTCATCTTTCTGACTGACCGACTCCTCGACAATTCAAAAGTGCCTGTAATTGGTTTAATAATTGAAATAAATGCTTTGAGTTTGGAGTCTGATCAGGAATATTTCCATACGGAAAATATAAGAACGTATGCGCTTAGAGACGATTTTGTATGAAATGCGTGCATTCAGGGTCTCCGAATCTGAATTCCTGATCAGCATAGCTATTCACAACCACTCGATACGCTTCCGTACCGTATCGAACATCAATCAATGTTATCGTAGGACTGAGTCCTCTAAACGCTGTTCATAAGTCCAAAACCCGGAAATTTTGTCAGTTTAAATCATATAGACGACCGTTGTTCTTCCGACAGCTCTTTGCTATCGGGGGCAAGGAAAATCAGGTTATCGAAATGTGTCATTTTCGATACGATAGCTTGTCGTAAGGTTGTGAATAGCTATGCTGGAAACCGTACGTATGCGGCGGCCATAGAATTGTTTGAGACCGGTAGGTGGTCAGGTTGATTGCGGAATCACTGGAATTCTATAGTTTTTCAAAAGTGCAAGTACTACTTAGGACACTCCAGCAAGTGGGGCATGGTCTTATCAGAAGCACTCTCACTGCATTATTATAGATACCAATTACTATTTCCTTTTATTTTATTTAAGTACTAGCCCGCGACTTCGTCCGCGTGAAATTCGTACTTTCCTCTAAAAATTTCGAAAATGTATGTATGATCATTATTATTTATTTAGATAAATAAGTACCGTGGAATGGGGTTAGTTTGATTCACGGGGTAACTTTGATAAAAACTTTATATTTTTTAAAAACAGGAATTGTTTAATTTCTGAACGCAACCGAAAGATTTCGTCTTTTTCGTTGGCAGCACTGAATGTCACTCTTTGACATTGCCCAAGCGCTGCACGTACAAACAGATCGCTACCGGAGATTTTCATAAAAAAACTGTAAGTGTTGTGTTTAAACTATTTTACGGGTTAAAATAACTTCAATCTTATCCCTTGAAGTTATTTTAACCCTTAAATTGCCCAAGCGCTGGGCAATGTCAGAGTGACATTCAGTGCTGCCAACGAAAAAGACGAAATCTTTCGGTTGCGTTCAGAAATTAAACAATTCCTGTTTTAAAAAAATATAAAGTTTTTATCAAAGTTACCCCGTGAATCAAACTAACCCCATTCCACGGTATTCATAGATCAAAGGAATCAGATTTTTCAAATAAACTGTATCCCCGCTTTTCACCCCCACAAGGAGGGAATTTTGAAAAATCGTTCGGGATGTATTCATAACTTGACTCAAAGACCCATACCCATTTTCAAGTTAATGGAAGCAAGCAGTAATATCCACCCCTTAAACTTTATTACTTACCCTTTTCCACCTTGGTAGGAGTCGATTTTAGAAAAACCCTAAAACACATACTTTTTTTATTTTTTGTTTTAGTAGTAGGTACCTAGTTTCGAGTTAATCCGACAGCGGATTACATATTTTTCTAACCTGTCAACTTTTTCACCCATCCTGTGTAAGGGGTTTTTTTAACTCGTCCACAAACAGTTCGTTTGTTGGATTAGAGTCCAAGAGATCATTAAGTGCGGCCAGAGTACTTGGCGCGCGTGAAAGATTACGGAACACTATAATTTATTTATTATTTATTAAAACTTTATGCACAAGTAAACAAAAAAACTTGACAAAGGCGGACCTAATGCCTGAGGCATTTTCTACCAGTCAACCTTAGGGTGATGCGGAAACAAAACATGGCAGTTGCAACATACAGGACAACTAGCTAGGAAATTACTATAAAATACAAGAATATATACATAAAGTTTTATTTATTGTTTAACCATTTACCTTAATTAACAAAAATAACAAAATTAAAACCTAACTTAACTAAAACTATACAAAAACTAAAATATAGCGTCGAAAAATTCATCCGCATCGCTGTCGACTGGTAATGTACCCAAGAGACTGGCGGCATTGCCACGTTGTATGGCAATGCTTAGCCTTTGGCCAAGGTAAAAGCCAGTGCTTGGGTCACGGGAAGTGTCAACCAGCCGTTTTGAAATTTCTTTAAAAAGACAATGAGCACTCGGACCCCACGGCCCGAGTGTTTCAACCCCAAACGGCTCGAAAATATAATTTCCGATAAGGTTATTATATTTTCGCCGCTTGAGGTTTTCCGCAGCCGCAGCAGCAGCGCCAGCACAGCATGCCGATCAGAATCTATACATAGATACATACATACATACATATAAATCAAATAATCTCACAGAGAGGAGGCCTGTGTCGTAGCAGTGGGAACATTATAGGTTGATTATGAGGATTTATGATGAGTGACTGATCTTAGATAGAATTTAAAACAGTTTTAAAGTCGGTTTTTCCCTAAAAAAAAAACCTTCTCAGGAGATCTGTAAACACGTGTAAAGTCATGTACCTGCTATCACAATAATTATTAAATTATGTTATCACAAAGATCGCAAGATACACCTAATGATTCAACTGCAGTACCTATGTTTAATTGCACAATGACAATTTAAATTACATTAATCTGTTGAAAAATCTTTTGTTTTATTTATGTTTTCTAAGTCACGATTAATTGTTTAAAAGTCGGGGGGTGGAGGAGGTCTGGGAGGGGATCGTAGCTAAATGATATGATAACAGCCGCATGTGTCAAATGAAGGTTAAAGTAGCGGTCGGTTTGTAGATGGGTGACCATCTTTCCATACCAAGACTCCTCCGCGCCTCGGAAAGCACGTTACGCACGTTGGTCCCGGCTGTCATTCGTAGATCTTCGACAGTCGTTACGGGTCGTCAGAAGCCCGAAAGTCTGACAACCAGTCTTACCAAAGGGTTTCGTATTACCCAGTAACTGGGTTCTGGAGGTCAGATAGGCAGTCGCTCCACATAAAATACTGGTACTCAGCTGCATCCGCTTAGACTGGAAGCCGACCCCAACATAGTTGGGAAAAGGCTAGGCAGATGAATCTAGACCCATATCCATAGAAAATAATCTAGGCCCCTCCCACCCCGATGTAAGATAAAATATGACTTGTTCGGACCCCTCCGCCCTCAAATCGTCTTAGTAGTAAATGAACAGCCCCTTAGAGGTGGCGCGGGAAACGAATTCTTGGAAGGATATGGAGGAGACCGTCCCGCAACAGTGGGACAGTATAAGTTATCAACAAAAATAAAATATGTTTGAAATAGACAACTCGTCATGATAATAGGCAGGTTTTATTAAAGGAAAAAGGAAAGGAAATTATTTCATCACCACTACTCTCAAAACGGTGAAGAAAAACATAGTGAGGAAACCGGCATGTCCCAGAACCAAGAATTCGAAGACATGTGACATCTAGCAACCCGCACTGGGCTCGCGTGGTGGATTACGGTCCACTCCCTCTCACAAAGAGGAGGCTTGTGTCCCAGCAGTGGGAACTTTATGGGGTGATTATGTATGTTATGTTTTATTAAAGGAGTAAAATTAATGAAGAATGGAAGTTCATATTTTTTTTTCGGATATCTCAATCAGGCCCACGCCTTGTAAGCTGCTTCTATAGGCCGACCGCTAACTGAGACGTTGCCTGAGGTAGTTGCGCGGTGCGGGAGGGGTGATTGTTGTCACAAGTTGTCTTTATTTCCGTTGAAGGTGGGTAGGCCTTTAGTGTGGGACGCAACTTGTGTCGATACTCTTGCGCCATCCCACCTTCCTGGATCGGCATGCTGCTGCTGCGGCTGCGGAAACCCTCAAGCGGCTAAAATATAATAACCTTATCGGAAATTATATTTTCGAGCCGTTTGGGGTTGAAACCCTCGGGCCTCGGGCCTCATATTATGGTCTTTTTAACGAAATTTTAAAACGACTGGTTGACTCTTCCCGTGCCCCAAGGGCTGGCTTTTACCTTGGCCAAAGACTAAGCATTGCCATACAACGTGGTAATGCCGCCAGTCTCTTGGGTACATTACCAGTCGACAGCGATGCGGATGAATTTTTCGACCCTATATTTTAGTTTGTGTATAGTTTTAGTTAAGTTAGGTTTTAATTTTGTTTTTTTTTTGTTAATTAAGGATATATGTATTATTCAGTTGACGAATCACTGAGCTCTCGCATCACGTCACCACACCCCTCCCGCACCGCGCTGCTACCTCAGGCAACGTCTCAGTTAAGCGGTCTGTCTTCAACAAATTTTTTGTCGGTTTAAAAAAAAAAAGTCGGCTGTTTCATAGAAAATTGCCTTCGCCGTCAAAATGTATGGAACAACAGTTTTTTTTCCACAATCATTTGCTAAATGATAAATGATTTTAGTTCTGTAAGTAGGTTTGTACAAACACTTTTACACGTCAATCATATTTTTTTAAAGCTAGATGAGGTCGGCGTTTCCTATCTGACTACTCTGAGAAGAAAGGCCGAAACAAACTCAGAGGTCACAGTCTCTTTTAAAGTCCAGACAAAATCTTGGATCTCAGATCATGTGACGACCATGTAGATTGGTGTCTGAAATAGTCTTTTGAGGAAAGAACCACACAGATTGAGCGGACCTGTCCAGTCAGTGCACGCATTTGTCAAAAATCGTGCAGCTCAACTCAGAACTTGAGGAGCTCAATTCATGATTACAATTTGCGCACTGGATAAATTTTTCCTGTATATTTAAAAATAGCGTAATAATAATAATTACTATAGTGTGACGGAATATAAAATATTCCGCATCAGATTACATCTCGGTCGGTAGCAAACAAATAGATTTTAATGATATGATTGATCAATTAATTAAGAATAGCAATCGTTGATCAGTGATAATCAGTGATCGGAATAGGCTGAGTATATTAACCTAAAGTTTAAAGAACAGAGACGGAAATCGGAGACTTCCTTATGACAATTTTTTTTTTTACCGGCACTTTAATTATGTAACTTTCAATATCTTATTTTATCATTAACATTATAAATGCTTTAATAAATCGTAATCAATGTTTTGATAAATAAAATAACCAATATTAAAAATATTTTATTAAAAAAAAAAAAATTACAAAAATTTAGTCATAAGGAAGTCTCCGATTTTCGTCTCTGTTCTTTAAACTTTAGGGAAATATACTCAGTCTATTCCGATCACTGGTGATGATAGGTATTCTAATTGAGAGATAGGTACTAGTAGATATTGCGCTACACTGCTGCCGTTTCATCATCCTCACTTCAGCCGAAAGACGTCCACTGCTGGACATAGGCCTCCCCCAAGCACCTCTACTTCGACCAGTTCCGTGCACCCCACATCCAACAGGTTCCTGCGGCCTTCACAAGGTCATCGGTCCACCTTGTGGGAGGCCTTCCAACGCTACGTCTTCCGGTACGCAGTCGCCACTCCAGAATCTTTCGGCCCAATCGGCCATCTATTCTGCGAGCAATGTGCCCTGCCCACTGCCACTTAAGTTTGGCAATTCTTCGGGCTATGTATGACGATATAGTAGTCATGGCTGAGACTATGGAGAACCTCAGCACAATGCTCGATGACCTCAGTAGAGTCTCCGAAAGAATGGGTCTTAAAATGAACATGGACAAAACGAAGGTCATATCAAATGCCCATGTAACAACGTAACACGAGGGTTTTACATGGGCATTTCAAAATCAAAAAAATATTTTATTTCACATAAACCTACATGGGCACTGTGAAACGTCAGAAGCTAGGTGCACGGTTCCAATTGGTCATTTCCTATGGAGAAGAGCCGGCAAGAAACTCCACGGTTGCTCTTTTATAATAATTGGCTTTAAACTGAAAATTGCTTAAGCTTAAATTGCTTTAAGCTGAAAATTGGTATAAATGTTAGGAACACCATTAGATCAGACGTGTGCAAAAAAAATATTCAAGGGCAAATGTTACAAAAATTTGTTTTTCGCATTTTTAGCAAACGGTAAGTTTTATCATAAAAATAGGTGAGTCAAAATTGTTTATCATGCAATTATGTACAAAAGTTGTTTTTACACTTTTTTCCTATGAATCACCATTTCGGAGATATAGCAATGTAAAAAATTGTTCATAGCATGATGAACAATTTTGTCTTACCTAATTTTATGATAAAACTTACCGGCATTAAGTCCGCTTCTGTATGTACATTTATGTGCATGAAGTATTAAATAAATAAATAAAATAAAAAAATCTACTAAAACCAAGTGATATGATTGCCATTACAACCACTAAAAAAGAGGTGAAAAATTATAATTGTCTTTATAATGTCATCAATGTCATCTTTGACATGAACTTCGTTTGATCTTCATGAGAATGGTCTAATGATCTTTATGAATCCACTCATGAGACGCTACACTAGAAGTCGTGGACGAGTATGCTGCTGTTTCTTGGGGTGGAAATACCAAATTTTGGTGAATAGTTTTAAGGGGTCCGATTCATCATCTGCCTAGCCTTTTCCCAACTATTTTGGGGTCGGCTTCCAATCTAATCGGCTGCAGCTGAATACCAGTATTTGACATGAAGCAACTGCCTATATGTCCTCAACAATAACCCAGTTACTGGGTAATAAGATACCCTACCCCACCGCGATTTAGAAAATGGCGACATTTGCTTAACGCCATCTATCAATTATTTACAGTGGTTAAGAGGACTACATGACCTAAAGCGCGGTCACTGTCGGACTGCATAGAAAAGAAAGAGAAGCGCGATGACACAACGCTGGTAATTTATTGCAAAATATGAAGCAATTATCTATTTACGAAAAATCGAATGTTTGGACTAAAAAGACTAAAAAATTAAAACACTAGAGTTTTAGTATGTTGCATGTAGAATAATCTGACAAAAAATCATAATGATTATACGTAAATTAGTATGGTTTTTGTTGTAAAAAGAAAGTTTTTAGAGGTATCTTCATAATTTTTTTCTATCGTACCAAATTAGTTATATTATGTTTTCAACACACTATCTACCTAGCATACATCCTGAAGAATATCATATATTTTTTTGATTTTGTTTACTGTAGTCGATCATATACTTTTATTGTTTCTAAAACTTGCGTTTTTTGCGTTTAGGTCCTGTAAGCCCCTCTCGACTCTCGTTTAGCATAAAGTCCAATTTGATTTTTTTATAAGTTGTTATGATTTAAACTAATAAATAATTATCTTACATTGTTCTTTATCACTCAGAACACTACATAAATTATTATTATCTTACATTATCACCACTTTTTATTTGTTGAAATTATTTTGGCGCCATTAAGCAAACACCAATAGATAGTGATTTTTATAACATTATAATCATTTATCGATCATTACTTTTTTAAACAACACAGACATTTTTCAATATTGTTACATAATTTATTTATTTGCTCACAAACTAACTGTATATACTAGATACTAAAATAAATGACTAACTAACTTACAATACAAATATATAAAAATAAAAAAACAAAGGACACTTAGGCGTCGAAGTATTCGTCCGCATCGCTGTCATCCGGAAACGTGCCCAGAAGACTGGCAGCATTGCCACGTTGAATGGCAATGCTAATTCTTTGGCCAAAGAACGACCCAGCCCTCTGGTCACGTGAAGTATCGACCAGCCGGCGAGAAATTTCCTTAAAAAGGAGACGCGCGCTCGGGCCCCATGACCCGAGCGTTTCGACCCCAAGCGGCTCAAAGCTGTAGTTGCCCATAACGTTACAGTATTTGCGCTGCTTGAGGGTTCATCAGATATTCATCAGGTGGTTATTTGTTTGGGTAGTTTTTGAGTTAAATTCAAAATCAAAATCAAAAGTCATTTATTCAAACTAGGCTGAGAATCAGCACTTTTCGAACGTCAAAATTACAAAAGACAGTCCCCCAAAACGCCCGCCCTTCGCCACTTCCTAGTGCTTTCGCTGGGGAGAAGAAGTGGCGGAACAAACTCCCCAGCAGCCAGTTAGCTTCAATAATACGTATTTTTGCCACTTAGTTTATATTGATGATGTTAAAATGACTTCCTGGCACTGACATTTATATAGCAAGTAGTGATATCCGAATTTGTGTGGGGTAAGTACAACAAAAAGTTTTTTACAAAAAAAAAAAACCGACTTCCAAAAAACTTACAAAGTGAAAAATAACTTTAATTTTGGAAGTCGGTGGCAAACAACGAAAATGCGACCCCAACGAGACCGACTTCCGAAATTAAAGTTTTTTTTTCACTTTGTAGTGTCTTTTTTGGAAGTCGGTTATTTTTCACAGAGTCTACCTATATTAATTCTATTGCCGCTATAACAAAAACTCCACATACTTATATAATATTGTAAATTCGAAAGTAACTCTGTCTGTCTGTATGTTACCTTTTCACGCCTAAACCGCTGAATCGATTTCGATGAAATTTGGTATATAGGTACTTAGTTTGAATCCCGGGAAAGGACATAGGATAGTTTTTATCCCGATATTGTCACGGGATCGAAACTTACGCGGGTGAAACCGCGGGGCGCAGCTAGTTTAATAATAAAAACAAAATAAATTTAAGAATTAAATGGGATCTCCGTACAAAAAACGTGTCTATCTTCGGTGTTTTTTGCCTTGTAGTAGGGAAACCCTTTGTGTGCGAATCCGACTCGCACTTAGCTGGTTTTTGTTGCTTAAACGTCAACCCGGCGTACAGACGCCAGCACATCAAGCTACTACAAACTGTTACCTTTTAAGCGCTTGGCTTTCAATTGCCGTGCCCCTAGCGCGCAGCTACAAATCGATAAAATCAAGATAAAATAATACCTACAATAAATAAGGAGTAGAAATCGTTGTACCGATTAAAAAATAGTCAAAAAGTTGACCGACATAGCTTGCAGAGTAAGCAAACTGAAGTGGCAGTGGGCTGGCCATGTCTGTCGAAGGACTGATGGCCGGTGGAGCAGACGCGTCCTGGAGTGGAGACCGCGTACCGGCAAGCGTAGTGTGGGACGCCCCCCAGCTAGATGGACAGACGACCTAAAGAAGGTGGGGTAGACTGGATGCGGAAGGCGGAGGACAAGGTGCTGTGGCACAGTCTGGGAGAGGCCTATGTCCAGCAGTGGACTGCGATAGGCTGAGTTGATAATAATGGTTTTTGTTGTACCACGCAGTTAATAAGACGAAAATAGAACGAAAAAATCATGCATGTTCTCTGTCGCAGAAATACGACACGAGCGGTAGGGGCACGGAAATATGTGACGCATTAATGCGACACAAGCGGTTAAAAGGTTAATAGATTTTTAACTGCATCGCTAAAGCATAAGATTCAAAGTAGATTAGAAAAAAATTTCACTGTACATCGCAACTATTGTCATACGTACAACAAAATATTTTGCTGAAATGAACGATATAAAATCTTATCATAACTTTAATGCGCTAATCAAAGTCATTTTCGAAGAATTGTTTTGATAGTAATATCGACACCAGTAGGACTCCCTATTCATCATCATCGGGGATTTCCCCTCAAAGTCAAAGTCAAAGTCAAAGCATTTATTTCAAATAGGCACATAAAAGGCACTTTTGAACGTCAAAAATTATCTTAAAATAGAATTGATTCTAGTCGCCCATTCCAAAAGGTAGTTTTCGTATGGAGAAGAACGGGCAAGAAACTCCACCGTTACTCTTTTAAAATGTTTAGGTACAATATTTTGCATGGGTACATTAATTATATAATAACATGTGAGGACGATGCACCTACAATAAAATTACTATACCACAATAGGTAAAAGAATTAAAAACGAAACCATGACATATAAATTAATTATCTGATAGATACATGGTGCTCACATATTTACAAACATGGTACAAGCAAAACGATTTTAATTATAAAACAAAATACAAGTAATAAATCAGGGTGTGAGTAATAAATGTAAAAAAAAAGAATAAAAAAATTTACAATTAAATTAGCAACCAGTTTGATTTTGTCTAGACTCTAGATTGTCCTATGGAGCAGGACCAGCATGTTTCCAAGCGTTCTTATCTTGGATATAATCTTCTAATTTATAGTATGCTTGTTTACAAAGTGTACGTTTAATGTGAGTTTTCAATTTTCTTTCATTTAATTGTAATATATCACAAGGTATTTTATTGTAACATTTAACACAGTACCCCATAAAAGATGTATGTACTTTGGCTAATCTGAAAAATGGTTGATGTATTTTATCTTTATTTCTTGTATTAAAGTTATGTCTATCGCTTATTTTATTAAAAAGATGTAGATTTTTTCTTACATACATAATATTTTCATAAATGAATTGGCAAGGTACCGTCATAATATTAATCCTTTTAAATAGTTCTCTGAGAGATTCGCGGCGACGTAGATTATAAATGGCTCTGACAGCTCTCTTTTGCAAAATAAAGATGGATTCAATGTCAGCAGCTCGACCCCATAGTAAAATGCCGTACGACATAATGCTGTGAAAGTAGCTAAAATAGACTAAACGCGCGGTTTCTACATCTGTTAACTGTCTTATCTTCCTAACAGCATAAGCGGCCGAGCTAAGCCGCCCCGCAAGAGATGTTATGTGAGGTCCCCATTGTAATTTCTCGTCTAGCGTGATTCCCAGGAAAACCGTTTGATCAACAAATTCTAGTTTTTCTCCATTCAGTATGATGTCACATTCGCTACTTCTAACATTTGGTAATTTAAATCTAATGCATTTGGTTTTCTTTTCATTTAGTACCAAATTATTTACCGTAAACCAATCTTGGACCTGAAGAATAGAGTTATTCACGTCGTCAAGATTTTGTGCCCGTCTGTCTATCTTAAAGATCAATGATGTGTCATCTGCAAATAACACCATCTTCGGTTGATTTTGAAGTAATTGTGGTAAATCATTAATGTAAACTAAAAAGAGGAATGGACCCAATATCGAACCTTGAGGAACGCCCATTGCCATTTCAGACCCCAATGAGTTTACGCCGTTTACTTGAACTTTAAGCTTTCTATCTTTTAGATACGACTTTAGTAAATCAAGAGCTAAATTCCTAATCCCATAGTGCTCAAGTTTCAGCAGTAGTGTCTCATGGTTGACGCAATCGAACGCCTTTGAGAGGTCGCAAAAGATTCCAATGGCATCTTGTGCTTCTTCCCAGGCGTTAAAAATGTTCTTTATTAGGGTGACACCGGCGTCAGTGGTACAACGCCCTTTGGTGAAACCGTACTGTTGTTCATGAAAGATGGAATTTTTATTAAAGTGGCGTAACATTTGATTGAGCATCAACTTTTCAAACACCTTACTGAGAACCGGCAGAATTGACACAGGCCTATAATTGTTGGGTTCTTTACTATCACCGGCTTTGAATAAAGGAACTACTTTACTGTGTTTCATGAGATCCGGAAAGACTCCTTGGTCTATACTGATGTTAAATATGAAAGCTAAATAGGGTGCAATCGTTTCAATGATAGATCTACAAACTTTTACAGACATTCCCCAGAGATCTTCTGTTGATTTAATTTTAAGATCTTTAAAAGCTTTTATAACAGCCTGGGGGTTCGTATGTTGAAAACTAAACTCCGAGGGGCATGCCTTAACATTCTTTCTAAGTAAATCAGCAGAACGCGCGGGTGAGGAATTTAAAGCTTCAGTAGTTTTAATGGGAATATTAGCAAAAAGTTTTCAAATTCCTGAGCAATTTCTACATCTGAGTTTATGGGACCATGTGCAGTTTCTAAATTAAATTCAGTATTACGCTGTTTTTTCCTACCTGTTTCATTATTTATTATTTGCCAGGTAGTTTTTATTTTATCATCGGCTGATTTTATTTTATTGCTAATATAAAGAGCTTTAGCTATTTTGCATACACTTTTAAAAGTCTTAGAATATGTAGCAACATACTGATGAAAGCTTGTGTTATTCATATGTTGCTTTAGGCCATAAAGTTCAAAAAGGTTTTCCCTGCTTTTACGAATACCTGGAGTCGCCCAATCACTAAATAAGAACTTTGTGTAAATACTTTTAGTCTTTAGTGGGAAAGTGTCATTAAATTGCGTGTTTAATAGTGAAAAGAACTCGGCGTAGAACTCATTCGGGTCACATAAATTATTAAAACTCTGAACACATAATTTACTTGCTAAAGAATTATTTAATTTCTCTAAATTTTTAGATGTAATTGGCCTAAACCTTATTAGAGTTTTTTGTAAAGGCATGTAGGAGCAAAATGTTATTGTTTGTCCGCTGTGATCAGATGGCAACTTATTTACAATTTCTTTGTGTAAATAATCACAGTTACAGAAAATATTATCTATACAAGTGGCAGAGGAAGCTGTCACTCGGGTGGGTTCAATAAAAACATTTGACAAGTCAAATGATCTAAAAAGACTTAATAATCTCATAGTATTTGAGTTATTTTCTAATAAATTAATATTGAAATCGCCACATATGATTATTGACTTACTACTAGCAGAAAGTTTCTTTAGCACATCTTCCATTACAGAATCAAACACAGATAGATTCTGGTAACTTGGAGGTCTGTATACGCATACTATTACATGCTTATCGAGCTCAACACAGGACAATTCAATGGTGTGTTCAACAGACAGCCCGACGATGTCTTTTCGTTCCTTTGATTTAACAGAATTTTTAACTAATATTAATGATCCACCATGTATCATACATATTCGGCTGAAATGGCTAACTACACAATAATTTTCATAGTTAATTGACATTACTTGATGAGATTTTAACCAATGTTCTGTTAAACAAATGACATCAAACTTGGTTTTTTCTAAAAACAATTCTATTTCCAGTAATTTAGAAGAGCAACCTTGAATATTTTGGTTAAATAATTTTAAAACATGTTGCCCTCTCTTTGGTTTTTTATTATTATGAGTAATATTGCCAGAAGATACCTTTTTATTATTCTCTAATAGTAATAGGTTATTTGAAGGGGTAACTTCTGTTGTCTTACTGACTAGTTTAAAGAGTTATCCGGAGAGACCTCCACAACTACGACTGAAGTGTCTAGGAAGCCCGTATGAGTTCCAGCAGGAAGAGAATACCCTATCTGACTGGTAGTGGCCTCCAAAGATGTTGGTATTGTAGGTGGACCCTCCTTCGTACAACATGAAGATTCATAATTAGTAATCACTATGTTGTTAGTATGACTAGACAACACAGACTCGTCCCTAATACTAGAATTTGTTATATTAGCTATAACACCGTTAATATTATATGCTATCAACATAGCAATCATATGTCTACATTCCCAAGACAGAGATAAAGTTCTCTGAGTTAACTTAAAACCACTAACAAACTTATTAGTGTCAAAAAACAATAATTTGTCACTATGATAACATGTCAGCATGTGAATAGTGTTATTCAACTTATATATATATTTATTCTCATCTTCTGATAGAGTATCAGAGTAAGGTAAAGCACACAACATTAGCTTACCTATGTTTAACTTTAATAAGGTGTTCACACCATCCACTATGTCCTCTCTGGTAATACCAGTACTTTTACCTAGTAGCAAAACCATTGTAGAATAATTGTCTAGGTTTGTGTTTGCAATTCTTTTAATCATTTGTTTAAAACTTATGTTATGATAGCAATGATTGGTAAAACTATGGCTAAGGTAATTAAGTAATATTTTTCCAAAGCCTGAACCTACTTCGTCACTAAAAAAAATTGATTTATTATTCTGTGTACTAACACAGGACTCTGCTGGAAGAGCCAACACCGGTGGAGACAAGTCACTCTGAGGCTGAGGAGGTGGTGGTGATTGGTTGGCACAGCTGCATGAGAGATTATTAGTCAGAAACTCATAACTCTCAGCATTGCACTTCACCAACTCCAGTAGTTCCCCAGCCTCAAATAATCGCTCACTTAGTTGTTGTTGTGAAGTCTCATATTTCTCAAAAATATCCTTCAGCAAGTGCTCCTTGTGTAGTATATCATTATATAGGAGCTTTGTATCAATGTCATATTTTTCCCTACATTCATCTAACTCAACAGTACAACTATTTAAACTTTTAGAAAGGATAACACGTTCCCTTCTAAGGGAAATATTTAATTTTAAAAGATTCTGTTTCTTAATTGCTCTCTGTGACCGTTTAATTAATTTCTTAATTTTAATATATTTCTTTAGTTTATTATGACTCATAACAATTGGACACAATGGTATGGTATCATCACCAGTCAAATCTATTGTTACAGCTGGCTGACACATTGATTTTGACTTACTACCTACCAGTCGATAAAAAAGGTTATCGGTGTTAGCAACCTGTTCACTGACCTTAACAGACTCTGAGAGAGATAGGGCCTTATGGGCATCACATAATTGCTGTTTAAGTTCTGCAATATGGTTCAAAGCCAGTTCGTGGGTGTCACTACACTCATGAAACATTGACACTTGATCTTGTAGTCGACTATACTGGTCGGTTAAGTCCATGTGTTGAATGTGTAGCTCAGCCAGCTCATTTTTGAGGAAGGTGTTCTTTGCAATAATGTTCTCCACTTCCACCTCGCTGTCTTCCCTTTCCTGGAGTAGTTGTTTGCGTTCAGCTTCAGAAGCTTCAAGCTCTTTTAAAGTAGCTGTCAGTTTTGCTTCCATCTCCTTGATTGTAGCTCTGCGGGTCATCATTTTGGATAATTGTCACTCACCTGGAATGTGTGAAATTATGCAGCTAAATGACAGTGCAAGAAAAGATGTTCTAATATGTGAATAAGTAGGAGGTAGTTAGGGGAAAAAATAAATAAAGTAATTTGTTGAGAAATAGCTAAGTATTACATTTAGATTAAGTAAGTTAATTAGAGTTAGATTGGAAAGTTAAACAGAAGAGAGATACTATAGAAAACACTGCTTTCCTTGTTTTTATCTTCAAACTAGATAGTACAATATAAATTGACCCCTATGACATCAATTCCTAGATATTAATAGGGCTGCCCTTTGTGTCAACGCTTTGGAAGTCGCGAAGATTTGGGCCAATCAACTCAGCCTATTGCAGTCCACTGCTGGACATAGGCCTCTCCCAGGCTGCGCCACAACACCCTCTCCTTCGCCTTCCCGCCTTCCGCACCTAGTCTGTCCCAGCCACCTTCTTAAGGCGAAAGCGCCAGGGTAGCCCGCGAAATTCAATATTTTTAGTTTTTTTTTGCAATTTGCTGGTCAGTATTAAGTTGTAAGTTGATTAAAATATGATACGCGACCGTAACAGAATTATAAACATTAAAGTCATCAACACAACACTCTAAGACCATCTATTTTATTTTAATGGGGCCTTACATATTTACCGCTAGGCGAAAATATCATATCGGGCGTAAGATGATGCCGATACATGCCGAAGATGCGATGCGATGCGATGCTCGCGGTCGCAGTTCAGCTCGCTACCTTGATGTCACTTCCGTGCAAAACAAATCCTTGCACTGGACACGCACGCACACGCCGAAGGATACCTTACTGCGATACATCATTTTTTTTTGGATGGGAAATCATCAAATGAACCCTCCCGGTCTGGGTGGAGCGGAAGAGTCAGACACTTACTGACTAAAACCCACCCCTCCTTAGCCCTTTGTGTTCCGGGGTAGCGGTAACCCTTTCGGACAATCCCGCTACCCCGGCAGGCTTCGGCTCTAAGAGGCCCCTTCCTTTATGCTGACATCTCTTTAAGGCGCACGTGGAACATATACGCGCCGTCCGGCACGGGCCTGGTCCTGATCGGACGGTGAGCTACCCATCGCGGGCTGCTTGGGAGTTCACCGCGATGCCTGGGATGAAAAATTCGAAGACATGGTGACATCGACTAATCGGCACTGGGCTCGCGTGGTGGATTACGGCTCGCACAGAGAGAGGGCCTGTCAGTGTCCCAGCAGTGGAAACGTTTATGCTGATCATGTGTCATGTTTTACCGAAAACAAAACTATTTTCTTTCTCTTTCATTTTTTATTATTTTATTACTGAATGGGCACGCTCTTGACCTCGATCACGCCTGATGGAAAGCAATGGATGAGGTCTATGATAGAACTAGCGTGCCCAGAAGATGCCTAAGGCACTGGAACTCCCACGCAACGACGAAACACAGCAAGCTGCTTGACGCCCGGCGACTGCGGTGGGAGGTTGGTCGCAAAACAAGCGGGCGTTAGTCCTACCACCGCAAGGGAAGAATTGGCTAGTCAAATAAGGTGTTAGGTGTCCAGGATGCGCCGAGCGCTCGGTTCAGTGGAGTAACTGGCGGAACAGACTGCGCTACACGAGGAGGCTTCTTCATGCATCCCATCTTTCATTTTCGTGTTTGAAAATTATACTTAATACAAAATCATGATACCTATCAGTGTGTTAAACTAGTTTAGCCTAGTTTACCTGCTGATAAACCGCGTATCGTTTTAATTCCGTGATTCCTAATCCCTAATTCCGACTTTCAATGCCAAAACAATACAAAAATACATACAAAACAAGGAAAACAATAACGTATTGTCTGTGGTAGAAGTACATGCCTACTATAATCTAATTTCGTGAAGTACCTCGCTATCTTGAAATTCCTTTAAACTTACTATCATGTTTGTAATGCTACCATAAATTATAAGTACTTAGTGTTCTTTGTATTTGTCTAGATATGTCGTGAGGTTTCTAATCGCTGCCTGGATGACAGGTGATTCCCTTTTTCCTCATTTCTTTTGCATGCATCATCTCCTCGCAAAAAGAGGCCACAGCATTCCACGCGTTTTCGCTTCCAACCATGGACTGAGCCCATTGGCGTAGCTAGGGCTTCTTTCTAGGGGGGGCCTGGCCCCTAACCTTTTTTTTTTACCCTTCGTCCGGGAAGAACGGAGGGTTATGATGTCGGACTCCTACCGACTAAAACCTCACTATTGCGTGCCACTTCTTTGAGCCCGACTGCTCGAGCGACGACACGGCCCCAATTTCGCCGCCCGCAGGCCCCTTCTTATGGTGGCCGGAAATCGATAAGCACCCTTCGGCGCCCGGCTGCTCTTCTGGTGCGGGTGGAATGAGAGGTATGCTCTCTCTCCGTCTCCGCCGCCTCCTTTGCACGCTTCAACTCCTTGCAAAAAGAGGCCACAGCATCCCACGCGTTTTCGCTTTCAACCATGGACTGAACCACCGCCGAAAATGACAGATCACCCGCACCAAGTGTCGCGACGAGGGCACAGCGCTGTTGGGCCCAAGCTGTACTCCTCCAACGTATGTTGCGCCGTGTCCTCGTGGCAGTCCACACAGTGATGACAAGCGGGCGTCCGCTCCCGACCTATGCGACGCAGGTATTTCCCGAAACCTCCGTGTCCAGTAAGCACCTGCGTATGCCATAATTTTAACAGTTAAGTATCTCATACAAAAACTTTCAAATGTCAATTTTATTCCTCGTTTAAAAAATATCTGGCGATGGGGAATCGAAACAAATAATATGAGTAACATACAAAATAAACATAGACAGTACATACTTTTAAAATAAATATCACTAGAATGTTAATAATTAAAAAGTAATCAAAATAATCAATACATACGCAACTATGATAAAGTGGAGAGATAGTGTTATTTTACTCTTTTTTTAATAAAGCCTATAGTTTTAATGTCTTTCTGATATTGTTATTAGCACCATCTCTGGAGGGGTGTCAAAACTATGAAGGAATTGATGTTGGGTAGACTTTGTACAGTCGCTAACTTTTGCTAAAAGCTTGGCTGAAACGACAAATGACTTGTTGCAGTCTTTTGTTTTTTCGTATATACATAGATGGCGTTAGATGTACGTACGTAGACGAAGCGAGGCAATACAAGGAAAATGGGTAATTCCCGTATTTTTAAGAAAGTTCGAATTAACTCATTCTCATTCTGTCAAAAATACCTCTAATTTCCAAACATTTATGACAATTGTTTAACATTTATTATCGCTGAGATAAGATTGCGACTAGTTTTTTTTTTTTTTTTTTGTTTAGTCCATACTGTCCCATTACTGGGCAAAGACCTCCCCCAAATCCTTCCAGGAACTCCTCTCCCGCGGCAATTCCATCCAGCAATCGCGGTACGCGTCCAGGTCATCTCGCCACCGCTTTCTGGCCCGGCCTCGGCGGCGCCGTCCATCTTCAGGCACCCATTGTGTGGAAACTTTTGCCCAGCGGTCATCCTGCATGCGGCTGATGTGACCCGCCCAGTCCCACTTGAGTCTGGCAGCTTTCTTGCCTACGTCTATTATACCCGCTTTGGAACGCAGCATGGTTTTCCAAATTTTGTCCTGTCTTTTTACACCCAGGATACTGCGCTCCATCGCTCTTTGGAAAACGTCAAGGCGGAACTTTTCCAACTCTGTGAGTTACCTGCGACTAGATGCTGAACGTTTTTAATTACGGGAATTAGCCTTCAGAGGCAATTAATTGCTCCATGTAAAATACTGGTATTCAGCTGCATCGACACCCTAATTCTGTATAAAACACTTTCAACCACATTTTGAAGCATATTGTTAATCCATTGCTTCATACGTTCGAAAAATTTGTCTGCTCAACAATGTTAATACCGCAATGAATGTTGTTGTACTGTCAAAATGAAACCCATTGTTGCTGTTAGTGTTTCGCGTTTACTCCTCTGGTTAGACTGGAAGCTGACCCCAACATAGTTGGGAAAAGGCTAGGCAGATTATCTGACTTCTCTATTAGTCGCCATCTCTTTCTAGCCATTATCATCGTTCACACAGTCCGTCTATCGTTTCTTTCCAAATCAAAACCAAAAGTCATTTCTTCAAATTAAGCTGAGAACCAGCACTTTTCGAACGTCATAATTACATAAGACAGTCCCCCATAACGTCCACCCTTCACCATTTCCTAGTTTTTGGGATGCATGAAGAAGCCTCCTCGTGTAGCCAGTTACTCAACGGAGCGCTCGCGCTCGGCGCATTCTGGACAGTCACACTCAACACCTTAGGTTATTTGACTGGCCAATTCTTCCTTTGCGGTGGTAGGACTAACGCCCGCCTGGTTTGCGACCACCCTGCCACCGGAGTCCGGGGTCAAGCAGCCTGCTGTGTTTCGTCGATGCGTGGGAGTTCCAATGCCTAAGGCATCTTCTGGGCACGCTCGTTCCATCATAGACCTCATCCATCGTTTTCCATCAGGCGTGATCGAGGTCAAGAGCGGGTCAGTTCAGAAAAAAAAAAAAACAAATTAGGCTATCAAATCTAAAAAGATATTTTCTAATCCAACTGGTAGTTCCAAAGATTACACCTATACACAAATTTAAAAACAAACAAACACCTCTTTATTTTTTGTAGATTAATTTGTATAAGTAGGTACGTACTTTTACACGTCAATCATTATTTTAAAAATAAAAACTACATAGATGAGGTCTGTGTTCCATTTGTCAGAGGCACTGACCTCTATCCCTATTAAATTTTTTTCCTCAATGCCTCTATCATACAAGCTTGTAAGATAGAGGTCAGTGGTCAGAGGTCACAGTTTCTTTTAAAGTCTAGACGTTCACAGTCTGATCTCAGTCTCAATCTGTCAAAAATACATCTAATTTCCCTAAACTTTTGACAAGTCTTTGACATTGATTGTCGCCGCGATGAGATTGCGACTATATTTTGAACGTTTTCAATTACGAGAATTGGTCTTCAGATATAAGCTCATCTCATTATGATCAGACCATGCAGATGAGTGTCTTTTGAGCAAACAACCGTACAGATTTGAGAGGACCTGCCCAGTCAGTGCACGTAATGTCAGTATCGTGTACATAGCTCAACTCAATGATATTATAAGTGAAGTTGGTAGCATGAATACTGTCCATTCCTTTGTGAAACTCTTTTCACCAATGTCCAAGGTTCAGGCAGAGAAAACTCCGCTAGATGTCGCTACCTGCTTGAAAGTGAAAATTACCGTCACTGTTAAGACAGAAAATCTATTTTATGGGTGATATTTAATTCTTTTATCAGTACTATTATTTTTTCGAGGTTTATTGAAGGAATCCGATGACATTTACAAAGCAAAAAATACGATTTTCTTTGACATGAAAGTATTTTTATAAATTAAGTTTGCTATTCGCTACTAGATGGAGCCACTTCTTGCTTGCTTTAAAGATTAAACATGCGAAAGATCTTGATTTTTGGTCCTTAAAGATGTAAAATTTTCTGAAAGATTAAGTCAAATCTGCTGATAGGTTGGCCGAAACAAAAACAATTACAGATAGCGTCATCCACAATGACGCGCCCCACTCTTCTTCCTAATCGCTTACAGTACAAGTGTGCAACATTCCGCTAGTGTTTTAGTTTTGTCGATACACAGTAATTAACTAGCGATAACCACTAGCAATTAGTAAGAAGAGTGGGGCGCGTCTTCGTGGATGGCGCTATCTATAGACCCATTTTAAAAAGAAAGAAAGAAAAACAACCGACTTAAAAAAAACACTATTAAGTGATAAATAACTTTAATTTCGGAAGTCGGTGTCGTTGGTTCCGCATTTTCGTTTTTTGACACCGACTTTCGAAATTAAAGTTATTTATCACTTTGTAGTGTTTATTTTTTGAAGTCTGTTGTTTTTTTTTGTTAAAAAAGTTTTTATTTTTCACTTTTTAGTTGTACCTACCCCACAAAAAAGTAAACCAAAAGATCGTTAATGTAGACAATGTAGATCAATTTTTAGATTTTTGTTGATTTTTCATAAACCGCTTGTCCGATTTCGATAAAATTTTCATGGGACTATTTGGGAAGTATACCCTTTCCAACAAAAAAATAATTTTTCAAATCGGTTGGCAAGCGACGGAGTTATGCGTGAACAAACATAAAAAAAAAAAAATACAAACATCCGAAATTCCGAATTGAGAACCTCCTCCTTTTTTAGAAGTCGATTAAAAATTATCTTAAAATAGAATTGATTCTTGTCGCCCCTTCCAAAAGGTAGTTTTCGTATGGAGAAGAATGGGCAAGAAACTCCACCGTTAGTTAGTCTTTTAAAATGTTTTACAATATTTTGCATGGGTACATTAATTATATAATAACATGTGAGGACGATGCACGTAAAATAAAATTACTATACCACAACAGGTAAAAGAATTAAACACGAAACCATGACATATAAATTAATTATCTGATAGATACATGGTGCTCACATATTTACAAACATGGTACAAGCAAAACGATTTTAATTAAAAAAAAATTACAAGTAATAAGTCAGGGTGTGAGTAATGAATGTAAAAAAAAAATTACAAGTAATAAGTCAGGGTGTGAGTAATGAATGTAAAAAAAAATTACAAGTAATAAGTCAGGGTGTGAGTACCTAATGAATGTAAAACAATGTAAAAAAGTGTAAAAAAAAATACAATTAAATTAGCAACCAGTTTGATTTTGTCTAGATTGTCCTATGGAGCAGGACCAGCATGTTTCCAAGCGTTCTTATCTTGGATATAATGACTAGCTATAGTTTTACCATGGCATGAACTTCTCATATTGTTCATTCTAAAACGTCATACGAGAGGAAACGAAGAAGCCGCGGGCGCATCCATTTTTTCTCATATTACTTTAAGAGCCTCCTCTTGGACTCCTGTTTACCCCCCTTTCATATAACAGGCTACAAAGACGCGAAATCAAACAAAAGACAAATTAGTGATTCTCAAAAGGCGCGGTGGACCAAGCGGAATAATATTTTAATCCTATCTCCAGCAGATGTTTACAAGCGAATCTCATTATTATGGGGTAGGCGGTACTGTTGTTGGCCGTAACATATTTAAATATTTTTTAACTGGCTCGCCATTGGCGCCGATTCCCTTGTTCACAAACTAAACTAAATTTAAGTTCGGTGCATCTTTTTCTTTCTATTTCATTAAGAAAAGGATAGAACATAATTAATATTAGTTTAGTCCTGTCAAATCAAGATACTCCATCGACAAGTTTAGACATGATTAAAAAATTGGCTACTAAAAATACGTCAATTTATGTCAGGCGCTGACTAATTTGACAGGACTAAACTAATATTTATGTTCTGTCCTTTTCTTAATGAAATAGAAAGAATAAGATACACTGAACTTAAATTTAGTTTAGTTTGTGAAGAAGGGAATCGGCGCCATTGATGACTTTTTATGTGAAAACGACTCAAATATAAAGTCAAATCATTTTTTTTTCAATTAAATTTTTTACAGGCACTTACTGTGAAGGAGTTGGTCTGTCAGAAGCTAGTTGCCATTCCAAGGCATTTCTACTACGCTTTTTCTCTTTGACTTCCACACGAGCCAGTAAAGTAAAAAAAAGTTTGCGTTAAATAAGAAAATATCTCGAATAATGTATCATCAGCTTTTCTATAGTTGACAAAATGCTATTTTTATCTTTATATCGTCAGTATTTAAGCTTATTTTACAGTTTTGGAATCGGTAAGAGGGCACCCGATGGGCGACTGTTGATACTCACGAAAGTCCGTTTGGCGCAATGTAAAAAGCCTTTCTCATAGGTAACTACAAAAGAATCTTTTATTACAGAACATAAATTTATATTTCTTTTAAAGTCTTGAGGGAGCAGTGAATTCAACAACTAAAAATTTAATTTAGCAAGACAATAGGTTCACTGGTAGAACATGCTTATGGCATTAAGTCCTCCTTTGTACATTTGTGTGCTTAAAGTATTAAATAAATAAATAAACAATAAAATAATGCTCTTGTTCTATTTCTGGTTCTACTCGTAATTATTGTCTAAACCCACCTTTAGAATAAGCGTTCATAAATCAATTCACACACACACACACACAGGCACACTTCCTGCTTTTTTTTTTTTTTACATCGGACTTTATACTTTTTTTTTTTTTAATTAAACTTTACTTTTTATTTTTATTCGATGTATGTATCTGGTGTATTGTGTGTCTTTTAGTATGTGCTAAATAAATGTATTTTCTTTCTTTCTTTTCTTTATATCAAAACAAATCTATTAACGACACGGACGACGACAGTGCCCTCCACCCTACCCGCGATACAATAAGAATAAGATTTGTCTTACTACCTCACTCGCTGGCTACCCCTCATCGTGACGGATTTAACATAATATTATTAATATTTATACTTTTGTATCGTACTTTATGGTGCACGGTTTAAAATGCCCTGTGGCATTTAAAAACAAAAAAAATGCTTCAACCGCCATGGAGATCAGAATAATTAATATATATTATCATATTTAAAAATATTTTATTTATTTTTCGATGATATTATGATAAATGATGATTATGTTTTGAAACTAGATGATGAACAATTAAGAGCAGTGGTTGCCCAGTGGTAACGGCCGCAACTTACGAGTTGTAGGTCGTAGGTTCGAACCCAGACAGGCGCATTACTTTGTGTAAATTATTTCATCACCACTGCTCTCAAAACAGTGAAGAAAAACATCGCGAGGAAACCGGCGTGTCCTAGAACCAAAAATTTTAAGACATATTGTGACATCCACCAACCCGCACTGGGCCCGCGTGGTGGATTACGGCCAACTCCTTCTCACAGAAGGAGGCCTGTGTTCCAGCAGTGGGAACATTATAGGCTGATTATGTTGAACAACTGCCGACGACCTGTTATGCAGTTTAGCAGCATATTTCTTAATTCATTGTTTGATTCAGTGTAGGTACCACACAGTGTATACCCCATAACGCATTTATTTTATTTAATAATTATAATAAACGTTAATGTAATTTATAAAATATGAGAAAAGTTTTATGCGATTTCTGATTTTCCTATTTGCCTAACCTCGTTTGATCCAAAAGTATCTTTGGATCTTTTCTTTAGCAACAACAGTTAAGGTAGGTTCCGTTCCAATATACATGCTGTGCTGGCTCGCTTTTTTGTGCCAGACAACTACTGCCGCGGCAGAAAGCAAAAGCTGTTTGATGTGCCTCCATGTCGCACAATTGCGCGTGCTAAGTCCCCAGTACCACGTACTCTGGCCGCATTTAGTGATCTCTTGGACTCTAATCCAACAAACGATCTGTTTGTGGACGAGTGGACGAAGATTTGGTCGACATGTCAGAAGTAGGTACTGTGAGAGGGATGTATGAAAGTGTTATTAACTTTTTACTGGATGATTTTATATTTATTTTTTTTATGTGATATGAAACTGTGTCTTTAATTTCTTTAATTGTTTGTAAACCACAATAACATATTCACACACCCATTCGCAACTCCACATGCACACTCCTACACACTCACTCACACCCGTACACTTAGCAATGCTCAGCAGTGCGATTCTGTAACCGTCTCACCGTGAAAAGTTAGGCGAAGTGAGCGTGGAGTGAGCTATCAGTGTCATCCCACCTGATACTAGGGATTGACCAAGCATACATTTACAATCATAATCGAGATTTTAATAATAGATTTTATGCTAAGTCTATTGATCATTTTATATATTTTCAAAGCTAGTATTTTAGTGGTCAAAACATTAATATTTCGTGGGGTTTTACAATAAAATAGCAAAACAGAAACTTAGCCAGAAACTCAATGTTGTTTTTTTTTTCTTTTTTTCCTAGACTGACTAGTCAATACAGCCTGAGGCGCGAGCGCGTCACGCAAGTGTTCACTTCACCCGAATCACGACATTAAATGTCGAGAATCGGGTGAAGTGAACACTTCACGCCGCGCTTGCGCGTTAGTCACTGTCATTATCACATAGAAGATTATTTTGATGTGGATTGCGTGAAGTGTTCACTTCACTCGATTCACGACATTTAATGTCGTGAATCGAGTGAAGTGAACACTTCACGCCGCGCTTGCGCGTTGGTCACTGTCATTATCACATTGTAGATTATTTTGATGTGGATTGCGTGAAGTGCTTGCGCGTTAGGCGCTGTCATTAATATTAAATTCAGTTTTTATTTATTTATTTCTATAATTTGACGACCATGGTCGTAAGCCTGTTCGTAATCGAGTTCAGAAATTAGTTCCTATTTATTTCAACGCTTTTAGATATTATGTCTAAATCCAACCGTGTTTGTACATTTAAAAAGTCAGTTGTGTGCATTTTGTTTTCAACAATTAACCAGATTTTGTATTAACTAGTTACAGACTACTTATTTAACCTGTAACGCGTGCAAATATAACATTATCGTAGATAGATACTAAATAACTAAGATCCGTATTTTTCATGCACGGTCAAGCGGCGCGCGTCGCCCATGATTGGCGAGTGGCGACGAAACCGTAGCCAATGAGCGACGCGCGCGAAGTGATGTTGCCATGGTTACCGTGGAGTGAAATATGGAACATTCCGAATCGCACTGTAATCGATTACAACGTGCTTACACTTTGACCCCAATTATTCTGTATGGTATAAATTACCTATTATTCCCCGCATAATCTTACCATGCCGTACGGTTGTCAAGAGTGGTATTTTGACAGTTCAAACCGGTTTCGTTAAACTAACATGGCATTTTCGAAATTGTGTTTCCGGCTACAGTCGCCACCTTACCAAAGGATAAGAAATTCGTGGTGTAAAAAAACAAACAAATAAATACTATAATCTAACCGTGAGTAAATAATCAAGTGAAATAGTTTTGACTCTCAGCTGCCATAGTGGTGATTTATCTAAATGGGAACGCAAATTATTTATGTGAGAGTTGTGGGCGATGATGGCCTAATTCGGAATGATCCATATATCACGCAGCGCACTGCGCATGCGTGCATGCGTGTCAAGCGTCGTAGTTGTTAGTATCAAGTGAACTTTTTTTTTGCTTTCATGCCATTGACGACCATGTACAACTCGTTTATAGAGAGTAGTATATTCCTTGATGTAGAATGTACATAAAAATGTACGTATTCGAGTACAGTGACAATAATTAGTTCCTAATTATTTAATGCTGTTAGAGATTTTAATGTCTAATGCCCGGTTTCTGAAGAATTCTTAAACGGAGTTTAAACTTTCAATAGTTGTTGATTCGACATAGGTAATTATCTATTTAAGCGAATTCCTTCCTTATGCTCGGTTTTTGAGGTTCTCAGATAAACCCTCGATAATAATTCACTCGACTTTTAAGCTAAATTCTTCCTTAATGACGTGTTCAGAAACACGATATCGAACCAATAATCACTATCGAATGGATAAACTCCGTTTAAAAACCTCAGAAACCGACCATAAATCCAACTGTTTTTGTACATCGAAAAAGTAAATTTAGTCAGCCTACATTTAAGATATAACATAAGAAATTGTGCTTAAGCAAGTACCTATTCAGTGATTGGTGTAATGTTCGTATACATAAGTACATAATACGTAAAAGCACATATAGGTTTTTTTTATATCATCTCTAGGTAAATACCATAAATGCCATAAATATTTAGGCATATTATTAATCTAGTGACGATTGCTGTTAGGACACACAAATTGCATTATTCATGTATGCATGTTTTGGGCTGTCTAATTTTATTTTTGCTGTATACTGTTTACACACTGTGTCTACGTTTCTCAGCCAACTCTCCTGTCGCAGATCTGCTGAAAGAAATTACTAAGTAAATGATGAAAGCAGTTCCTCTATCTTTATGTAGTTTACTTTATTATGTATTTAGTGTGTATATAAATAAATATATTACATTTTTTAATTAGTATCACATTAAAAAAAATTGCTAATACATTTTTTCTACTGAGTCGGCTGCTTCCTGAGATGCAACTTCTTAATGCCGGGAACGGAGGGACATTGGATGTGTGTCGGCTGCACCCCCACTGCAAAAAGCTGGAAATAATGGTAATAATTTGTTACTAAGTATTTGATTTATTTAATTCCTACACATCAGCACATCTGCAGCTAATGTATTTACTTTCAATAAGAATAGCGGTATGATTTATTAAGAACAGCGTCTGATCAAATAAAATCAATTGAATGGGCCAATATTATTACTATATATTTAGAGCACAACGAGTTTCTACATTTCTTAATTCCATGCTCCGTGCCTGTCTGTGTCCCAATTTATTTGTTCCCTATTGTGTTTATCAAAAATAGTGTGTGAAATAATGAATACTTGCCTCAGACCGCCACGCATGACACAGCCGGGAGCGATGTGATCAAATCAAATAGAGGCAGTGTTCTTTTATTGTCTTCTGTCCCTTTAATGACTTAGCAACTGCAGGGTCGATAAGGCTCATCTGCTGAAAGGTAGAATATATCAGATTAATAAAATTCACTTGCTTTTGTGTGCCTATACTTTTGTGTTTTTATTTTAAGTTATCCTATGTTGTCCCACAGCTGGGCACGGTCTCCCCCATACTTTTCCAGTTTTCCTTATGTTGTGCCTTCTTCGGCCAATTGGTCAGGAACGTGTCAGTGACGACGCCCGCCTTGTCTTCAGGCAACCTTTGTTACTGAGTGACACACGTCTGTGACATGCCTACGTCTTTTACATTAGTTACATATTATTATCATCAAGTCGGTACTATTTTGGCATACCTGACAGACCACCACTCGTCCTTGCAAAGCTAACCACCTGACTGATCATCTAATTCATATACCTAATTATGAACAGTAACACAGGAACTGTGGAGTAGGTAGAGGAATTCATTTTTAAATTAGAAAAACTTTCACCAATAGGTACATGCCAACATTATGTCATATTACTATCACATTCACCATTATAATATCGTGCTAGCCATTGTCACTGAAAAACTAATTCAAAGTAGGTACTAAGATAAAACTTTCATTTGTTTATTTACAATTATTTATTTTGAAACTGCAGACAAAAAGTTTATTTTGTATCGGAAAGCCCCATAGACAGCAGTAGACAGCACATGTTCACCACAGATGATGAATATTAGTTAGTCATTTTTTTCTATCGATAAATAGAAAAGTCACTGACAAACTTTAATCACAGAATACTTAAAATTCAAAGTATGACGACCCACTGACCTAAGTACTAAATTCAAACAAAGAACCAACAGTGTTGTCAAAAATTTTTTGATAAAAGAGACGTTCAATAGATGTATGGGGCTTGGTACTAAAATAATTGAAAATTTAAACAGCTTTCTGAGCTTTATAGGCTGAAAGAGGGTAATTATTTTAATGTCTTATGGCGTTTTTTTTTAAACAAGTGTTGAAAAATAAAATGCTTGCATCATTACATTACAAACCGCTAGATTTACGCGGTCACCGATCGGTGACGACCGGCGCGCACCCGTTAGGCCCCACGGTCACCGATCGGTGACACCCGATTCACGCGGCTTCAACCTCTATTATTACTGTTAATTAAGGTCTAATATCCTGTGCAACAGTTTGAGTCTATGGTCCGGTAGATAAACTAATCGACTAAATGATTCAAAACGAAAAATATGGGTTGGCAATATTGGAAAAAAAAAGTTAAAAATAGACTTTACGATTCTTAATGGCAGCTGCACTGCTGCAGTGCGTGCTGTTTTGTTATGATTTTATGATGCTACGTTGTTTATTTTAATAGTTTTTGTGTAAAATCGACGTTAAGTGGATGAATATTCGTTTATAACATATTATACGTCCTTGTAGATAATATTTGCACGAAATAACATCACAATCAATCGATAAACCTTTTTTTTTGGTCCAACAAAATTTTACGTAAGTACTTCAAGAAAACCTTATGATTTTACAATTATAGTGGTATATTTTTACAAGATATAGGTAGTTATCAGTCAATAAAGATTTATGTAGTATCCTAGTAACACGTTTTTAATTAGAAACAACTCAATATGACAAAGGTTGCCTGAAGACAAGGCGGGCGTCGTCACTGACACGTTCCTGACCAATTGGCCGAAGAAGGCACAACATAAGGAAAACTGGAAAAGTATGGGGGAGACCGTGCCCAGCTGTGGGACAACATAGGATAACTTAAAATAAAAACACAAAAGTATAGGCACACAAAAGCAAGTGAATTTTATTAATCTGATATATTCTACCTTTCAGCAGATGAGCCTTATCGACCCTGCAGTTGCTAAGTCATTAAAGGGACAGAAGACAATAAAAGAACACTGCCTCTATTTGATTTGATCACATCGCTCCCGGCTGTGTCATGCGTGGCGGTCTGAGGCAAGTATTCATTATTTCACACACTATTTTTGATAAACACAATAGGGAACAAATAAATTGGGACACAGACAGGCACGGAGCATGGAATTAAGAAATGTAGAAACTCGTTGTGCTCTAAATATATAGTAATAATATTGGCCCATTCAATTGATTTTATTTGATCAGACGCTGTTCTTAATAAATCATACCGCTATTCTTATTGAAAGTAAATACATTAGCTGCAGATGGGCTGATGTGTAGGAATTAAATAAATCAAATACTTAGTAACAAATTATTACCATTATTTCCAGCTTTTTGCAGTGGGGGTGCAGCCGACACACATCCAATGTCCCTCCGTTCCCGGCATTAAGAAGTTGCATCTCAGGAAGCAGCCGACTCAGTAGAAAAAATGTATTAGCAATTTTTTTTAATGTGATACTAATTAAAAAATGTAATATATTTATTTATATACACAGTAAATACATAATAAAGTAAACTACATAAAGATAGAGGAACTGCTTTCATCATTTACTTAGTAATTTCTTTCAGCAGATCTGCGACAGGAGAGTTGGCTGAGAAACGTAGACACAGTGTGTAAACAGTATACAGCAAAACTAAAATTAGACAGCCCAAAACATGCGTATACATGAATAATGCAATTTGTGTGTCCTAACAGCAATCGTCACTAGATTAATAATATGCCTAAATATTTATGGTATAAGGTTTGTATATTGTACGTGTAGTTTATCTAGAGATGATATAAAAAAAAACCTATATGTGCTTTTACGTATTATGTACTTATGAAAACGAACATTACACCAATCACTGAATACTTGCTTAGCACGATTTCTTATATTATATTATATTGTCTGAAATGTAGGCTGACTAAATTGACTTTTTCGATGTACAAAAACAGTTGGATTTAGACATTAAAATCTCTAACAGCATTAAATAATTAGGAACTAATTATTGTCACTGTACTCGAATACGTACAGGCTTATGTACATTCTACACCAAGGAATATACTACTCTCTATAAACGAGTTGTACATGGTCGTCAATGGCATGAAAGCAAAAAAAAAGTTCACTTGATACTAAATTACTAACGACTACGACGACACGCATGCGCAGTGCGCTGCGTGAAATATGGATCATTCCGAATTAGGCCATCATCGCCCACAACTCTCACATAAATAATTTGCGTTCCCATTTAGATAAATCACCACTATGGCAGCTGAGAGTCAAAACTATTTCACTTGATTATTTATTCACGGTTAGATTATAGTATTTATTTGTTTGTTTTTTTACACCACGAATTTCTTATCCTTTGGTAAGGTGGCGACTGTAGCCGGAAGCACAATTTCGAAAATGCCACGTTAGTTTAACGAAACCGGTTTGAACTGTCAAAATACCACTTGACAACCGTACGGCATGGTAAGATTATGCGGGGAATAATAGGTAATTTATACCATACAGAATAATTGGGGTCAAAGTGTAAGCACGTTGTAATCGATTACAGTGCGATTCGGAATGTTCCATATTTCACTCCACGGTAACCATGGCAACATCACTTCGCGCGCGTCGCTCATTGGCTACGGTTTCGTCGCCACTCGCCAATCATGGGCGACGCGCGCCGCTTGACCGGTTAAGGTGAATGTGACATGGCAGACCGCGAAATTTAAATTTTCTTACGTTTTTTGCAATTTGCAGATCAGTGTCAGGTTGTATCTTGATCAAAATGTGATTTGCGACTATAATAGACATGTATTTACAGAATCATAGTCATTAGAATCATTAATATATCTCCTTATGTTAGATTTCTACCATAAACACTTTTCCATATGAGATTTGTTCTTAACGATAGAAATCTAACTTAAAAAGATGTATTAATGATTGTAATTATTATTATTATTTTTGTGGTGTACAATAAAGTATATATAAATAAATAAATAATAATAATATTAATGTTTTGACCACTAAAATACTAGCTTTGAAATTATATAAAATGATCAATAGAATTAGCATAAAATCTATTATTAAAATCTCGATTATGATTGTAAATGTTTGCTTGGTCAATCCCTAGCATCAGTGGGATGACACTGACAGCTCACTTCACGCAAGTTTTCACGGTGAGATTTTTACAGAATCGACCGGCTGATGGTACTAGCAGTTCACGTCACTCCGTATTTCTGTTTCTGTTGCATGTATGTATAATTATTAAATTGTAAATCCGTAATTGGCTGTAAGACTAGCATAAATAACTAAAGTGAAAATTTCAAAGAACTGTGGAATATGGGATTAATAAATAATAAATAAAGAAATAAATAAATAAAAATAAAAACTCAACTTTCTTGGATCGGACAAGGAATCAAGACAAGTGTCATTGGAATTCGTTTACTAAATCTTTACCTTTCTAATGAATCATTTATTCCTATTGGAGCGGGTACCAACTTCCATACATTTCCTGGCATCATCCTTTGCCACGAAAACAACAAACCTATGAAAATAAGCCCGTCATTTCGTAAAAGTAGTTAAACTTCAGCAGTCAGTTAGGTGTACAATCAGAGTCGAGCTGTTCCCTTAATCTTATTGTTACATAGCCTAATCCGGCTCACTTGACCTCATCTCTGGGAGGGTGATCTTATAAACATTCGCGTTGAAATACCTGCCGTCTATCCATGCTATACTAATATTATAAATTCCAAAGTAACTCTGTTTGTCTGTATGTTACCTTTTCACGCCTAAACCGCTTATCCGATTTAGATGAAATTTGGTATAGAGATAGTTTGAGTCCCGGGAAAGGACATAGGATAGTTTTTATCCCGATATTCCTACGGAATCGGGACTTATGCGGATGAAACCGCGGGGCGCAGCTAGTCGTATTATAATAAATGCGAAGTAAGTTTGTTTATTTGTTACCTTTTCACGCCTAAACCACTGAACCGATCATCCTGAAATTTCGCATATACGTTGTCAGGTGTACAGAAACGGACATAGGGTACCTTTAATTCCGAAAAAAAGTGCTGTTTCCGAGGAAAACAACAATAATGTTATTATAATAATAGATGGCGCCACGTGTCTATTGAACTTTGTCACATTATTTAATTCTGAGGCGGTACGAATATTGCCGGGTCAGAACATAATTATGTAACAAGAAGTAAGCAAGTTCACATTTGTCGCACTGTTTGTTCCGGCTAATCTCCAAAACGGCTGGACCGATTTTGTCGAAGCTTTCAAAGGCACATAGCTGTTGTAATTAGCCTGTGACGTCCCACTGCAAGGCAAAGGCCTCTCTACTCTCTTTCCACCTCTCTCTGTTCAAAGCTGCTAAAGACCAGTTCTTGTTGAAGGAGTACAGCTCATCCTGCCATCTCCCTCTGGGCCAGCAGGCCCAGAGGGAGACATAACATAACATAGCATAGGCATAACAACAGCTATCAACAACAGCAGTTGTTGATAGCTGTTGTTATGCAGTAACATATAGGCTACTTGCTTTTGTTCACGTGGGAAAATTTATTTATTTATTTATTTTAGGATCTCCAACAAAAGATATACACAAAACATTATGTGGTTAATGGACGACAAAGTATTTGGTAGGTGTACTTTTTCAATTACAGGAGGCCACAGCATGCACAATAAAATGAACAACTAAGCTAACAAATTAAATACCTAATACATAATAAAAAAGAAAACATTTTGACAGTAGAACATAAAAAACACTATAAATTCTGTAAAAAATTGAAACATAGAAGAATAAAATAACTAACATTAACATAAAAAAGAAAAAAAAAGCATTCACAATAAATTTTTTAAACATTTCTTATATTTTACGAGAGATAAATTTACGGCAGGTGAAACCGCGGGCCAAAGCTGCTTTGTAATAAAACTACTTCTAAGTTATTTTAAAAGGCCGTTAAGTAAGTGTTGCCAAAAGACGCGGTTTTCGAAGAATGCAGTCCCAAGTGCATAGTTATTCGTTTTAGAGGAACCTCGCATATTTCTCGATAGCGAGCAACTTCCAAAATAGTTCGCTCGCTGCATAACTGAATAATGTCTGACCCAATTATTTTAGACTACTATGCTATGGTTTATTATAAAATTATACGTGTCTGACGTAATAATGTGGCGTGGAAAAGTCTTTTTGACTGTTTTCCTGAGATATTATTAGGTACTAGCTGTGTCCTCGACTTCATTTATTTATTTATTTAAACTTTTCGCACAAAAAGGTACAAAGGCGGACTTAATGCCTTAGGCATTCTCTACCAGTCAACCAAGGGTGGTGAAGAGATTAGATGGCAGGTGCTTTGGTTGAGAGGTACAATGATAAAAAAAAAAATTTGGTACACAAATACATAACTAAGTTATATACACATACATACTATTTACTACAATAAATACATATATATATTATAAGTATTTATTATAAGAGCAGTGGTGGCCAAGTGGTAACAGCCGCGACTTACGAGTTGTAGGTCGTAGGTTCGAACGCAGACAGGCGCTTTACTTTGTGTAAATTATTTCATCATCACTGCTCTCAAAACGGTGAAGGAAAACATCGTGAGGAAACCGGCATGTCCTAGAACCAAAAGTTCGAAGACATGTGACATCTGCCAACCCGCACTGGGCCCGCGTGGTGGATTACGGCCCACTCCCTCTCACTAAGAGGAGGCCTGTGTCCCAGCAGTGGGAACGTTATAGGCTGATTATGATGTATGATGATATATTTGTATATATGTATATACATACAAATTCAAGGGAGAGAGATGTTGAGATGACTCTACACTATTTGTTTAGAAAATAACTCTGCAATTTCCGCTTAAATGCATACCGACTGGTGGCCGTCCTGATATCAAGAGGAAGTGCATTCCAAAGAAGAATAGACTAAATATGAAAGGAAGAATGAACAAAGCCAGAAGTATGAGAAGGACATAGTAGTTCATTCGTGTGCTTGTTGAGTGGGTTTAATTTTTTTTTGCGCAGGCTGAAGTGGGACAGAGCGGGTCACACTTATAGGATGCATCCAGACAGATGGGCCAAAGTCGTCACACAGTGGGTGCCTGAAGACGGGCGTCGTCACCGAGGCAGGCCTAAGAAACGCTGGCGTGACGATTTGGACTCGTTCCTAACCGATTGGACGGAGAATTTATTTGCGGTGAACATGACGCAAAAAAGAACATAAACCCAAAAAAAAAAGCCGAGTGTGCTTATGACCACACGACTGAAGTGAAACTTCAAACGTATTTGGCTATGAGAGGAAGAGAGAAAGAAAATGTTCGCGCGCACTGCTTTCTCTTGCTTATATCCCTCACTCAACTCCCGTTCGCCTCGCCCGATCACACTTTTCGTAACACTTACGTCACGCGTTTGCCAGCTTACTCCCCAAGTCAAGCGTGCGTAAAGAAGTTTCACTTCAAAAAGAAGGTAAGGGAAACATGCGTCACACCCACGCAAAACGGCGATCGCTCAGCATAATGCTGCGACCCTATGCAAGACAGAGCCCCAGCGTTGGTTGATATGATTGTATAGTTTTTTTTTTTCAGTATTTCTATGTATTTTCAATAGCAGACGGCCCCAGGTGCAGTGACGAGGTGTTTACAAAATATTTACAGTATAACATCACGTCGTAATGCGCTAAATGGAATTTAAAAGCTTTGGATTTCTCACCGCTATTGTTTGGATGGTGGTATGCAAGATGTGATTTTATGTCAAGTAATTTTTGTGAAAAAAGAAGTCTTCGCTACACACAGCGTGCCGTCATTAATTTGACATACGTCATACGGTTTCGCGTTTTCGTTTTATGAACATACTAGCAGCGCCCCGCGGTTTCAACCGCATAAGTATCGATCCCGTGGGAATATCGGGATAAAAAGTAGCCTATATGTTAATCCAGGGTGTCAGCTACCTCCAAACAAAATTTTACCAAAATTGGTTCACCCATTTGAGCGTGAAGAAGTAACAAACACACACACTCATAAACTTTCGCCTTTATAATATTAGTGTGATTTTAATTTCATTAAACGTTATTATTTATTTATTTGCAATTTTTTTAAAAAGCATCGCAACAGTTATGGCTCCTAACAGGAGCAATGATTTTTATTATGACAACTGAACAACATTAATTGCGTTATTTACGTTGTTGACTCGTATAGGTACACAAACCTTTTCTGTATTCTGAGGTCGTTGAGCGGTTTTTTTGTTTTTTAAATGGCATCTCTTAATTATTGGTCTTGAGAGGTTTGAAAATCAAAGAATATGGTTTACAAACTGTTATTTTGTGCCAAAAATCTTCATGATTTTTCTCGGAATATCCCGCGCTTTTGTGAGATTTCGTCATAGTAAAAATTGATTACTTTGCTAAGACGGTTTGAATGAGATACATTTTAAGTTTGTTGGTCGATGTAAGGGTTGGGGGACGTTCTGACGCATCGTCCTTTGATTAGCAATACTCGTACTTCAAAATGATTCAGATTTTGATTGAAGGTGCGTTATGGAAATAGGGTACCTACGCTGTGAACATATTATTACTTTTTAGGATTCCGTACCTCAAAACGAAAAACGGAACCCTTATAAGATCACTTCGTTGTCCGTCAATCAAGACCCTTTTTCTTAGGAACACGTGGAGTTATTAAGTTGAAATTAATATCAAATACTCAAGGCTGTAATCCCTTGTAGGAGTAAAAAATCAAACTTCTAAGTCAACGCAACCAAAAGATTCTGGCGTTTATGTTCAGTTTATGCCGCATATTTTGACTTTTGCAAGGGAATCAAAACCTATAAGGTACTTCCCGTTGACCTAGAATCATGAAATTTGGCAAGAAACAATGTCATATAGCACAAGTGAAGGAAAAAATCCGGAATGCGTAAATTTGTAGTTACATACCTACAAATTTGTACGGAACGCGAGTCCGATTCGCACTTGACCGGTTTTTTTTTAATACTTAGGGCTGGTTTTTCAATCACCTGATAACTTTATTCGAGGAATAATTTTGAATTTTTGACAATTCTTCCATACAAAAGATGTCAATGGTCAATTTTATTCCTCGAATAGAAGTCATCTGGCGATGGAAACAGTGGCGTGCATTGGTTTTCAGAATAGGTAGGCACTAGGCCGGGTCTAGTCTACCTAGGCAAACGCGGTCACTAATAAAAAAAAAAGATGGGTTGCACTCCGGGAGTGCCGGCAGATCACTATTTCTGCGTCACTTTTTTCATTAATCGATGCACTTTGTTCAATTTCCATTTTTTGAAACATTTTATATACACGAATTTTACGAATAGGTACACAGCAGTGTGGCTGCTACACAGATGGTCGAGCCATCAGCTGTCCATCTACGTCCGCGTCCGCGTCCACCATCACCATCACATCACATCACATCACCATCACCATCACCATCGCCATCGCCATCACCATCGCCATCACCATCGCCATCACCATCGCCATCGCTATTACCATCGCCATCACTATCACTGTCGCCATCACCATCACCATCGCTAACGCCATCGCCATCACCATCACCATCGCCATCACCATCGCCATCACCATCACCATCCATCCATCCATCCATCCATTATCGTGTCTCACTTGGTTCACTTCGGTTGGCGCCGCCGTAGAAAGAGATGGGGGGGGGGGGAATCTCTCCTGACGGTCACGTGTCCTGACGCGATGCCCTAACGCGAGTTTAACATTTTTTACCCATTACAAAAAGTGTTCAACGCCGCTAAAGAAGTTTTCACTTCAAAAAGTTAGGTCAAAAGTGTGGTTCTTTGAGTAGGCATGCCTACTTAATGGTGATAAATTGCGAAGGTCGAACGTCATGGTATTACGCGTGAGACGTACGTATTTTTAATTTTGTCGTATTAACTTGAACGAGTAAAGACCAATGACAATGTGCGAATAGTACGGGAGCCGAGTAGGCCGTCCGGCGACTGCCTACTGCCGCGCGTGTTTGTATGAAGATTTTGTTTTTTGTGAGGTTATGATAATTTAGTAAGTTTCTTAATTATGGGAAACACACAAATACTAAAATGTAATTGACAGGCTTATGTTGATATATCGAGGTAGGCACTGCTTATATGCCTATATGCAATGCACGCCACTGGATGGAAACATTAGCCCTCACTTTTTTTTTTATGGATGGGAAATCATCAAATGACCCCTCCCGCTCTGGGTGGAGCGGAAGGGAGTGTCAGACTCTTACTGACTAAAACCCATCCGTGTTCCTTCCTTAGCTCTTTATGTTCCGGGGGTAGCGGTAACCCTTTCGGACAATCCCGCAACCCCAGCAGGCTTCGGCCCTGGCAGGCCCCTTCCTTTATGCTGACATTTCTTTGAGGCGCGCGTGGAACACGTTCGCGCCGTCCGGCACGGGCCTGGTCCTGATCGGACGGTGAGCTACCCATTACTCTTCGTCCGCAGGCCCGCGCCTACGGTGGCCGGGAGTCGTCACGCGGCTCCCGACGCCCGGAGCGTCTCCCGCGGCGGCTGGGACGTGAGGCTCTCTGCCTCAGCCGTTCCGCCACCTCCTTCGCTAGCATGACTACTTCGCAGAAGGAGGTGACCGCCTCCCACTCCCTCTTGCCTCGGACCATGGCTTGAACCAGGGCCGGACGCGAGAGGTCGCGGTCGCCGCCGCTATCGATCGCCTCTACGAGGTTGAATTTATAATCTTGGTCAGGCCATTATGAGGAGGATGTTAGCTGTTAGATTGCCACTTGTATACGCAATTTTATCAGGCTATTTCAATTCCATCTCTTCATCAATGAAACAATCAGTCTTACACAACAAAATCATGATTGATCGACTGGGTATTTCAATAAATAATTAAAGTAATTTCAAAAGATAGCGAATCATGTAATTTATTTTAATGGATATTACATGTTTTTAGATATATTATCTTATTTCCTGTTGTTTACGTATTACGGTGGACGTTAATCTGTAAATATAATAATAAATAAATAATAGTAATCTTGTTGGTTTTATCTTGTAACGATTGTTATTCCAGATCATCATCATCAAAATCAGACGATACAGGTAGACGCGGGCTCAATTTCAAATAATTTCCATGAGAAGTAGACGGACGTGGTGATGTTGAGCGGTGCAAATGAATTGATTCTTTATTCAGCCGATTTTTATTTTCAGCCAGTATCTTTTTGATCTAATGCATACATTTTATATTAAACTTAATGGGAGACATTAAACCTCTGTGGTAAATTTATCCATACTAATATTATAAATTCGACAGTAGCTCTATCTGTCTGTCTGTATGATACCTTTTCACGCCTAAATCACTGAACCGATTTAGATGAAATTTAAAATAGAGATAGTTTGAGTCCCGGGGAAGGACATAGGATAGTTTTTATCCCGATATTTCCACAGGATCGACACTTATGCGGGTGAAACCGCGGGGCGCAGCTAGTTTAAAAATAAAAAACAGTGCATTAATGAAAAACTGTGCTACCATGAGATTTCATATCTGCACTGTTTTGGTTCTAATAATAAAAATAATAATTTATTTATTTACGCAGACAAAGTCCAATATTGTTAGTTACAAAAATTATCTTACAAACTATGTTAGTACAGACATATTACAAAAAGGTAGTACAAAAAAAGATGTGCAGTCATGAAAACTCTCGCTCGCACAAAATACGTTCTTTGTGATCGGTTTTGTAGTGATTAACGATACAATTTTACTACGTAGTTGAAAGATAAAGAATTTTTCACTGGTACTTCCAGAAATTACCCCCTACATACTATAGCCTTACAACAAACAAACAAACCTACACAAATGTCTTTCTTTGGTATTGTTCGTCGAATCGTTGTGCTCCTCAAGTTCTGAGTTGAGCTGCACGATTTTTGCCAAAAGCGTGCACTGACTGTACAGGTCCGCTCAATTTGTGTGGTTCTTTCCTCAAAAGACCATTTCAGACACCAATCTACATGGTCTTCACATGATCTGACCAAGATTTTGTCTGGACTTTTAGAGGTTTTGGTCTATCATGCGGCCGTCTCGTTTATGTATCAGCCTCATTTGCACAATGTTAATTATCATTCTTTGCTTATTTTTTTAATTTTATTCAACTCACACTATTTATGTATGTAGGTATCTACTTATTTGTTACTATTTTTATTTTTTTCTTACGCATATTTTATTTAAGTAAGTATGCATACACACATCAGTTGCATCGTAAAGCTGATTTACATTCGTCACCTCACACATCAGGTCCAGTTGAAAACCAGCGTCAGGCACTAGTTGCCTGGCATTATTGCTGAACTGGGCCTTTTTGGCGCAGCCGTGAGGCACACTTTCTTGCTATTACTTACATCGGACTTTACGCTTTTTATTTGATCCTTGTTTTGTTTTTTTTTATCTGATGTATCTAGTGTATTGTGTGTCCTTTAGTCTGTGCTAAATAAATGTATTTTCTTTCTTTCTTTCTTTTTTCTAGAAGAGACTGTGACCTCTGAGTTTGTTTCGGCCTTTCTTCTCAGAGTAGTCAGATAGAAAACGCCGACCTCATCTAGCTTAAAAAAAAATGATTGACGTGTAAAAGTGTTGGTACAATAAACCTACTTACAGAAAATAAATCATTTATCATTTATCAAATTTTACTTACCTCTTCATAATATTAGTATAGATAGATGATTTTATTTTAAATAGGTAATTAAAAAATATTTATTTTCTTGTCTCCCTCTCGTCAACCACCATCCTCTCGCCCCAACACAATCAGACCGTGACTGCTCGGATGACGGGGATGAAAAGAGGATGGCGATAATATCCTCACGAGCCATCCCCCGGGATGAAGTTTAAAGTTTCGTTAGCAAAGAATTCAAACCGAATCTCTAGTGGTTTAGCGGTTTTCGAGATGGTTTGTTGTAGACGGTCCGACGTTTAATTTTTGGTGAATTATATTTTTTTCTGCTTTGAAAGACCCGCTTTGTAATGACTATAGTTTGTTCTTTTTACAACAATTGCTATATACGAGTATCATCCTGCTTATACGTCATCTGCCTAGCCTTTTCCCAACTATGTTGAAGTCGGCTTCCAGTCTAACCAGATGCAGATGAATACCAGTATTTTACAGGGAGCGACTGCCTATCTGACTTCCACAACCCAGTTAATAATACAACACTCCATGGCTTAATCTGACAACCAGTCTTAACTGGTTGTCAGATTTTTGGCCTTCTGATGACAGCTGGGAACAACGGCTTAACGTGTTTTTCGAAGCACGGAGGGGGTCTTGGTATGTAAAGATGGTCACCCATCCACGGACCAACCGCGGCAAGCGTAGCTTAACCTGATCGATCGATCCGTGCGGCTGTTATACAGGATAAAATTAAATTCATGGGCATAATTTTAAGGGGCCATTGTAATCATCATTATGAACAACATTTACTATGGGACGAAACCTGAAATCGCGAAAAAAAAAATCTGCTCTTCCCTACATTTTTACGAGTTATGTGAACATAAATGCAAGGAACACTTGTTTTTTTTTTTTTCGTGATTTTAGGTGTAGTCCCATAGTAAAAGTTGTTCATAATGATTAGTAGAATGACCCCTTAAAAGGATGCCCATGAATTTAATTTCGCCCTGTATAGAAGAATAGATTACTTGTAATAATACTGAAGCCTTTATACGAGTACAGTAACCTTTTTCAATGAAATAGCCTCGCGAACTCTCGCTCCGAGTAATAACATCAGGTATAACAAATCCTATGTAATAAGGGAGTAAGCAGTCCTGTAAACAATACTGAGTTACATGTTGTCACGTCAAATTGTATTAGGAGATGTCTTGGTATAGTCTGCGTTGAGGATTGGCCGTTGATTTTTTTCACCCGACTGCGAAGAAGGTTGTGTTTTTTAACGGACTTCAAAAAAGTAGGTTCTGTATTCGACCGGTATGTATGTTTGTATGTCCGCGATTTTCTCAAAAACTAATGTACCGATTTTGATAATTCTTTCATTAATGTGATCTACATACTTTCAGGAAGGTTTTAGTATATAATACATCAGGTAATTATTCTTATGTACGAAGTTATATGCATAAATGTACTGCAACTCCGGCATTTCTATGTGAATTTTGATAATTCTTCGAGTTGTGTCTACAATTCTTCAATGCACTAGTGTTAATTGAATTTGGGTTGAGTAGGTACAACTAAAAAGTGAAAAATAAAAACTTTTTTACGAAAACAAAAACAACCGACTTAAAAAAAACACTACAAAGTGAAAAATAACTTTAATTTCGGAAGTCGGTGTCAAAAAACGAAAATGCGGAACCAACGACACCGACTTCCGAAATTAAAGTTATTTTTCACTTTGTAGTGTTTTTTTGAAGTCGGATGTTTTTTTTGTAAAAAAGTATTTGTTACCCGACTGCGAAAAAGGGTTGTGTTTTTTGCGTGCAACTATTTATGTAGCTGCCTCATTGGCGTATTGGTAGCTAGCGCTACTTCTGAGCATATATGGTCCTGGGTTCGAAAAAAAAGTTTAGTACGAGTAAGTACCTAAAGTATATTTATGCAAAGTTTTGTCTAAACTAGGTAAGTCTTGATGTCGAACAAAGAATTCAGTTGTGCTTTCGCCAACGTCTATTACTACGTCGAATACACCGGTTCTCGTCCGATCACACATCGGGCGCGTTCAGTAATTGGATGGGTGACCGCCTGCATGGGAACACCGCGTGACGTTGGCTTGTTTGTTTATTTCAAAGGAATAATTTTAATTTATTTTTATTTCTTCTTTGTTTTTTTTTATTACTGTTGTAACTAGTGGGTGTCCACATGGAATAAATTATAAATGTTTTACTTACTATTTCTTAAAAAATAAAAATATTTTTTTTAGGTTTTATTTAATTACTAGCTGCGCCCCGCGGTTTTACCCGCGTAAATGTTGATCCCGTGGGAATATCGGGATAAAAAGTCCCTATGTCCTTTAAAGCCTATGTCCTTTCCCGAGTCTCAAACTATCTCTATACCAAATTTCATCTAAATCGGTTCAGCGGTTTGAGCGTGAAGAAGTAACAAACATATAAACACACACACACACAAACTCACAAACTTTCGCCTTTATAATATTAGTGTGATAGTGTGATACTGGCCTATATTTGTCTCACTGAAGACCAAAATATCTTCTCATAAAGTGAAAGTAGACATTTAAATTGTGTTTTTGTTCTATCATTTATTCTTACAGTGGCCATTACACCGCGGTGCGACTGCGGATGACACCATAAAAAGCTAACAACCGTAAAAATACCACGACGCCTCGCGGTATCCATCGATACCTCAATAGGGTGCGGCGGTACCAGCGACGAGCGGTAGCGGTATCGGCATCAGATCTATTTAAGGTGAATGGGTAGTTGTAGCCCGCGAAATTCAATTTTTCTTACGTTTTTTGCAATTTTCAGGTCAGTGTCAGGTTGTATCTTGATCAAAATATGATTCGCGACTATAACCGGTATGTATTTACAGACTTATAATAATTAGAATCATTAATACATCTTTCTAAGTTAGATTTCTACCGTTAAGAACAAATCTCGTATGGAAAAGTGTTAGTGGTAGAAATCTAACTTAAAGAGATATATTAATGATTCTAATGACTATAATTCTGTAAATACATGTCTATTATAGTCGCGAATCATATTTGGATCAAGATACAACCTGACACTGATCTGCAAATTGCAAAAAACTTAAGAAAATTTAAATTTCGCGGTGTACCATGTCACATTCACCTTAAGTAAATAAGTGAAAAAAAATACTATACTTGTATATAATATATATTATTATGTCGCATCCGGTCATTCGTTTGACTATTCGGAACGCCAGCGCCATCTGGCGGCCCTCGACAGAGTCTAACCTGAGTTCGTGGGGAGTAATCTTGTACTCCCCACGAACTCAGGTTAGACTCTGTCAGCATGCAGCGATATGGAGCGGCTCTCTTGGACATCGGTCGTCATACGAACAACATGTGCTCAGAAACTGTCCCGCGTTCCGGATCCTGGTTGTATCGTGTACACCTATAGTGTGTGATTTGCTAGTGTGATTAAATTGTTCGTCAAATTATAATCTGATTTGAACTGCAAACCGTTTTTCTATTGCGCAATAACCAACACTATACCCACAGTATTCGCCCACAGTAGATAAATGGCGAAGGTTGAACGTCATGGTATTACGAGTGAGACGTACCTACGTATTTTTAATTTTTTCGTATTAACTTGAACGAGTAAAGACCAATGACAATGTGCGAATAGTACGGGAGTCGAGTAGGCCGTCCGGCGACTGCCTTCTGCCGCGCGTGTTTGTATGAAAATTTTGTTTTTGTTAGGTATTTATTATTTATTGAGTTTCTGAATTGTGGAGCACACACTAAAATGTAATTGACAGGCTTATGTTGATATATCGAGGTAGGCACTGCTTATATGCCTATATGGAATGCACGATTGTTGAGTTGAATTTTTTTCACGAATTCATGTGCTACGCTTGCTACGGCGTAGTGCAGCGTCTATTGGAGTGATGCTACGCGCAGACGCGTAGGCGTGGTTTGATTGCAATAGTATAGTTTTATTTTATATTGTTATGCAAATATGACCACAATCCTCTACGAGATTGTCAATCTAAGTAATTCATCATCATTTGCCTGCCTTTTCCCAACTATGTTGGGGTCGGCTTCCAGTCTAACCGGATGCAGCTGAATATATACATTTAGATGGAGTGACTGCCTATCTAACCTACATAACCTGGTTACTGGGTAATACGATACCACTTGGTAAGACTGGGGATTTTTTGACTTGTCTATTTAAGTAATTATTTATTTATTTACTAGCTGCGCCCCACGGTTTCACCCGCATAAGTTTCGATCCCGAGGGAATATCGGGATAAAAAGTATCATATGTCCTTTCCCGCGACTCAAACTATCACTATACCGAATTTCATCTAAATCGGTTCAGCGGTTTAGGCGTGAAAAGGTAACATACAGACAGGTAGACAGGCAGAGCTACTTTCCAATTTATAATATTAGTATGGACTAGCTGCGCCCCGCGATTTCACCCGCATAAGTCTCGATCCCGTGGGAATGTCGGAATAAAAAGTATCATATGTCCTTTCCCGGGACTCAAGCTATCTCTATACCAAATAGACAGGCAGACAGAGTTACTTTCGAATTTATAATATTGTTATGGATATAGTATGGATTAGATATCCAACAGAGCCTCATTGTTGTTACATGGAAACTGACTAAACATCCTACATTTCTCAACCCTGCTGCCGCTTTCGCCTTAGACCACAAATCAGCTAATAGCGTGTATTCCCGATCTGGGTGACTTTACGAGTATCCCGTAACAGCTGGATTGGCGAGCTGTACCCAGCCGTGCCCTGGTATACCGTGGTATACACGGGAATACCCTGGAATACCCCGGCTTATTTGTATCACATGTTGTAGGTAATTGAATGGCGGTGAAGATTTCTGTGTCATGCAGTTTCGTTGGAAGTACTGCAAGTATAATTTTGACGCTGTATTATTTAGATATTAGCCGAATTTATAATTCCAACTTTTTAATTAATCTATATAATGTCCCATTAAAATAGATGGACAAACTTTTAGAAATTATTCAGACCACCAAAATAAGGACGATGGTAAAAAAATATACAGGGTGTTACGGAAAGGGTATATCAATACAAACGGGTTGAAGAGTGTATCTGGTCTAGAATCTCTGTACAAAATTTCAGCTCAAAAGCAGCAACTTTGAAAATGCTTAATATTTTTTTATCTCGATAGTTTATTAAATTGAAATCATAACAAACGTGTCACCGCACTACGAGGGTCATTATCCATTATCTGTAGTGTGTCTGTGCGCCTAGTACACGCACATCACGCCGCCGCGCGCCAGTGCAGCGCCGTGATATCGAAATAAAAAAATATTAAGCATTTTCAAAGTTAATGCTTTTGAGCTGAAATTTTGTACAGAGATTCTAAACCAGATACACTCTTCAACCCGTTTGTATTGATATACCCTTTCCGTAACAACCTGTATAAGAAAAACGCATTAGATACTCACAAGAAAACCCAAAACATCGAAGACATTGTGTCATATACCAACCCGCACTAGGCCCGCGTGGTGGATTACGGCCCAATCCCTGATACAGAGAGGAGGTGTCTCAGCAGTGGGAACATTATAGGCGGATTAGTTAATTAATTATTTGTGGCTACGTAATAGCAGCCGCACGGGTCAATCGATCAGGTTATGCTACGCTTGCCGCGGCTGGTCCGTGGATGGGTGACCATCTTCACACACCAAGACTCTTCCGTGCCTCGGAAAGCACATTAAGCCGTTGGTGCCGGCTGTCATCCGTGGATCTTTGACAGTCGTTACGGGTAGTCAGAAGCCCGAAAGTATGACAACCAGTGTTACCAAGGTGTATCGTATTACCCAGTAACTCGGTTGTGAAGGTTAGGTAGACAGTCGCTTCATGTAAAATGCGTGTATTCAGCTGCAACTGGTTAGACTGGAAGCCGACCCCAACATAGTTGGGAAAAGGCTAGTAAAGAAGAGTGGGATAATATCCTCCAGGTGGTACGAGGACAAAAACACGGTGACTTGATTATAATGGACTGTATTTAAGCTCAACAGTGAGAAAACAAACGGTAAAACAATGGTTTGAACTGACGAGAAACAATCGCTCAGTAGCGAGGACGATGACGCACTCTTCTTTATGGTCCTTCGAGCCGGATTCCTTACTTGTTAAGAAGCTTTTTGGCTTACTGTGCGATGACTCTGGCTTCGACTTTAAATTCTTAGCCTCCTCAAGCGTTTCTAAAAGATTGCAACGGTTAGAAATAAATTTTGTAAACATGTCTAAGGATAAGGACTCAGTCAGAGTATTCCTATGTTCTTCCCACTGTCTGCTAGTAATCGGGTCCAACTTCGATGCCATTAAATGTATAACCAGCTTGGCAGATGAAAATATTATTATTATTGAAAAATTCAGTTTTCATCTTAAGGTCAGTGCACCTACGTCACACCGAAGCCACGAATCAGTAATACAAATTACACATGTATCGAACATCGAACATCATTAACGTAGGGTGAGCGCACCAGTTATGGGCACGGGGCACGGCGCCCTTAAATGTGGCCCGCGGGACGAGACCTTCATAAACCTGTTTACCTTACTTCGTGTCGCGTTGAGATGCTGGGTTCCGTACGAAAAGGTGGGATATGAAAACCCTTCCAGTTTTTGGTATCGAATTTTAACTTATTTTGCTCAATTTTTTGGGTGTCAGTTTTTAAGTACTTAGATTATAAAATGATTAAAATGGTTAATCACACTAGCGAGTGTGTGTGTTTAATTATGTTTGTTACTTCTTCACGCTCAAACGACTGGACCAAGTTTGATAAAATTTTGTATGGAGGTAGCTGACACCCTGGATTAACATAAATAGGCTACTTTTTATCCCAATATTCCTTCGGGATCGACACTTACGCGGGTGAAACCGCGGGTTGCAGCTAGCAGGCTCTATAAAGTCCATTGCAATGTTTTAAGCTCAATATGAAGAATCCTTCTTCAAGATGCTTATTCAAAATTAAAGAACTTTTTTTTTAATAATTCATACACAATTTGGTGTACTTAGTAACTTTGAAAACGACCCATTGTCTGACGCAGTTACGTAAAAATGTAAGTAGGCATTTGTAATTATTATGAGTTCATAATAATTATAAATACTTACATTTTTTTAAATGCCCAACGCATTTCTTGAGATGAGAGAAAACATTGTAACCGACACCGCTTTGGATGTGTTCGGCTGTCCTCGGGATGTACTCGGTTTTAAATCTGTCAAGCTCCGCTAATGAGACACAATTGATTTTCTATTGCTTCGTCGCCAACGGGCGACGCGCGCTGCTTGTCCGGTTAATGTATATCCGATATGCCAGTAAGTGATGGCAAAGTATTGTTTGTGTTTTGTTTTCACTTCTGTCGGCACTCCCGGAGTGCCACTGTTTTTTTTTTTATCTAAAAAACTAATCAACTATAGAGTTTGGGTACAGTAATAAAAGTAAAAATAATAAACGTACGGAACCGTCCCCCTACAGTTGTAACATTTGATCCCGTCGCCCGGGACACATCTAGTGACGTGTGTAATTTATGACCATCTGTCACTCACATATTAGCTGACAGGGTTGCCAGCAAGCGGAAAACTCATGGAATCATTTTTTTTTTATATTTTTTGTTTGCATACTTCTGTAATCCTCACATCATCGTCATCTGCCTAGCCTTTTCCCAACTATGATGGGGTCGACTTCCAGTCTAACCGGATGCAGCTGAGTACCAGTATTTTACATGGAGCGACTGCCTATCTGACCTCTACTACCCAGGTACTGGGTAATACGATATCCCTTTGTAAGACTGGTTGTCAGACTTTCGGGCTTCTGACGACCCGTAACGACTGTCAAAGATCCACGAATGACAGCCGGGACCAACGGCTTAACGTGCTTTCCGAGGCACGGAGGGGTCTTGGTATGTAAAGATGGTCACCCATTCACGGGCCAACCGCGGCAAGCGTACCTGAACCTAATCGATCGACCAGAATTTTTATGTATGTACCTAGAATATACCTACTCATGACTAACAAGGTAATAAAAAAAAACGGCACTCCGGGAGTGCCGACAGAAGTGAAAACTTGAACAATTACGTGTGTATTTTTTGAATCGTCATATAAACAAAACACAAACAGAATACTTTGCCATCACTCACTGACATATTGGAAATACATTAAAACTGAGTACATCCCGAGGACAGCCGAACACATCCGAAGCGGTGTTGGTTACGGTAAAAGTGGCGCGAATTCAATGCCTAATTCATTTAGGCCTAATAAGTTATACCTACACTAGATTTATTTAAGGCATAGATTAATATTTTCTTCATAATATTAATATGTAACTTTGTAATGATGTAACTTCTACGTAATTTATATGTGAACTTATGGATAAAAATGATTCTTATTCTAATTCTTAAAATTCTTAATGGTTTTTTCCCATTTCAAAAAATACCCTACACGCCTAAAGAAGTTTTCACTTCAAAAATCATCCTGTCTATAATATACACTCCAAACTAGCAATTAACTCAAAAGGTAAGCAATTACATAAAACCAAAAATAACCATCTATTTACTTTTTTATTTCCCACTGCTGGACAAACCCCTGTCCCTTTTCCATACACGTCTGCCCACTGCCATTGCGGGCCAGTTCGCCGTTGTCAAGTTCGCCCACAATACAAAAAAAAAAAAAAAAAAACATTCTCATTGTTAAAGTAAATACAACATAAATGTTAAGTTATAATTTTTATTTGTCATTTTAGTAAGTTTCATTATTGTAATCGATGACCAAGTCATTTATGAAGTTGCAACACTGTAATCAATCTTAGCATTTTTGAGGTCTAGCAACCAGTGGCGTGCATTGCATATAGGCATATAAGCAGTGCCTACCTCGATATATCAACATAAGCCTGTCAATTACATTTTAGTGTGTGTGCCCCACAATTAAGAAACTCACTAAATTTTCATACCTAACAAAAAACAAAATCTTCATACAAACACGCGCGGCAGTAGGCAGTCGCCGGACGGACTACTCGACTCCCGTACTATTCGCACATTGTCATTGGTCTTTACTCGTTCAAGTTAATACGACAAAATTAAAAATACGTACGTCTCACGCGTAATACCATGACGTTCGACCTTCGCAATTTATCACCCTTAAGTAGGCATGCCTACTCAAATAACCACACTTTTGATCTCACTTTTTTCTGATTAGTGACCGCGTTTGCCTAGACTCGACCCGGCCTAGTGCCTACCTATTCTGAAAACCAATGAACGCCACTGCTAGCAACACTGTCTCTCTCTGCATTCATGCTTCGGCAAGACCATCTTTTTTACTTTTATACATTTCTAAAAGTATTAAATTCAAACTATTTTCCACGCATGACTTTTTATTATACCTACACTCATCTCCATTTTTTCTAACGTGGCAGCCCTTGACGAAACGGTGTTTACGTAGACCACCTCTAACAGTTTAACCTCTTTCTTTATTTATCAACGGGTCACATTTACATTCTGCGGGGGCCACCCCAAACCGCACACCCTTCGCGATGCGGATCTTCGAAATTCTAGAGAAAAAAAAATTGAAGGAGACAGGTATTAGGAAACCGGGAATGAGAATTGGTGTTGCTACCCTATTTTTTTTATTTTGTCTGCATTTTGGTCAGGTTCTATTTTCTTCAGCCCTTGGATTCGGAACCGTAGGCATGTGATGTAATCTCTCACTGATGGTGGCGCATGTGTTGGATCATTTAGATTCGTTCAAAATGGTTGAGCTGAATGGTGCTAATAGATGCGTCATGTTCGTGAACGGGCGCCGTCAGTAGGGAGGTCATCTTTTTGCTGCCATGGCTTATTTTATTTTAATTTTTATATTAAAATGAAAAGATGAGAAAAAACAACAATTCAAATATTAATTGTTGTTTTTTCTCATCTTTTCATTATGGACGCTTTTAACGTTCTGCATCGTTCTCACATGTATAATTTTTAACATGAATGATGTAACCAAGACTTTGTAACCATATTATTTTGATTTAAAAGAGTCTCCATGGAGTTTCTTGCCCGTTCTTCTCCATAGGTACCTACGCTTTGGAATGGGCAACTAGATTCATCTTTCTGACTGACTGACCCCTTGACAATTCAAAAGTGCCTGTAATTGCTTTAATTGAAATAAATGCTTTGAGTTTGAGTTTAGGATTCACAATGAGCCCTACAACCAATGGCGAAGTTACCAAAGAACCTAAGCAATCAGCACACCTAAACGGCGTTCAAAGTTTGCATAATCAGCCTGTAATATTCCTACTGCTGGGACACAGGCCTCCTCTCTGTGGGAGGGAGTGGGCTGTAATCCACCACGCTGGCTCAGTGCGGGTTGGCAGATGTCACATGTCTTCGAATTTTTGGTTAGAACCAAAAATTCGAAGACATGTGAAATCCGGCATGTCCTAGAGGACATGCCGGTTTCCTCACGATGTTTTCCTTCACCGTTTTGAGAGCAGTGGTGATGAAATAATTTACACCAAGTTAAGCGCCTGCCTGGGTTCGCATATCTAAAATCTACGTTAAGGCTACTACATGACCTAAAGCGCGGTCACTGTCGAACTGCATAGAAAATAATGAGAAGCGCGATGACACAACGCTTGCAATTTATTGCAAACTATGAAGCAATTATCTATTTACAAAAAATCTATTGTTTGGACTAAACAATTAAAACATTAGTGCTTTAGTATGTTGCTTGTAGAATAATCTGACAAAAAATCAGAATGATTGTATATATATTAGTATGGTTTTTATTGTAAAAAGAAAGTTTTTAGAGGTATCTTCAGGATTTTTTTTATCATATCTGTATTATGTTTTCAACACACTATCGACCTAGCATACATCCTGAAGAATATCATATACTAGCTTCAGGCCGCGACTTCGTTCGCGTGAAACTTCTTGTTTCCCCCGAGTCACCCCGTCGTATCGCATCACCCGCCCGCGCTATCACTTAACGTTCTTTTTGACTTTTTTTCTTTTTGCTTGGCTCCTAAGGGTCATAGCGTAAATAGCCTATAGCCTTCCTCAAGAATTGGACTATCAAATGCAAGAAGAATTTTTCAAATCCGACTGGTAGTTCCAGAGATTACCCCCTACATACAAACTTACAAACTTTTACCTCTTTATAATATTAGTATAGATATTTTCTGATTTTGTTTACTGTAGTCGATCATATACTTTTAGTGCTTCTAAAACTTGCTTTTCTTGCGTTTACGTCCCCTTAAAACAAATGCTTTGAGTTTGCTTGAGTTTCATCGCGTTCAATGTCATTGGCAAAAATCGCCCTTACTGCTAAAAGCTAAGGCTCTTTCCACCAATAAATTCGTCTCAAACTCTTCAAATTGACATTACATCCCCCCAGTGCCCACTAATACAGCAGTGGAGCAATTATTTCGGCGGGAAAACGTAACATATCAAATATACTTTTACTACCCAACCAACATAAAGTGTAGGTACCGAGCAATATTCTTAAGTGATCCTAAAAAACGCGTTTTTATAACTTGTGCACTTAGTTTTTGATGTATGAGTGGTAAACATGTACAAATTGAAGGGAATGGTGTTTTTAGACTGTGGTTTTGGGTGTAGCAAAAGCGGAGATACCACAAATCTCAAACTCAAAACTCAAATTCAAAGCATTTATTTCAATCAAACCAATTACAGGCACTTTTGAATTGTCAAGGGGTCGGTCAGTCAGAAAGATGAAGCTAGTTGCCCATTCCAAAGAGTAGGTACCTATGGAGAAGAACGGGTAAGAAACTCCATGGACACTCTTTTAAATCAAAATAATATGGTTACAAAGTCTTGGTTACATCATTCATGTTAAAAATTATACATGTGAGAACGATGCAGAACGTTAAAAGCGTCCATAATGAGAAGATGAGAAAAAAAAACAATTCAAATATTAAATTAAAATAAGCCGTGGCAGCAAAGAGATGACCAGTCCCTACTGACGGCGCCCGTTCACGAACATGACGCATGTATTAGCACCATTCAGCTCAACCATTTTGAAGGGAGCTAAATCATCCAACACATGCGCCACCAAATGGTTGGTCCACAAATCCAAGATCGCTCAGCGCGCTATGTAGCGAGCTATGCTCGGAGTCTCTTTGAAGGATAAAATCAGGAATGAAATTATCCGGAAAAGAACCGGAGTTACCGACATAGATTGCAGAGTAAGCAAACTGAAGTGGTAGTGAGCTGGCCATGTCTGTCGAAGGACCGATGGCCGGTGGAGCAGACGAGTCCTGGAGTGGAGACCGCGTACCGGCAAGCGTAGTGTGGGATGCCCCCCAGCTAGATGGATGGACGACGTAAAGAAGGTGGCTGGGGTAGACTGGATGCGGAAGGCGGAGGACAGGGTGCTGTGGCGCAGTCTGGGAGAGGCCTATGTCCAGCAGTGGACTGCAATAGGCTGAGTTGACTGGAAGTGGAGGTAAGGACATATCATAATGCCAGCTTATTAATTGTCCCATTGCAGGGCAAAGGACTTTTCTCATATATAGAAGGCGCGAGAATTGATAACTGCTTGTGTTCTTTTCCACAATTTTATGTTTTTGTTCTTTTTCTGCGTTATCATCATCAGCTGAATACCAGTATTTTACATGGAGCGACTGCCTATCTGACCTCCACAACCCAGTTACTGGGTAATACGATACCCCTTGGTAAGACTGGTTGTCAGACTTTCGGGCTTCAGACGACGTGTAACGACTGTCAAAGATCCACAAATGACAGCCGGGACCAACAGGTTAACATGCTTTCCGAGGCACGGAGGGGTCTTGGTATGTGAAGATGGTCACCCATCCACGGACCGACCGCGGCAAGTGTACCTTAACCTGATCGATCGACCTGTGCGGTACGAGTAGCTTAGTAGCTAGGACTACTTTGCAAGCAGATCATCGTCAACATCATTTCAGCCGAAAGATGTCCACCGCTGGACATAGGCCTCCCCCAAGCACCTCCACTTCGACCGGTTCTGTGCTTCTCGCATCCAACGAGTTCCTGCGGCCTTCACAAGGTCGTCGGTCCACCTTGTGGGAGGCCTTCCAACGCTACGTCTTCCGGTACGCGGTCGCCACTCCAGAACCTTTCGGCCCCATCGGCCATCTGTTCTGCGAGCAATGTGCCCTACCCACTGCCACTTAAGTTTGGCAATTCTTCGGGCTATGTCGGTTACCTTGGTTCTCCTGTGGATCTCTTCATTTCTGATTCGATCACGCAGAGAAACTCCAAGCATAGCCCTCTCCATTGCCCTTTGAGTGACTTTCAGCAAGACTTTTTGCAAGCAGATATTAAGAACATAATAGCGTCTTCCATCCGCCCCGCTTCCGCACTGTCACAGGACGTTACCTTAAAAACTGAAGTTGTACTAAAAAGTAAGACATAACTGGAGACTTCGTTTTTGAAATTCTGTTATTTCAATTGCTAAGGACTTTACAGGCAGTTTTATTTACTGTAACGTTTTTCAGTAGGGTGGCTATTTGAAGGTGAGTTTTGATGAAAACATTTTGAATTCATGCGTTCTCTAGGTTCTATAACTGCCATTTTATAGATTAAATCAGGATTGAGCATTTACTTACAATATATTTCTTAAGAGCTCTTGTGTAATAGTTTCTCAATATGCTGCTTTGCTACGCTTTTACGTTAATCACACTAATAATTATAAAGGCGAAAGGCGTGTGTGTGTGTGTGCTTAAGAAAGAAAATACGTTTATTTGCGGTAAAAATGACGCAAAAAAAACACTTAAACACAAAAAATAAAATAGAAAGGTAGGGGGAAACATGCGTCACATCCACGCAAAACGGCTATCGCTCAGCATTATGCTGCGACCCTATGCAAGACAGAGCCCCAGCGCTGGTTTTCAGCGACAGCCGGCGCTGACGTAATGACGTCGTATATGTTTGTTACTTCTTCACGCTCAAACGGCTGGACCAATTTTTGTATAATTTTGTATGGAGGTAGTTGACACCCTGGATTAACATATAGGCTACTTTTTATCCCGATATTCCCACGTGATCGACATTTACGCGGGTGAAACCGCGCGGCGCAGCTAGTTGACATTAAAAGTGTAGCAAAGCAGCATATTGCTGCGTTTCAGTTGTAAGGGTGCTGATGAAATATCAAGTCTATCATTATTTAGTTAGCTTTTCCCCAACTATGTATATCGGGGTCAGCATTCAGTCTAACAAATGCCTTGCAGATCTGGTAGCGTTGTGTGACTAATTGTTGAGATCCCTAAAGGTCGTAGCACACGTATCAAATCGGAAAGGGATCGGCACCGTATCGCCTATCGCCTCGCCATCAAACAGGCGTCAACCTAACGTAAGCACGTAACTAAAGCGGATCAGAAGCTCCGATACGTCGACTCGGCTACGGCTAGGCGACGCCGGGCTTACGGCTCGCCGACCGCTGGTTGATGGTGCAGCAAACAGGCCGGAGGGGTGAGAGGGGCAAGGGTGGACGAAGAGACATACCTAAGCTCGGGTACGGAGAGACGGAAGCGTGCGGACGACGAGCCGTAAGCGCGGGGACGACGAGCCGTAACGCACCGCACCGCGGTTTGTGAGCTTGTTGCGAGTTGAGGCGATTACGTTACGATTCCGATTAGTGTGCGTTGCAGTAGGGAGTTCCATACAAAGAATACTGAACGGCTCGAGTTGATATGGTGCCGATCCCTTTCCGATTTGATACGTGTGCTACGGCCTTAAAACAGGGTTGAGCTACACGATAGCCGATGCATGCGTGCCGTTTGTTGGGACAGGTCATCTCGAAGCTGCAATGGCTCTTTCTTCAAAAGGCCCTTTCAGACATGGCCTTGTATTGTTAGACTCACACATTTTAACAATATTTGATTTCTTTTTAACTTTAAAAGAGCCTGTGAACTCTGAGTTTGTTTCGGGGATTTTCTCAGAAATTATTCGGCTAAAAATGCCGGCGCCAGCTAGTTTTAAAATATTACCCAAAATTAACTTGTAGAAGTGTCTTAGAAGATCTAGTCACAGAAATAAACCTTTCATTTTAACAGGATTCAGCTGAGTACCAGTATTTTACATGGAGTGCCTTGTTCGACTGTTTAAACGAAATTGTATAAGGAGACAGGTATTGGAACTTCTTACACACCAACACAAAAACTCTTTGCCATGAAAACGCCATTTAACATCATAAAAAAGTAACGTTCTAATGTCATAACGAATATGGGAATAAGCGATAATAGGTAAGCTTTTTTCTTGAAACTAATTTAAGGAAAAAAAGGTAGGTGGTGTAGTATTTTTACGAAATGAACCGGCCCCTGATTATTTGCGTGGTATAGAGATTTTTGATCTAGTGAAAGTGGATAAAAATGCTGTAGAGGAGATCATTGGGGATGATTAAATTTTAATGGCTGTAGATTTTGGCACCGTATCTGCTATGCCTTGCCTCATATATTTTAAGGATAATTATAAGTAAATACTACACTAGCAAGCTTAATTGTGCAAGTTTACGTTTTCAAATGACTTGCACAATAAAAACAGAATGGGAACACGCGAATATTTTGACAGCTGTCAATAAATTCAACGAACAACAAAAGTCAAGTCAAAGGTGTTTCCATGTTCCGAGACGTTTACGAATCCGTGATTTAAGCCATGAATACATTTGAGAACATACCTACTATGTCCCGCGACACGTGTCCCCAGATATTGCGTGACGTCGAGCGACGTTGAACAACATTTTGCTCGCGCCATTTTTCGTCGTTTTTGATGTCGCCCGACTTGGTTTTATGCCTCTGGTTGCATTTTTCGGGGGACATTTTGTCCCCTAATGATTGTACATGTCTTTTGACTTTATAAAGGGTTAGCAATACGTTGTCACAATTATTTTTTTAAGTACTTATCTCTGTTGATAATCTTCGTGCAACATTTTTAGTTACAGTACCCGGCGATAAATATTGCACTTCAACCTTTGGAAAGAGACAATCGGCTAATTTCGGCTTCGTAGAGCGTTATCTCTGTCGCACACTACCTATGTGACGTTTTGTCAGTCGTTGTTCAAGTGGGATAGAGTGCGGTCGCGTCCAGTTCAAAATATATATTTAGAGTTGTTAACACCCACAAATTTTAATAATTTAAAGTTGTACTATGGCATCTTTAGCCATAAACTTAGACATGTTGTTGTTAACCTAAAGCCATCATTTATAGAAAAATTGGTGTATTTTATACAAATAATAAAAAGAATTATCAAAAGAGCAAGTCATAATTGTTTTAACAGCTCCTAATAGATACCGAACTGTTTGTATTTCGTGCGACAGAGATAACGCTCTACGAAGCCGAAATTAGCCGATTGTCTCTTTCCAAATGTCGATGTGCAATATTTATCGCCGGGTACTGTACTTATGTTGCTTGCAAGTAGCAGAAAATTTCAACAGATGCAGATTTGTTTCAGCCATGGAAAGATCGATAAAGGAACACAGTCACCGTTGTTGAAAATATTTAAAGAAATCATGACAAGGGAAAAAGAGTAAGATCCTTATTTTCTATAAAATTCTGTAGAAACAAAAAAAAAAAACTTTCTGCGATGTCTATACCACCTTTAAACCAGCGGAGAAATTGCAATGTCTTTCATTTTTATTAACCGACTTCAAAAAAGGAGGTTCTGTATTCGACCCGTATGTATATATGTATGTATGTATGAATGTTTGTATGTCCGCGATTTTCTCAAAAACTCATGAACCGATTTCGATAATTCTTTCATTAAAGTGATCTACATACTTTCAGAAAGGTTTTAGTATATAATACATTAGGTAATTATTCTTATGTATGAAGTTATATGCATAAATGCACCGCATCTCCGGCATTTCTATGCGAATTTTGATGATTCTTCTAGTCGGTGTCTTAATTCTTCAATGCACTAGAGTTAATTGAATTTGTGTGGGGTAGGTACAACTAAAAAGTGAAAAATAAAAACTTTTGTACGAAAAAAACAACCGACTTCAAAAAAAAAACACTACAAAGTGATAAATAACTTCAATTTCGGAAGTCGGTGTCAAAAAACGAAAATGCGGAACCAACGACACCGACTTCCGAAATTAAAGTTATTTATCACTTTTTAGTGTTTTTTTTTTTACTATTCGACAACATTCATTGCGTTATTAAACGTTGTTAAACAGAAGAATTTTTCAAATTTATGAAGCCACTAGCTGCGCCCCGCGATTTCTCCCGCATAAGTTCCGATCCCGTAGGAGTATCGGAATAAAAAGTAGCCTATGTCCTTCCCCGGGATGTAATCTATCTCTCTGCCAAATTTTATCGAAATCCGTTCAGTGGTTTGGGCGTGAAAAGGTAACATACAGACAGACAGACAGAGTTACTTTCGAATTTATAATATTATTATTATAAGTATGGATAATTGGCACTCAGTACTATAACATAGCTTAGAGCAATTTCGATGTATGTATCATCATGGACATATTCACGTTAGCTCTGACGGGACAGGACTGGTATAATAGCCAACGTGTGGACGCCTCATGAAATTAACCGACCAACGTTGGTGGGAGCGTTGGCGGCAACGTTTGGCGCCGCGCCGGTGTAAGGGCAATATGATACGACGTCGCGTCGTGCTACGACGCGGCATCGTTTTAACGTTTGAATGAAAAGTTACTACAATCATATACCATCATATTCGTCGTAGCGCGACGCGACGTCGTATCGTGTTTATGTTTTGGAGCCCTAAGGGCCGGGACACATAAACACGATACGACGTCGCGTCGTGCTACGACGCGGCATCGTTTTAACGTTTGTATGAAAAGTTACTACAATCATATACCATCATATTCGTCGTAGCACGACGCGACGTCGTATCGTGTTTATGTGTCCCGGCCCTAAGGGCCGGGACACATAAACACGATACACGGGCGCAACTCGAATGACCACCGCGGTGACCACTCATCTGATTATTTTCTAAAACATTTAGAACTTGGTGATGTCTTTTCATGAGATTATTTATTTTGCAGTGATCCAGAAAAAAGGAATCTCCTTAATATACCAAGAGAAGAAAAGAAGAGACGGCAGTATTCCGGATCTAAGAACAAAGTTGATCGCGTGAGTCTAAATGTAATCTTTGGTATTGCTACTGCTAACCTATGAACTTCATTTGAGTGTCCATAGCGGGCAGGCGGGCGCGGTGAGCGGCGCGGGCTGCACGGCGCGGGGAGCGCGCGGGCAACTCACGCACTACCTCGTTTATAAAAGTGGCCGCAGTGGGTGCGCGGGCGGCCCGCACGGGGACTGGGGTTCTCAAACTAGATCGAGTTTTTTTCTAGTAAAAATAAGTCTTCTTCATGGCTTATGTTTAACTTATCTCCAGATAAAGTAAAATATAACATTAAAAAAACACTTTTTACTGCCAAAAATAGTAAATGATCACCAAAATTAAAACCCCATTTTATTGTAAAATACCTAGGTAAAGGTATTTGTATTCTCATTTGGTCGCTCTTGCATCCTATTTCGACGGAGTGCTCCTATTTCTGTGTAAAGGGTTTAAATTAACCTAACCAAACTTAACCTCGGGGTACCCAGCTAGAACTATTGTAATTTTAGACTTCATTTTTTGGTGTTCAATTTATTTTTTGGTGATCATTATATTTAATCCCTTTCTTCATCCATATTATATTTTGACAAACACTGGACACGACTACACGCAGAACGCAGCCGCGCTCCACTGCGGACAGGCAGACCGCGCGCGTTCCCGCACCCGCGCCGCTCCCCGCCCCACGCTGCCAGTCCGGCCAGGCACAGACACTTGCTCTATCAAACAATAAAAATAATAAAAAAGTTCAAAAATTTATGGGGGTGTACCCATACAAAAAACTAAATAAACATAATTATAGTGTTATATTTTGTACGGTAGTACGGAACTCTTTGTATGCGAGTCCGACTCGCCCTTGCCGCTTTTTCCAGACTACATCGCTCATTTGGAGAAACATCGACGTAAATGTATTTTTTTTTTCCAAAAATGAGTTAAGTATGATAAAGCACTTCGAAAGCGTATTTACGTAAAGGTGCTCCCTCACCAGGAGCATTTATTTATTTATTTATTTAAACTTTTCGCACAAAAAGGTACAAAGGCGGACTTAATGCCTTAGGCATTCTCTACCAGTCAACCAAGGGTGGTGAAGAGATTAGATGGCAGGTGCTTTGGTTGAGAGGAACAATGATAAAAAATAAAAAAACTTAAAATTAGGTACACAAATACATAAATAAGTTATATACACACACATACTATTTACTAAAATAAATACTTGTAATATATATATATATATATACATACAAATTCAAGGGAGAGAGATGTTGAGATGACTCTACACTATTTGTTTTGAAAATAACTCTGCAATTTCCGCTTAAATGCATACCGACTGCATTAGATATAGAGATAGCATTCGCGTATAATGTAACATTATAGATTCGACTTGGAGCATTACATTACCATACTACCTCCCTGACTGACGAGCATTCGCGTGTAATGTAACATTACAGATTTGACTTTTTACAAGTGGAGCGCGTATCAAGGTATTACACATTGTATCATTACAAGGTAAGGTGCGCATTGTAATGCTCCGTTCTCCTCCTTCACTGATGTAATACTCGTTTTGTATCATTACAAGGTGCGCGCGCTGTAATGCTCGAGTTTCCTCTTTCACTGATGTAATACTCGTTTTGTATCATTACAAGGTGCGCGCTGTAATGCTCGATTTTCCTCCTTCACTGATGTAATACTCGTTTTGTATCATTACAAGGTGCGCGCGCTGTAATGCTCGATTTTCCTCCTTCACTGATGTAATACTCGTTTTGTATCATTACAAGGTGCGCGCTGTAATGCTCGATTTTCCTCCCTCAGTGATGTAATGATTGTTCGAATCTGTAACGTTACATTACAGGCGAATGCTCGTGCAGTTACGTCGATGTTTCTCCAAATAAGCGACACGATGTTGTCTCGTTTTGTGCAGCAGATGTCTAATATTCATGTATTCTTTTTTATCTCCTTCTTTAACCATATTTACAGAGGTCTTGTGAATCTAGCGGTTCAGAGCATCGCAAGAGGGGTACTACTTACAAAATAGCCTCCTCGGAGCAGAGGACTGAGTTTAATAGGAGTCAGACCATGGTAAGTTTTTTTTTTCTTTCTTTTTTTTTACCCGCGACGGTACGGAGACGGTATATGCGTTTGGGGTGAGAGGTTGTGTGTTTGTTTGTTTGTGCAAACCAATGTTGCCATTTATCTCCAAAACTACTAGTCCGATTTTGATGCGGTTTTCAGTGATGGGTTTTGGTTTGATTAGTGCACGTTCTCAGATAGGTGTTACGGTGACAGCTCACCAGGGGGCGCTGCAGTAAACATTTGTTTGTACAAACCAATACTGCCATTTATCTCCAAAACTAGTAGTCCGATTTTGATGCGGTTTTTAGTGTTTAAGTTTGGATTTGATTGGTGCATGTTCTTAGATAAGTGTTACGGTGAAACTCACCAGGGGGCGCTGCAGTAAACATTTGTTTGTACAAAGCAATGTTGCTATTTATCTCCAAAACTACTAGTCCGATTTTGATGCGGTTTTCAGTGATGGGCTCTGGTTTGATTCGTGCATGTTTTTAGATAAGTGTTACGGTGTAACTTACCAGGGGGCGCTGCAGTAAACATTTGGGGGTGTGGTAAGATTACGCGGGGAATAATAATAACTGTACAGAATTGGGGTCCTGGAGTGGAGACCGCGTGTCGGCAAGCGTAGTTTGGAACGCTCCCCAGCTAGATGGACCGACGACCTTAAGAAATTGGCTGGGGTAGACTGGATGCGGAAGGCGGAGGACAGGGTGTTGTGGTGCAGCCTGGGAGAGGCCTATGTCCAATATTGGACTGCGACAGGCTGCGTTGATTGACTGTCCTTGTTACCTATAGCGAAGCGAAAACGGGAGTTTTGCCACCGTGGGTCTAATGAAAATTCCAAATTTATATTTACGGCCGCGACGTACGATTTGTAGGTCAAAGGTTCGAACACATCCAAGTGCTTTATTTTGTGTAAATTATTTCATCATAGCCTTCCGGTACGCGGTCGCCACTTCATAACCTTTCGGCCGTATCAGCCATCTGTTCTGCGAGCAACGTGCCCTGCTCACTGCCACTTAAGTTTGGCAATTCCTCGGACTATGTTGGTTACCTTGGTTCTCCTACGGACCTACTCATTTCTGATTCCATCACATAGGGAAATTCCAAGCATAGCCCTCATCCGGTTAGACTGGAAGCCAACCCCAACATAGTTGGGAGAAGGCTAGGCAGATAATGACTGTTAATAGGTATGGGATGGGTGGATGACAGTGCAGACCGCTTCCACTGGCTTAAATAAAACAACATATTATCTCCATTTTTTTAACTCCCAGCATTAATATTTTAGGGGTATGAGGAACAGGGTGTAAAGTTCACTCATACTCTATAGAAAAGGGAGGATCCTCCGACCAGACGGGTGTTGTGTCTGGCGGGCAACTGCCCGATGATTCATGTCGGGCTGTTGTATCTATGCTAGTTGCGTGGTAAACTCTGCTTGCGAGATGCAGGATTTGCGTGACGTCAGTATGACGCGTTTAACATGACGTATTTATCATTGTTTCAGCCTTATCAAAATGAGAAGAAAGATAGCTGGTGGTGTTGGGTAAGTGTTACCCCCATTTGTACAGCATATGTCATAAATGTGTTTATATTTAGGGTCAGTTCTCACCTCGACGCGACGCGGCGCGCAGTTTTCAAGATAGCAATACAATTATAGACCTTATCTACTACATAAAAAGGTACACAATTCAGTGAGGTGGGGCCTACTACGTCAAGCTACGCCGCGGCCCACCTAGGCGCATTCTGGACAGTCACACCCAACACCTTATTTGACTGGCCAATTCTTCCCTTGCGGTGGTAGGGCTAACGCCTGTCTGGTTTGCGACCACCCTCCCACCAGAGTCCGGCGTTAAGCAGCTGCTGTGTTTCGTCGATGCATGCGAGTTCCTGTGCCTTAGGCACCTTCTGGGCACGCTCGTTCCATCATAGACCTCATCCATCGCTTTCCATCAGGCGTGACCGAAAACAAAAAAAGGAAACCGGCATGTCCTAGAACGAAAAATTCGAAGACATGTGACATCTATCAACCCGCACTGGGCCCGCATGGTGGATTACTGCCTACAGAGAGGAGGCCTGTGTCCCAGCAGTGGGAACATTATAGGCTTATTATGCTTATGATAGATACAGACCATTAAACTGAAAAACTATCTGCATGAGACTAACATGGTACTCGCGAAAAAAAATATCAACTGTCCCATACAAAACTTCAATATCTACTCAACCCAAATGTATGGGACGACTGGTTATTTAATTGTCTGTACCACACCCTCAAATATGATCACAGATTTCTGATAAATGCTGTATAAACCGAACTTAAAATTAAAAAAAAATATATCAAGTTTTCAATTGCAAATAGTAAAGATACACAGACGTTTGTTTCCCAGCAAAACACCCCACCGGAGAAGACAGAGGATACCTGCAGTTCTTGTGTTTCTTGCGCGTGAGTCGTTTTTTACTATTAATACCAACTTAATCTTTCCACCTAAGGTGTACTGAAATAACTGAAAACCGGAAAATTAGACGGCATTGAATCCGTTTTGAACAACTTTTACAATGGGATCAACCTTGATCGCCAAGCGGTTAGTCGACTATTCACGTGGCCTATTTCTTAGCCGAAGAATTAGCATTTCCATACAACGTGGCAATGCTGCCAGCCTTTTGGGCACTGTTCCTGTTGACAGCGATGCGGACGAATTCTTTGATGCCCTATGACTATTTTGTTTTTTTTTTTTTCATATAATTGTACATATTATTATAGTTTGTATGTTAGCTTATATTATGTAAATATCTATACAAATAAATAAAACGTCCAAATGAATAAAAAAACCTTGAGATCAAGAAAAAAAAAACACCGCATCACTGCCGTGGTATAACTTAAATTCCGTTTTCCGACACCAGCAAAAGAGTGGAACTGTCTACCTGCGTCTGTTTTTCCGAGCGCATACAACCCGAATCTCTTCAAAGTGAGAGTGAACAGGCTTCTTCTGGGTAAGCTCGCTCCATCGTCGACTTTGTCTCTGTCACCTTTGACCTAGACTAGAGTCAAGAGCAAGCCCATTTCAAATAAAAAAATAAAAATCTGGTCGGTTTTTTACTTTTGATGTGTAAATAATATTTTTTTTTCTCATTAATATCTAATAGCATCAAAAGTTAAAAATCGACCAGATGTCGGATAACGGCATTTTAGTTCTAACACGGCACATCACCTGTTCCATGCATTTTGTCAAGGTATGTGCAGTCTGACGCAACTGTCTAATAAAAAAAGAAACTATGAAACGTGTACTAAACATAATGGCGGCTATCGCTGTCTCGCTTTAACATGTGCAGTCTGTGCATAGTCTGTGTCATTTTTGCTATGTTGGTATTCAGTTTTAGTAGATACAAGTTCCATACAAGCGACGTTTTTCATCTTTTTCTATGAGACTCCCGTCTCTTCTTACATATAATGAACATTACTTACTCTATGGTATGTGAACATAAATGTATGGAACAGCAGTTTTTTTTCCTATGATATGCCTTGTTATGTAAAAAGATTGGGTTTAAACCTATCAAATAAATCAAAGTTAAAGGTTATACTGAGATTTATAACACTTTTACTAAACCAACTTCACAGCTTAAAAAAAATCGTCGGTTCAGAATACGCCTGCATCGGCTGCCTGCTTCTACTCTTCACCATCTCCATAATAGTCGCCTTCATCGTGGTCTTTAAGAACGTGCCGAATATCGGCGGAGATTGCAAGGTCTTGGATTGCAAAGATTGCAAGGAATCAACGACTGGTTCCACGACTCCGAGATGTAAGGAGTGCAATGGAGTCGCAGACAGCGAGAGGCTGAAGAGGAAGATTGAGATGCTGAGCAATAAAAGGCTGAAGAAAGGCTTTATTGGCTACAATGAGTTTCGGAAGGATGATGAGTAAGTATCATACTTATAATAATACTAGCTTTTGCCCGCGGCTTCGCTCGCATTAAATTCGAGGTAACACGGTTCGCCTTTCCTGACACAAATTTCCATCCCCTATTTTAGGGGCTGGGGGAAGATTTCCAAAAAAATAAGGCACATATTTTTCGTTGGTAACAAAGAGTCTGGGTACAGATTTTTAGCTTCCTACCTTGAAAATTGTGAAAAGATATATAAAATTTCACCGCCTCTTTTGAGGGTTTGGGGGCAGATTCCCAAAAAAAAAAAAGATGCACGATTTTTTTGTTAGTCGCAAATAGTCCGCATACCAATTTTTAGCTTTCTACCTTGAAAATTGCGGAATGCTCCATACAAACTTCCACCCCCCATTTTAGGGGAGTGGGGGGTTAGATAGAGACAAAAAGTAGCCTATGTCACTCTCCATTCCTTCAACTATCTCCACTTAAAAAATCACGTCAATTCGTCGCTCCGTTTTGCCGTGAAAGACGGACAAACAAACAGACACACACTTTCACATTTATAATATTACTAGCTTCAGCCCGCGACTTCGTTCGCGTGAAACTTCTTGTTTCCCCCGAGCCACCCCGTCGTATCGCATCACCCGCCCGCGCTATCACTTAACGTTCTTTTTTACTTTTTTTTCTTTTTGCTCGGCTCCTAAGGGTCATAGCGTGATGTTAAATAGCCTATAGCCTTCCTCAAGAATTGGGCTATCAAATGCAAGAAGAATTTTTCAAATCCGACTGGTAGTTCCAGAGATTACCCCCTACATACAAACTTACAAACTTACAAACATACAAACTTACAAACATACAAACTTACAAATTTTACCTCTTTATAATATTAGTATAGATGTATAGTATGGATATTTATGTGACACGACCGGAGAGAGATCAGGCGCACGACCAACGGCTTAAGAGGAAATGCGTTCGGAGAGACTTTTGAAAAATCTTAAGTATAAAATCGTGATTCGAGGTTTGCTCTCTCCTATATCCTCCTCCAATATTAGACCAATTTAAAAGATATTTCATAAACTGAATAATAAGGTTATATACTGTGACCCTATGCTGTGAATACTAGGTGTGTGTAGGTATATATATGTAATGTATATACATGCCAAAAATCGCACCAGCATAGCTATTCACAAACACTCGATATGCTTCCGTATCGTATCGAACATTAATCATTGCTATCGTAGGAGTCTTCTAAACGCTGTTCACAAGTCCAAAACTTGAAAATTTTGTCAGTTTAAATCAAATAGACGCCCGCTATTCTTCCAACAGCTATTTGCTGTTGAGGGCAAGTCAAATTAGGTTATCGAAATGTCAGGTTTTCGATACGATAGCCTGTCGTATGCTTGTGAATAGCTATGCTGCTTACGTATAAAAATCGTAAGCCGCCACTTTCGCGCTCAGTCCTGTGTACTGCTGGCTGGGTGAGCGTGAGCGCTGGCGGTAGGCCCCGGGGGTGGGGCGAGACGGGTGCCACACGCGGGCCCTTTGAATCCTTTTGATTTTCCATGAATTTTCCAATCACTAAGTAGTGCTTGTGACGTCATAGTAGGTAGTCAAAAAAATTGCACGCTTGGTTTTCATACAGATCGTGATACTTGCGTTATCTAGGTCTATCTATATCTATAGCCCACTCCCTCTCACAGAGAAGAAGCCTGTGTCCCAGCAGTGGGAACATTATAGGCCGATTATGTTACACTTTAAGGTCGTAACACACGTATCAAACCGGAAAGGGATCGGCACCGTATCAACTCGAGCCGTTCAGTATTCTTTGTATGGAACTCCCTACTGCAACGCACACTAATCGGAATCGTAACGTAATCACCTCAACTCGGGACAAGCTCACGAACCGCGGTGCGGTGCGTTACGGCTCGTCGTCCTCGCGCTTACGGCTCGTTGTCCCCGCGCTTACGTCTCTCCGTACCCGAGCTTACGTCTCTTCGTCCACCCTTGCCCCTCTCACCCCTCCAGCCTGCTTGCTGCACCATCAACCAGCGGTCGGCGAGCCGTAAGCGCGGCGTCGCCTAGCCGTAGCCGAGTCGATGTATCGGAGCTTCTAATCCGCTTTAGTTAAGTGCTTATTAGGTTGACGTCTGTTTGATGGCGAGGCGATAGGCGATACGGTGCCGATCCCTTTCCGATTTGAAACGTGTGCTACGACCTTTAGTTTGGTAATTCTTCGGCTGTTACTTGTGATGATTAATGGAGTCTTTTTCGTTTACAGTAAAGGCGACGACGACAATGTGCTGTCTGGACACACTGGTAACCCTGGACTAGACGGAATAGGTGTGTATGATTTCCTTAATTATTTGAAACTAGTTAACCCGATAGACGTTGTCCTGTCCAATAAAAAACCGGCTAAGTGCGAGTCGGACTCGCTCACGAAGGGTTCCGTACCACCGTAAAATATTTAACACTACTTACATATTAAAAAAAATCATGTTTGTTGTATGGGAGCCCCCCGTTAAATATTTTTTATTTTATTCTGTTTTTAGTATTTGTTGTTATAGCGGCAACATAAATACATCATCTGTGAACATTTCAACTGTCTGGCTATCACGGTTCATGAGATACAGCCTGGTGACAGACAGACAGACGGACAGTGGAGTCTTAGTAATAGGGTTCCGTTTTTACCATTTGGGTACGGAACCCTAAAAACCATGGCAATCTGTAGATCGGCCTAGTAAAACGGGTCTAGCCCTAAGCCAGTCATAGACTGGTGAACATTTTTCGTGTTCAGCCAGGGAATTTAAATTGACATACTACGCCATATGTTTTTTTTATTCTAATATTTAAAAATATGATTTATATGTAAGTATTTTCTCAAATAAAGGAAATAATAATAAGTTGCTTGGTTTTGAAATTGCATAGCCGATTTGCTTGAACGTTACCGATGTCATAATATTTGATTCGTATCATATATAATCACTGAATTCTATTCTTGCCGTTTTTTTTAGTGTACAATTATTTTCTTTCTTATTAACTTTAACTTTTGCTTTTAACAGATTTTGGTCCCAGTTTTCGTGAGCTGGTGAGTGATTATTTTTCTTTTTTAATTACTTTTAAGAGAGGGTTACAGAGCAATATTTTTAAGGCTATATGTTTGCATATATGTATAGGGGTAAGTGCTTGACACAAACTTATATAAAGAACATTTAAAAAATCTACACAATTTTCACAAAAATTCTACTTTTATTATTATTTTTATCGCAAAATAATAAGTATCGGAACTAATCAAAACTCAAAATGACGCGAAAACAACAGACAAAAACTTAAAAAAAATACAAAATACCATACTAATCCGTCACCAAAGAAAAGCGTCTAAAACCCTGGAAGCCAGCTATTAGTTTCAATAGCAACACCTTCAGAATTCCCTACAGTGTTGCCAGTAAATAAATAACAGACGTTTCATGGTAGTTTTGGGAAGCATTTTTCTCAATCAGTATGTTTTTTAGGGTCCGTTCACACAGACCGGCTCGGAGAGGAGAGCAGATTCTTATCACGTTGAAAACAGAGTTTTTAGTATTTGTAGTAAGGCTTATTTTTGCATGTGCACTGCTTTTGTCATTAAGAATGCTTGAACGCGCTTGGTGTGAAATAATAAGAGGAGCTGACCAGCTCCGATCGCGTACTTTTTCTCGTTCGCGCAGCTGTTCGGCTCCGATTGCATGCTCTTTCTCGCTCGCGCAGCCGATCGGCTCCGATTGCGTACTCTTTCTCGCTCGCGCAGCAGATCGGCTCCGATTGCGTGCTCTTTCTCGCTCGCGCAGCCGATCGGCTCCGATTGCGTGCTCTTTCTCGCTCGCTCAGCCAATCGGCTCTGATTGCGTGCACGCCGCCCCACGCCGACCTCCATTTGCAGTGTATCCACCCGGCTCCGAGCGCATCCGACCGGCTGCGAGTGCATCCGAGCGGCTCCGAGCGCATCCGACCGGCTGCGAGCGCATCCGACCGGCTCCGAGCGCATCCGCTTTCAGATAGCTTCCAGCCGGTCTATGTGAAATAGTTGGCGGCTCCGCTCCGACCAACTCCAAGCGTATACGATCCGGTCTGTGTGAAAAGAAAAATGCGCGCCGATGCTCTCCGAGCCGGTCTGTGTGAACGGACCCTTAGAGTTGTATTTTTTTTTGGTGAACGGTGTATGTCATCTGGCAGGTATTTTAAAAGGTTGAAATGTTTATTGTTAAACTCTATCTAATGATTAACTGTAGTTTACAATGACATGAATATTTACTTTGTAAAGTATTCGGGGTGGCAGCATCAACGCATAAACGCTGAAATTTTTCGCCGGTTCTTAAAAAAAAAATTGCTGTTTCATACCTACATTTCGACCGCGTAGGTAAATTGCACAAATCATTTGAATAAATGTTTATTGTGTAAAGATTGTTTGCTGTAATAAATCATTTGATTAAACACCAAATGCCTTAGTGACATTATCCTTGGTAATATTCTGCCGAGTAAAAATTTAACCAAATGAAAATGCACGTACTAAAATAATTCCAAATATTGCATTGGTATAAAAAAGGTTGCTTGTTGATTGTTTTTGTGTCTTCGAGTGGATTCTGGCTCTTAAAAGCCAATTAAGGATCAGAAACGACAATGTTGTATTGACTCAGGTCATAATCGATTAAATCGAAAACATCCTTGAACTAAAAGTCGAAAACTGAACTTCGAAGAAATTAAAGGTTCAGTTTTTGACTTATTTTTCGGTGAATAACTCCGAAACCTGACGCTTTAGGATATTATGTTACATTACATTTTTTGTTTGTATTAGTGTCCTCTATCTAAATATATAACTTTTATTGTGCACCGCGATTCTGAAAAAAAAATCAAGATGGCGGCCGACGTTAGGGCCACTCTCCATACAAAAATCTTTAAATCCCTTTGTCAAAATCTTTTAGGCGAAACGGCAGGATCCCGAGTTACTTTTAAATATTATTTTCGTGCAGTAAAATTGGAACATAATATTCTCGATTATATTCAATAGAACCCTGATTGCATTGAAATCTTACGTATCAAAATGAGGTCACTTTAGGGTAGCTTCTACCTACCCTAGATATAATTTTACATATCATGTGACTCCTATTATTATTTATAAGTTTGACCTACAAATCGGCGACAACTCTCCCTTCGGCGAACAGTCGTTGTAATACCATCCCTTGACTAAGGGTGGGCGGCCAGACCGGTGTGGTTGGTATGTTTTTTATTGGCCGTTGTTATGCGTGATTTGAAATGGTAGGCGTTTTTGATGCTGTAAGGGCCAAAGCACACACGCTACTTTTTGCATCGGCGATTGGCGATTTTGCGGCTGTATCGATGCTGCATCGCGTTTTGGCGACTCTCTGCGTTCGGACGCGGTATCGGAATCGCGCGTTTTAGCGACTGCTCCGATGCTGCATCGCGTTTTGGCGACTCTATGCGTTCGGACGTGGTACTTATCGGAATCACGCGTTTTAGCGACTGCTCCGATGCTGGCGTAAATGCCAAATCGCTGCGACCGGCATCCGAATCTGTGCGGAGTGTAGCGTTCAGCCGCTGTATCGAGCTTCCGAAAAGCGACTGAATCGCCGCGTTTGGCGTTTTTAAGTGTGCGGTGTGGAATACTTGGTCGCTGCATTTAGCTTCTAAAAAGCAGCTGAATCGCCGATCGCCGATGCAAAAAGTAGCGTGTGTGCTTTGGCCCTAATGTGTTTTGTTTCCTTGCTTTTGAGCTGTTTTACCTACGTAGGTACAGACGCCAGCACATCAAGCTACCCGAAACTGTCAAATTTTCCCAATCAACTTTGAACCTTATGTTTTAGCGATAAAGTTGAAAATCGATTAAAGAAATTTGACAGATTGTAGTAGCTTGATGTGCTGGCGTCTGTACTTGTATCTACCGTCACAGTTTGTGGTTTTTATGATTTTGGAGTGTCAGTATTCTTAAAAATTATATTATACTAGCTTCTGCCCGCGACTTCGTCCGCGTGAAATTCGTACTTACCTCTAAAAATTTCGAAAATGTATGTAGGTATGATCTTTATCATTTATTTAGATAAATAAGTATTCGGGCCAATTTTTATAGATCAAAAGAATTAGATTTTGCAAATAAACTGTAGCCCCGCTTTCCACCCCCACAGGGGTGGAATTTTGAAAAATCGTTCGTGATCATAACTTGACTCAAAGGCCCATACCCATTTTCGAGTTAATTGAAGCAAGCAGTAATATCCACCCCTTAAACTTTACTTGCCCTTTTCCACCTTGGTAGGAGTCGATTTTTGAAAAACCCTAAAACAGATAAGTACTTGTTTTATTTTTTGTTTTGGTAGTACCTAGTTTCGAGTTAATCCGATAGCGAGTTACATATTTTTCTAACCTATCAACTTTGTCACCTCCAAAATCCTCTGTAAGGGGTTTTTTTTTAACTAAAACTGACAATCGTTATTATTTACTGACACAAATATTGCCAAGTTTCATGTTTATTAACCAAATAAATAAGATTTTTCATATAAACTGTATCCCCGCTTTTCACCCCCACAGGGGTGGAATTCATTACTTGACTCAAAGATTTTATTATTATTATCAGCCATTTCTGTCCCACTGCAGGGCAAAGGCCTCCCTTCCCTTCTTCCACTTATCCCTATCCAGTGCTGTTAAACGCCAATCTTTGTCGAAAGAGTCGAGTTCGTCCCGTCATCTCATTCTGGGCCTGCTGCGTTGCCGTTTGCTGCTGTTTGGGACCCATTGTGTGGTTATTTTAGCCCATAGCTCCTCCGGCATGCGACAGATGTGACCAGCCCAGTTCCATTTTAGCTTGGCAGCCGTGTGACCTACATCGGCAATTTTCGAGTTAATCAAACCACACAGTAAAATCCTACCCTGTAAAATTAACTACCTCTTTTCACCCCGTTAAGGGTAGATTTTCGAAAAACCCTGATACACGTTATTCTTTATTTATGGTCTTAAGTATAAATACCGAGTTTCGAGTTAATCGGACTGCGCGTTAAAATTCTTCCATACAAATTTTGACGCCCCCAATCCCCCTCTAGGGGGTAGTTTAGAAAACCAAAAAATGCCAAACTTCATAATTTACTTAAGTATTCGTGGCAAGTTTCATGTTTATTAACCAAATGAGTAAGATTTTTCATATACCTACACTGTACTCCCGCTTTTCACCCCCATAGGGGTGGAATTTCAAATATTTGTTTGGGATGAGTTCATTACTTTAAACAAAGATTATTTATACGAATTGTTGAGTTAATCAAGCCACGCATTAAAGTCCTCACCTGTATAATTAACTACCCCTTTTCACCCCGTTAGGGGTAGATTTACGGAAAACCCTTATAGACGTTATTCTTTATTTTTGGTCTTAAGTACAAATACCGAGTTTCGAGATATTTGGACTGTGCGTTAAAATTCTTCCATACAAATTTTGACGCCCCCAATCTAGTTTAGAAAAACAAAAAATGCCAAACTTCATAATTTACTTAAGTATTCGTGGCAAATTTCATGTTTCTTAACCAAATGAGTAAGATTTTTCATATACACTGTACTCCCGCTTTTCACCCCCATAGGGGTGGAATTTCAAATAATTGTTTGGGATGTGTTCATTACTTTACTCAAAGATTATTTATACGAATTGTTGAGTTAATCAAGGCACGCATTAAAATCCTCACCTGTATAATTAACTACCCCTTTTCACCCCGTTAGGGGTAGATTTTCGGAAAACCCTGATAGACCTTATTCTTTATTTTTGGTCTTAAGTATAAATACCGAGTTTCGAGGTAATTGGACTGTGCGTTAAAATTCTTCCATACAAATTTTGACGCCCCCAATCCCCCTCTAGGGGGTAGTTTAGAAAAACAAAAAATGCCAAACTTCATAATTTACTTAACTATTCGTGGCAAGTTTCCTGTTTATTAACCAAATGAGTAAGATTTTTCATAAACACTGTACTCCCGCTTTTCACCCCCATAGGGGTGGAATTTCAAAAAATTGTTTGATGTGTTCATTACTTGACTCAAAGATTATTTATACGAATTGTTGAATTAATCAAGCCACGCATTAAAATCCTCACCTGTATAATTAACTACCCCTTTTCACCCCGTTAGGGGTAGATTTTCGGAAAATCCTGATAGATGTTATTCTTTATTTTTGGTCTTAAGTATAAATACCGAGTTTCGAGGTAATCGGACCACGCGTTAAAATTCTTCCATACAAATTTTGACACACCCCGCCTCAATCCTCCTTTAGGGGGTTGTTTGTGAAAACAAAAAATGCCAACCTTCATAATTTACTTAGATAAATATTCGTGCCAAGTTTCAAGTTCATTAACCAAATGATTAAGATTTTTCATATAAACTGTTATCCCGCTTTTCACCCCTACATGGGTAGAATTATGAAAAATCGTTTAAGATGTGTTCATAACTTGACTCAAAGATTATATATGCCAATTTTCGAACTAATCAAGCCACGCAGTGAAATCCTCCCCTGTAAAATTAATTACCCCTTTTCACACAGTTAGGAGTAGATTTTCGAAAAACCCTGATACACGTTATTCTTTATTTTTAGTCCTTAGTATAAATACTGAGTTTTGAGTTAACCGGACAGCGCGATAAATTTCTTCCATACAAATTTTAACACCCCCCAATACCTCTTTAGGGGGTAGTTTAGAAAAACGAAAAATGCCAAACTTCATAATTTACTTAGGTAAGTATTCGTGCCAAGTTTCAAGGTTATTAACTCAAGGAATAAGATTTTTCATACAAACAAAATCCCCCCTTTTCACCCTCTTAAAGGCTGAATTTCCAAAAACCCCTTCTTACTGGATACTTACTCTTCACAAAAAATACACCCTTCAAAATTCATGTCCCTAGGACCAGCGGTTTAGGCTGTACGTCGATATCTCAGTTAGGTCGTTCATCCCCCTTTAGGGGTAAAATTATCAAAAACGCTGAGACACGTATAAATTAATTTTCAATTGTTAGCCTAAATACAAAATTTGAAGATCCTAACTTTTAAACTGGCGGACTTTCATACAAAACTTCATCCCCCTTTTTAACCCTTTAGGGGTGGAATCATCAAAAACGCTGAGACACGTATAAATTAATTTTCAATCGTCAGCCTAAACACAAAATTTGAAGATCCTAACTTTAAAACTGACGGACTTTCATACAAACTTTCATCCCCTATTTAACTCCCTTAGGGGTTGAATTTCGAAAAATCCTTCCTTATTCCTTGTCTACATTATAAAGGGAACCATTGTCTAAAATTTCAGATTTCTAGGTCCATGGGTTTGGGCTGGGCGTTGATGAGTCAGTCAGTCAGTCAGTCAGGCCTTTTGTTTTTATTTATATAGATTAATATAATTAATCTAATTTTTTTAAATAAATTAACGTATAAGTACAGGGTTATTGGAAAAACACTAACAACCTCTTAAGAGGTCATTGTAGTAGGTACTCATCATTATGAACAACTTTTACTATGCCATGGGACCAAACCTGAAATCGCGAAAAAAACAATAATTAAAAACAATATTTTTTTCCAATAACCCTGTACATTTATATATTAAACTAGCTGCGCCCCGCGGTTTCGCCCGCATAAGTCCCGATCCCGTGGGAATATCGGGATAAAAAGTATCCTATGTCCTTTCCCGGGACTCAAGCTATCTCTATACCAAATTTTATCTAAATCGGTTCAGCGGTTCGAGCGTCAAGAAGTAACAAACATATAAACACACACACACACACACACACACACACACACACTCACAAACTTTCGCCTTTATAATATTAGTGTGATAAATGCGAAAATGTGTCTGTCTGTCAGTATGTCACCTCTTCACGCTTAAGCCGCTGAACCGATTTAGATGAAATTTGGTATAGAGATAGTTTGAGTTCCGGGAAAGGACATAGGATACTTTTAATCCCGATATTCCCACGGGATCGCGACTTATGCGGAAACAAAATAAGGAATTTTACGCGGACGAAGACGAAGTCGCAAAAAAGTTAGTCTGACAATCCTAAATGCGACTCTCTAAAATCAACCTTCTACGCCACTCCTCTCCACCCTGACTACCCTCGCAAACTCATTGTTTTTCCTCGTCACTACAGATCATTGTAGCCTGTATTATATCTGCCGGCCCCCTTCCCTTTGTCTGCGTGATGTATTAGTCGCCAGACTCATTTGAAGCCTTTAAAATATTACCTAGCGCAGTCTTTGTGCTGTTTGACTGGACGAGAACGTTTTGACGTTTGTGTCTACATTTTGATCTGCTAGCCTTCTTTTGTTTTTGTATACTTACCTACCAGAAGGATTAGAAACCAACCATAAATGCGAAAGTCTGTCTGTTACCTCTTCACGCTTAAAGCGCTGAGCCGATTTAGATGAAATTTGGTATAGAGATAGTTTGAGTCCCGGGAAAGGACATAGGATACTTTTTATCCCGATATTCCAACGGGATCGAAACTTATGCGGGTGAAACCGCTGGACGCTGCTAGTAAATAAATAAATAACACGTCCCCGTAAGTTTACTAATACGAAACACTTAACAACGAATACAAAGAAAACAGGAAAGAAAACATATGGAAAAAAAAAGGAAACAATTGTATTATATTTGTAAACAAAATTGTGCTATTTTATAAGTAAACGATAACTTTTATTTAGTCATACCCCCTTATTCATAAAACTTATCAAACCTATTTTAGTTAAAATGGGGTTTGTCTCTTTCTTACACACAGAAATGACAACGTGACAGATAAAGACAAACGTTCTATAAACCTATTTTAGCTAAAATAGAGATAAAATAGGATTATGAATAAGGGGTTAGTTTCTTTTTCGTAAGAGGTTTGGTTATTCGAGATCGCATGGCTACTGCGTTAAGTTTTTCGTGGTAGCGTGCATTCGTTGTTAAGTGTTTGTAGGTATTAGTAAACTTACGGCGACGTGTTATTCGATGTTACACTTTTCTAAGTCATGTAACATACCCTCATCATCATCATAATTACAGCCGAAAGACGTCCACTGCTCGACTTAGGCCTCCTCCAAGCACCGCGTTCGGCCAGTTCTGTTGTTTCCCGCATCAAGCGGATTCCTGCGTATTAAAACACTAGCTGCGCCCCGCGGTTTCACCCGCATAAGTCTCGATTCCGAGGAAATATCGGGATAAAAAGTATCCTGTGTCCTTTCCTGGGACTCGAAACTATCTCTATACCAAACATCTAAATCGGTTCAGCGGTTTAGGCGTGAAAAGGTAACATAAAGACAGACAGACAGAGTTACTTTCGAATTTATAATATTATAAGTATGGATTAAGTATATTAAGTATTAATTAAGTATTAATTATATTAAGTATGGACTAGTATGGATTTAAGAGAAAGAAATGATTACTGTTCAAAGATTTTTCCTTTTAGCTGGCAAGAGGACACAACTGTAATTCCTCTTAACAAAAATCCAAAGCCACCCTTTACGACTCCCACGAGACAAAATTAAATGATGTACCCTCATCCAGAGACAACCAAATCCTCCCCATACAAAAAAAAAAAACTTCAAAGTCCCATAACTCACTTGTACCTCTAAAACCACTTATTATACCATAAAATATCATAGAACACAACACACCATGGGAAACACATTTTATACTTATAAGAATCTATGCAAAATTCACTTTACAATCCCGTAGATGAATTTCACAAACTTAAATTTTCACATCACGGAAAAAACTTACCCAAAACTCAACCTTAAAACTTAGAACATAAAGTTGAAAGCTGCGTCGTCGTTTTTGTAGTTTGTTGTCAAGCGAAATTGAACGTTATTGTGAGAGACTTAAGGTTGGGGTAGAAAATGTGGGTAGTTCTGAATAAGTTGGTTGAATTGAAAGCTACCCTCTTATATGCGATAAATATCGGTACATTATGCTTCGAGGCAGGAGAGTCAATTGGTAGACGTCTTAAGTGTATACAGGGTGTTTAGTTTTAATTGATTTGCATAAACAATCATTTCTTACCACGGGGTATCGTGTTGCCCAGTAACTGGGTTGTGGAGGTCAGATAGGCAGTCGCTTCATGTAAAATTTTTTTGGGATGCATGATGAAGCCTCCTCGTGTAGCGCAGCTTGTTCCGCCAGTTACTCAACTGAACCGAGCGCTCGGCGCATCCTGGACAGTCACACCCAACACCTTATTTGACTGGCCAATTCTTCCCTTGCGGTGGTAGGGCTAACGCCCGCCTGGTTTGCGACCTTTCTCCCACCTGGGTCCGGTGTCAAGCAGCCTGCTGTATTTCGTCGATGCGTGGGAGCTCCAGTGCCTTAGGCATCTTGTGGACACGTTCGTTCCATCATAGACCTCATCAATCGCTTTCAACTTAGCCTATCGCAGTCCACTGTTGGACATAGGCCTCTCCCAGGCTGCGCCACAACACCATGTCCTCCGCCATCCGCATCCAGTCTGTCCCAGCCACCTTCTTAAGGTCGTCGGTCCATCTAGCCGGGGGACGTCCCACGCCACTACGCTTGCCGATACGCGGTCTCTACTCCAGGACTCGCCTGCTCCACCGGCCATCGGACCTTCGACAAACATGGCCAGCCCACTCCCACTTCAGTTTGCTTACTCTGCAAGCTATGTCGGTAACTCCGGTTCTTTTCCGGTTTTTTTCTACTCTACTGTTATAATAATTGTGTGCTGCACCGGACGACGTCATTATTCGTTGTCGCTGAAAACCAGCGCTGGGGCTCTGTCTTGCATAGGGTCGCAGCATTATGCTGAACGATAGCCGTTTTGCGTGGATGTGACACATGTTGACCCTTACCTTCTTTTTTATTTTATTTTTTTTGTGTTTATGTTCTTTTTTGCGTCATGTTCACCGCAAATAAACGTATTTTCTTTCTTCTTTCTTTATTCGCTTTTAATTAAGCGCCGGAGCAGGGACATGTGCCTCACAAAGAGGTCTGCTACGGTATCGATCGATGCATCCGATTGCCTCAGCTTGCATTACACAAAAGTATATTAAATCACGTCCTCGAATCCAATAAGAAAACTTCTCAACTTGTTACACGCTGTATCTCTAAGGGCGGCTACAAATCATGCTTGGCCGCGACACCTTAAGACTTGCCGTCCCGTGTGGAAGAGGCCTTAAATGATTTGTAGTCACTAGACGGTACTAACTCTTTTTTTTTGTTTAGATTTATTTTCTCTTAGGGTTGGATTGGAAAGGTGTATTATAGAAATGTTAAGTTTAGAGATGGATTTGTTGGTCTAGTTGTCGCAATAGCTGCTACTGAGCAAGAGGCTCCTGGGCTCGATTCCTAGGCCGGGCAAAATGTTATTAGGTTTTTCTGTCACGGATTTCTAATACTTCTAAAAAAAAATTGTATACACCGTGTTCCGGACGATATACATAAACTTCGACCAGATGTTCAGACCATGGATATAAGGGTAATTCTTCAGGGACAAAATTTTCGATGTCTGTGGGTATATTTCTGTAACCAACTAACAAAACGGCATGTATTTTTTTTTTGTACAGTTTAGTTTATGCCTTACTAGGACAAATGATATTTTTTAATAAAATAATTGCTGTCTAGGTACAAAATATAAATATTTGAAGTTTGTTCTTCTGATTCATATAACGCGTCCGTTTGCCATTTTCCGGAACAAAATGGTAGATGTCGCATTTTCCCTTTGATACATCAATATAAATTACAATTATATCGAAAGGAAATGAGTTGTCCTCATACAAAAAAAATGTGTATTGGTTATAACTACGTTAGTTTGTTTATAAATAAGTAAATAAGGAGTGTCCGGCGTATAATACTGATTAATGTGGCGTAAGCTTCACTTGACCGTACTTGGTCGGGTAATAATAATGAGAGTCTGGCTTCCCGCGCGGGGGGAAGCCAGTCGTGCAACGGACGAGCTAGAAGGTGGACCTGCGGCTAGTTGGCTTAGATCTCGGTGTTACAAAGGAAAATATCTGATTCACCTGAGTTTGGTTCAGGTGGCATTATGATTACAATGCCTACTTTATAAAATTTATTTTATTGTTTTAAAACTTCAATCTGTGTTTCGTGTGATGCTTTTAGGTTATGGAATCGTGTAGAAAAATGAAAATAATGAAGTCTGTATGTATGATGAGTTATGCATGATTGTAGGCAAAATTCTGATTCAACTGTGCCTGATTCGTATGGTCAAAACCCCCATATGACTAATGAAATAAATTATATTTCCCCTCTCCAGCACGCAAGGAGTGCTTTTGTTGCATTATAATGTCCCATGTTTGACCGTGTACAAGTCAGTAGTTCTAGTCTTATTTATTATTATTTATTTTGCTATAACCTTTTGAATAATTAAAAAGTGACAGGAGTATAAAACTGTTCCAAATTTGACACTTTTGATATGTCTTAGTCTTAGTTAAGAATGAATAATTATTGTTTAGAATTATCAATCAAAACTAACGGTGTATTTATTACTTTTTATTTCTGTGTCTGATTCATCTGGGCACAAAATATTCGAACGTCGATATCTTGAAAACTACTTTATAAAAACGAGTCCCTCCTACAAACATATGTTATTTGGTATGTCTATTTTCATATGAACATGTGTTACAGAGCTGATAGTGAAATTAAATTTTGGCCATATGGATCAGTCGAAGAATCAAATTTCGAAGAACTACCCATAAGCATTTTTCATTATGGACGCGTTAATGAATTCTTATTTTTTGTTAATTTTCATACAAACTAAATACCTTGACGTAAATCACCCGATACCTATGCATGCCTCTTTATCTGAATTGGCAACGACGTATTTTCAATCATAAGATTTGGCGGGCTGAAACTTGTCAAAACTAAGTTAAGACCCTTTCTTACCGCATAGTTCACTTAAATTTCATTAAATGAAATTACAAATATCTTTGTAACGAAGCCTTTTTAAGGACTACTTTCTTTGTTGGATTTAATTTGTAAAAGCTATAGAAGCGTTTGACAAAGTTTATGGATAACGTGAAAAACACTGTGTATATAATTTTACTTTTTTATCTTATCAAGGGGTATCGTATTACCTAATAACTGGGTTGTGGAGGTCATATAGGCACTCGTTCCATGTGAAATACTGGTATTCAGCTGCATCCGCTTAGACTGGAAGCCGACCCCAATATAGTTGGGAACAGGCTAGGCAGATGTTTATAAAAGGTTCACAAGAAGAGCCTTTTTTTTTTATGGATGGGTAATCATCAAATGACCCCTCCCGCTCTGGGTGGAGCGGAAGGGAGTGTCAGACTCTTACTGACTAAAACCCATCCGTGTTCCTTCCTTAGCCCTTTATGTTCCGAGGTAGCGGTAACTCTTTCGGACAATCCCGCACCCCCGGCAGGCTTCGGCCCTGGTAGGCCCCTTCCTTTTTGCTGACATCTCTTTGAGGCGCGCGTGGAAAACGTACGCGCCGTCCGGCACGGGCCTGGTCCTGATCGGACGGTGAGCTACCCATTACTCTCCGTCCGCAGGCCCGCGCCTACGGTGGCCGGGGGTCGTCACGAGGCTCCCGACGCCCGGAGCGTCTCCCGCGGTGGCTGGGACGTGAGGCTCTCTCTCTCAGCCATCCTGCCACCTTCTTCGCTAGCATGACTGCTTCGCAGAAGGAGGTGACTGCCTCCTCACAAGAAGAGCCTGAGATACAAAATTAACTTCAATAACTTTCCTCACGACATATGTCACATAATCACGACATATCTCGCACACTTACATCATTAGCCCCGCAATACTTATCAAACTACCGGACATTTCCGACTACCCTCCTTTAGTGCAAGTATTTAGTAGTAATACAAACGTTTTAAAGGTACGCAGCAGTAAATGGAAGCGTCTGGTGCAACCGAAACGACTGTAGGAGTGTTTATTTTTTTGATTTCGTCGTAATGTCGCGGTTTGGGAGCTAGGGAGCCGTTTTGTTTTGTCATGTGAGAAAAATTTTTTAGGATATTGAAGTATGATTGGTACTTATTTTATATTCTACATAAAGATGTTTCGTATGTTTTAGATGCTAAAAGATGTTTCGTATGTTTTAGATGCTAAAAGATGTTTGTTTAATTGTACTTCTTGATAGAAAAAACTGCAGCTACAAAGTGCCTTAGAATAGAATAGATTACTCTTTATTGTCTACACCATATAAATTACAGACATAAATAAAGAAACTTTACAATGGGTGACACAATGGACGGTCTTATCGCTAAGAGCGATCTTTTAAAGACAACCTTTGGATGGATTAAAAACGGGAAGGAAATACTGTAGGTAGTCTGTGGTGTACCATTTACACAATACAATAAATACATACATAAAGTACTACTAATCTAACTTATTAAACAATATAGCGTAACACCATTTAATGAATGTGTGAGTTTAAAGGTGTTTGCTTATTAAATTTTGGACCGAATAGCAATGGTTTTTAAATATATTTTCCTATTCTGCATTTTATTTTGATCCAAGGAGTCATTGATTATCAAAATCTAAACCAAAAATAATTGTCATAAAAGTGTCAGTCGTTGTATAATCATAATTACCTATTATATTTTACATCCATTTCGTAAAGTATTTGGAAAAGTAATTAAAAAAAACACCTTCTTTTAAAAATTAACAAGTATTATACACCGTGTTCCGGACGGGACGATATAGATAAACTTCGACCAGATGTTCAGACCATGGAATTAAGCATTTTTCATTATGGACACATTAATAAATTTTTATTTTTTTAATTTTTTGTTTATTTTCATATAAACTAAAAACCTTGACGTAAATCGCCCGATATGCATGCGTCTTTATCCTAATTGGCAACGATGACGTATTTTCATCCTTAAGATTTGGCGGGCTGCAACTTGTCAAAACTGAGATAGGACCCTTTCTTATTCGATAGCTCAATTAAATTTCACTAAATGAAATTACAAATATCTTTGTAACGAAGCCTTTTTAAGTACTACTTCCTTTGTTAGATTTAATTTGTAAAAGCTATAGAAGCGTTTGACAAAGTTTATGGATATCTTGAAAAACTCGGTGTATAGTTAGATACTTATTTTAAAAAGTTGTTGTAGTACGCTTTGTAAATGTAACGATGAATATCAAAAAGCTCTCTCAACCTCCTAGACTACAGTATATTGTCGCGAACACAAGTTGAACCGAGTTCGGCCGACATTTTTTATACCTCGCCAGGCCCTTTGTGAGGGACGTAATGATAGTCTGATGTTTTTCCATTGTTGCTCCTGTGGTCTGTAAGTACTGGGTATTCTAGAAATATTATAGACTTTCATATTGGTCGTGAAAACTGTTGAAATTTCTTTTTAACAGACTTCAAAAAAGGAGTTTCTGTATTCGAGCCGTATGTATGTATGTTTGTATGTCCGCGATTTTCTCAAAAACTTATGAACCGATTTTGATAATTCTTTCACTAATGTGATGTACATACTTTCAGAAAGATTTTAATATATAATACATTAGGTAATTATTCTTATGTACGAAGTTATAGGCATAAATGTAGTGCATCTCCGGCATTTCTATGCGAATTTTGATTATTCGTCTAGTCGGTGTCTTCAATTCTTCAATGCACTAGTTTAATTTTAACACACTTTAATTTCGGAAGTCGGTGTCAAAAAACGAAAACGCGGAACCAACGACACCGACTTCCGAAATTAAAGTTATATTTCACTTTGTTGTTTTTTTTTTGAAGTCAGCTGTTTTGTTTTTTTTTTTTGTAAATAAGTATTTTTTGATAGTTGTTGTCTCAAACTCAAAGCATTTATTTCAATTAAACCCTGTACAGGCACTTTTAAATTGTCAAAATTAAATAGTCGGTCAATTAGTCAGAAAGTTGAAGCTAGTTGCCCATTCCAAAACGTAGATCTCTTTGGAGAAGAACGGGCAAGAAACTCCATGGACACTCTTTTAAATCAAGATATTACAAAATCCTGGGTACATTATTCTTGTTGCTTCTATATGTGAGAACAATGTAAAAAAAACACAAATGAAGAAACAATTCATAATATAAGATTAAAAATAAGCCTTGGCATTAAGAGATGACCAATCTCAACCGACGGCGCCCGTTCATGAACATGACGCGAGTTGCGATGGTAGAGCATCTTTTTGAGATGAATTCTGGGAAAATATTGATAATAATATAAGCCGTGGAATACCTCTCCACTCTTCAAAAGCACCTCAGGACATGTTGCCCCCTTGTCGCTACGACACTACCAGTGGCGTGCATTGCATGTAAGCACATAGAATAGAATAGAATACTCTTTATTATGTACACCATATACCTAAATAAGCAGTGCCTACCTCTATATATCAACATAAGCCTGTCAATTACATTTTAGTGTGTGTGCCCCACAATTAAGAAACTCACTAAATTATCATACCTAATAAAAAACAAAATCTTCATACAAACACGCGCGGCAGTAGGCAGTCGCCGGACGGCCTACTCGGCTCCCGTACTATTAGCACATTGTCATTGGTCTTTACTCGTTCAAGTTAATACGGCAAATTTAAAATGCCTTAGGAACGTCTCACGCGTAATACTATGACGTTCGACCTTCGCAATTTATCACCCTTAAGTAGGCATGCCTACTCAAATAACCACACTTTTGACCTCACTTTTTTTCTGATTAGATTAGTGACCTGGCCTAGTGCCTACCTATTCCGAAAACCAATGCACGCCACTGGACACTACGTGCTAGCGACCGTTTTCGGGGGCCCATTATTGAGTGTGCAAGTCACCCTCTGCCATTTTATATCTGTGTTATTGATACCCCTTCGTAAGACTGGTTGTCAGACTTTCGGGCTTCTAACTACCTGTAACGACTGTCAAAGATCCACGAATGACAGCCGGGACCAACGGCTTAACGTGCTTTCCGAGGCACGAAAGCTTATTAGTTTCTGAACACACGAGGTAAAAAACTATCATCATTATCATAAAAAAAACCATTATCATAACTTTGTTGAATGAATAGCTTTAGTAAGAGCTTATCTGAGGACCTGAGAAACCTTAATATCTTTTCTTCCTCAAGAATTGGGCTATCAAATGCAATAAGAATTATTCAAACCCGACTGGCATGCAACGGTTCCAGAGATCATGCGTTTGAGTGTACAAACAAATAAATAAAAAAAACAAACTCATTAGGTTTATTATTAACATAGATAATAGATTTTTCACCCATTACAACTATACGAGCACATTCGCAAGAAGCTGGCAGTATCATCGCAACGATAATATTTTCTCATTGTCTTATTCCGTTTTAGTAAGTATATTCATATATTTAAGTACTCGTTTATTTATTTGGGCTAACAATTAAGTATATATTCATAGTTTTAATAGATTTATGCGTATCTTTATATTTAAAATATTTATTCCTCAATTTTCATTATTGCACCTACCACTGTTTGTCTCTGCATCACCCAAAGGTTGACTGGTAGAAAATGCCTATGGCATTAAGTCCGCCTATGTACATTTATGTGCTTGAAGTATTAAATAAATAATATGTCTAGTACTTATCCACCAAAAACCCAAAAAAAAACTACTATTTTAATTCAAGAACACCAAGCGAAAGTAATACCAAAACTATCTACCTAGAAACGTAGCTGTATATAGATTTTTTCTCATCATGATAACAACAAGAAAATTTTTAATCTACGAGGTGCCTCAGGGATGCCATTGTCCACGACAGACAGACGGACGGTAGCCCTTTGTTGCTTTTTATTATATATATGTGTGTGTGGGTAGGTAAAGTTACAAACTGCGTGGGTTTATTTGGATTGCAGTGTAAGTGTTTTGTGTGAAAGTTATCTGGGAAGGTTGAAGGACGTTCAAATTACCGGGTGTACATTAATAACTGTTTACCGGGGGGGTTCGTGGCTAAATAATAACAGCCGCACAGGTCGATCGATCAGGTTAAGCTACGCTTGCCGCGGTTGGTCTGTAGATGGGTGACCATCTTTACATACCGAGACCCCTCCGTGCCTCGGAAAGCACGTTAAGCCGTTGGTCCCGGCTGTCATTCGTGGATCTTTGACAGTCGTTACGGGTAGTCAGAAGCCCGAAAGTCTGACAACCAGTCTTACCAAGGGGTATCGTATTATCCAGTAACTGGGTTGTGGAGGTCAGATAGGCAGTCGCTCCATGTAAAATACTGGTATTCAGTTGCATCCGGTTAGACTGGAAGCCGACCCCAACATAGTTGGGAAAAGGCTAGGCAGACGATGATGACATTAATAACTGTTTAAAACAATCTAAACATAGAAAATAGAAACTATGACAATTATTGCTGTTGTGAATGTAACTTAATAGTTTTTTTATGTGTAAATTGCAACACTAGACGGAAATTTGTATTTTTTTTGTGGTATGCCTAACCTGCGCCCTTTCCTGTTAAAAAGAATGTTACGGGCGACTGTGTTCTCTGACTGTAAAATTATACAGGGTCCCATTAAAATAGATGGACGAATTTTAACACAGCGCTCAGTACGTCTTACCAAAGAACCCAAGCAAAAAAAAAAAACACTGATTAAAGTGATTTTATTTTGACTTAAAATAATTAATTGCCGGCACATAAGTGTATTTTCGTTAGCTGGTTATTTTTCTTGTAAGTATCTAATGCGTTTTTCTTAAATATTTTTTTACCATCGTCCTTATTTTGGTGGTCTGAAACTCTGAATGATTTCTAAAAGTTTGTCCATCTATTTTAATGTGACCTTATATAATAATAATAAAAATTATTAATATTTGACTTCAGAAATAACAGTTACCAATAGGAATAGTTTTGTCAAACCATAGGGGCAATTCTCGTCATTTTAAGAACGTTCACAGTCTGATCTCAGTCTCAATCTGTTAAAAATACCTTTAATTTAATTTCCCTAAATTTATGACAAGTTTTTGACATTGATTGTCGCTGAGATGAGATTGGGACTAGATTATGAATGTTTTTAATTACGGGACATTGCCTCCAGTTTTCTCAAACCATTTATTTGCAAGACCAGTAAGTACCTACCCCAATAGGAGACCATTTTCATATTGCTACCTACAAAACATTACACCTGCACACCATAACTAAAAAAAATGTGGTGTAGGTACAACTAAAAAAAGAAAAATAAAAACTTTTTTACAAAAAAAAGACAACCGACTTCATAAAAAAACACAACAAAGCGATAAATAACTTTAATTTCGGAAGTCTGTGTCAAAAAACGAAAATGCGGAACCAACGACACCGACTTCCGAAATTGAAGTTATTTATCACTTTGTAGTGGTTTTTTTTTTGAAGTCGGTTGTTTTTTTCGTTTTTTTGTAAAAAAAGTTTTTATTTTTCACTTTTTAGTTGTTGTACTTACGCCACACAAATTCAATTAACACTAGTGCACTTCAGAATTGAAGACACCGACTAGAAGAATCATCAAAATTCGCATAAAAATGCCTGAGATGCAGTACATTTATGCATATAACTTCGTTCATCAGAATAACTACCTAATATGTTATATACTAAAACCTTCCTGAAAGTATGTAGATCACTGCAGTGAAAGGAATTATCAAAATCAGTTCATTGGTTTTTGAGAATATCGCGGGCATACATACATACGGGTCGAACACAGAACCTCCTTTTTTGAAGTCGGTTAAAAAAATACACACCTGCAACTCTGTATACCCCTTGAACATAATTAAACAAAATAAATTGATTCCCCCTTCTAAGTAAGCCTCTATTTATGGCTCTTACATAATTACGGGGGGCTGATAGATATGCCATTCATAAGGCGACGGTGTAATTACACCTTTATAACTGCCAGGTGGGATTGTGTGTGCGTACCTTTAAGTACATTGCCTATGGCCTACGTTTAAGAAACAATTAAGTATAATGAAGTGGTATTTTAAGGGGTATCGTGTTACCCAGGTTGTGGAAGTTAGACAGTCGCTTCATTTAACATTATTACCAGACTACGGCGAAGCAAAAAGAAGGGTTATGATTTTGACCGGTATGTATGTATGTTTATCTGTTCCCTCATAACTTCTAAAGTTCTTGTCATAATTAAACAAATGAGGTATCGTTAGAAGCGTCTTGATCGTCCGCTGGTTATAGGCTATGTGACGTCACTTTAAATTGAATATGGCGCCCTCTAGCGGACATAAAGTCATGATATAATTTTTTTTTAAATCGTGTCATGTGGTGTATCAAATGAAAGGGCTTAATTAGCAAATTTCAATAATATAAAGATAATAATTATATTTATTCTTTTAGAAACTAACTATATACACTAGATACTAAAATAAATGACTAACTAACTTACAATACAAATATATAAAAATAAAAAACTTAGGCGTCGAAGTATTCATCCGCATCGCTGTCATCCGGAAACGTGCCCAGAAGACTGGCAGCATTGCCACGTTGAATGGCAATGCTGCCAGATAAAGATAAAGATAATTGAAACAAACCCCAAAATAATAGAATAAAAAATAAGTTTAAAAACTAAAACCCGACTACTGAAAAGGATGAAACAAGAAATTACCTTCCCGTGGTCGCATGCCGTTGTACTAACATACATATACGCTATGGTAGCATTATAGCCGATGCATTCTGTAAGAATCTCACCACGAAGGCTTTAGTAAAGTGAGTTGTCAATCACTAACATCAGCGAGGTAATTGGTAGGAATGGCTTTCATTTTGACATTAAAACAACATTCATTGCGTTATCCACGTTGCTGAGCAAACAAATTTTTCGAAGATATGAAGCAATTGATTAGCAATATCCTTCAAAATGATTCAGATTCTGATTGATTTTTTTGGGATGCATGAAGAAGCCTCCTCGTGTTGCGCAGTTTGTTCCGCCAGTTACTCAACTGAACCGACCGCTCGGGGCATCCTGGACGGTCACACCCAACACATTATTTGACTGGCTAATTCTTCCATTGCGGTGGTAGGGCTAACGCCCGCCTGGTTTGCGACCAACCTCCCACCGGAGTCCGGCGTCAAGCAGCCTGCTGTGTTTCGTCGATGCGTGGGAGTTCCAGTGCCTTAGGCATCTTCTGGGCACGCTCGTTCCATCATAGACCTCATCTATCGCTTTCCATCAGGCGTGATCGTGGTCAAGAGCGAGCCCATTCAGCAATAAACATGATAGTGTTTTACGCAATTAATGAAAGAAAGAAAAATATGTTTGAGGGGCCCGTGGCTCAGCAACAACAGCCGCACGGGTCGATTGATCAGGTTAAGCTCCGTTTGCCGCGGTTGGTCAGTGGATGGGTGACAAACTCTACATACCGTGAACCCTTCGTGCCTCGGAAAGCACGTTAAGCCGTTGGTCCCGGCTGTCATTCGTGGGTCTTTGACAGTCGTTACGGGTCGTCAGAAGCCCGAAAGTCTGACAACCAGTCTTACCAAGGGGTATTGTATTACCCAGTAACTGGGTTGTGGAGGTCAGATTGGCAGTCGCTCCATGTAAAATGCAGATCTGCATCCTGTTAGACTGGAAGCCGACCCCAACCCAGTTGGGAAAAGGCTAGACGGATTGATTGAACAGAACAAATGAAAGTGAGTTGCACTTATTAATAAAATAAATGAAGGTAGGGTAGGTATTGATTAGCATAAATACGAAGTGTTTATTTTGATAAGTTGTTTGTTGTTGTTTAAATATAAACAAAGTTAAGAACAGTCGTATGTTGAAAGGATTAGGAATGTTATTGTGAGGGTGTGGTGCCACTGTTTGATTTTGGAAAGGAAAATGAGATTAAGAAGAGAGTGAGATTTAGTGAGATTTGTACAGACGCCAGCACATCAAGCTACTACAATCTGTCAAATTTCTTCAATGGATTTTTAAGTTTATCGCTAAAGTACAAGGTCAAACCAGGGGTACCAGGGTAGGGTAAGGTAGCATTTCCTCTCTCCTTAAACATCATAATTATATTTTCTTTGCTCCTGTTTCATGTTTATTATTAAATATTTATTTATTTTATTTTACAGAAAGCTTACAGACTAATAACAGAGTTAGAAATCGTTCGTAGGTAAAAAAATTGCTAATTACAAGCTTCCACATACAGGGTGTTACGGAATGGGTATATCAATACAAACAGGTTGAAGAGTGTATCTGGTCTAGAGTCTCTGTACAAAATTTCAGCTCAAAAGCATTAACTTTGGAAATGCTTAATATTTTTTTATTTTGACATCATGGCGCTGCACTGGCGCGCGGCGGCGTGATGTGCGTGTACTAGGCGCACAGACACACTCCAGATAATGGGTAATGATCCTCGTAGTGCGGTGACACGTTTGTTATTATTTCAATTTAATAAACTATCGAAATAAAAAAATATTAAACATTTGCAAAGTTACTGCTTTTGAGCTGAAATTTTGTACAGAGATTCTAGACCAGATACACTCTTCAACCCGTTTGTATTGATATACCCTTTCCGTAACACCCTGTATATACATCTAGTTACAAGTACTATGCGTTGACTATGTTTGTTAACAGCGATTTACAAACCAAAAGAAAACAAAAGATAAAAAAAATTAAAGTGTAATAAAAGTTAACTAGGTAGTCAGGTCGTGCAAGATTAAAACAGTTAAATCACATAATTATAAAAACTTTTTTACAAAAAAAAAACAACCAACTTAAAAAAAAACACTACAAAGTGAAAACTAACTTTAATTTCGGAAGTCGGTGTCAAAAACGAAAATGCGGAACCAACGACACCGACATCCGAAAAAAAAGTTTTATTTTTCACTTTTTAGTTGTAACTACCCCACAAAAAAGTAAACAAAAAGATCGTTAATGTAGACAATATAGATACATTTTTAGATTTTTGTTGATTTTTCAAAAACCGCTTGTCCGATTTCGATAAAATTTTCATGGGACCATTTGGGAAGTATACCCCTTCCAACAAAAGAAAAAAAATCCAAATCGGTCCAGGCGTCTTCGAGAAATCGGGGAACATACATAAAAAAAAAAGATTCCGACGAATAGAGAACTTTCTCCTTTTTTTGAAGTCGGTTAAAAACAACCTCCTATCATTACATTGGGTATCATAAGCCGAACAATTTAGTAGTCATTCATGACTATCTCCAAAATGTTCCTTGTTTAGGATTTTTCTAATACTGTGTGCCTTGGTGCAAAATAGGTCGATCACCAGGTGCGCTGGTAAACTATTGAAGGCTTTTACACTACGAATAAAAAAGGCGTTACTTCTGTAATTAGTCGATGCATATGGTGCCTGCAGCAGAGGTCGTCTGCGTAGGTTTTTATATATGTATAACGGAGAAGGCATGTGTGTCACGTTATTATCAGCCATATTTCAACTACTGTGGGCGAACTATATGTATGTGTTGGTTATTGCGCAATAGAAAAACGGTTTGCAGTTCAAATCAGATTATAATTTCACAAACAATTTAATTACACTAGCGAATCACACACTATAGGTACACGATACAACCAGATACGGAACGCGGGACAGTTTCTGAGCGCATGTTGTTCGTCCGATGTCCGATGTCCAAGAGCGCCGCTCCACCACGTTGCACGCTCTCTTGTACTCCCCACGAACTCAGGCTAGACTCTGTCAAGCACCGCCAGATGGCGCTGGCGTTCCGAATAGTCAAGCGAATGACCGGATGCGGCATGTATATATTTATTTAGATAATTAGTATAATATACTTTATGTATGTATTTATTGTATTGTATTTGTTTGTGTTAGTGTTGTGTGTTGTAAGGGGTCATTGCACTTAACATTATGAACAACTACTACTATGGGACCAAATCTGAAATCGCAAAAAAAATCAGCTAATCCATACATTTATGTTCGCATAATTCGTCAAAATGTCGGAAACGGCTGATTTTTTTTCGCGATTTCAGATTTGGACCCATAGTAATAGTTTTTTGTATTTTGTTTTTTCACCCTTGGTTGACTGGTAGAGAATGCCTAAGGCATTAAGTCCGCCTTTGTACATTTTTGTGCGAAAGTTTAAATAAAAAATACGTGTGGCACTCGGGGACTGCCGCGGTGAAGCTATTGCATAGCATTTTTTATCAACTTATGCGAGCTTCGTACAGTCTATACGCATACGTCTAGTCGCACGCACACAAACACCGTGCCGAAGTCTGCCGAACTGAAACGACGTTAGACGATGCACGGCTTTCAACGCCGCACCGTTGTGCCGGTCGGAGTGGGGGGTGTTAGGTTTATTTTCGTGCTCCCGCTTACCGCGCTCAAAGCCCGCGATAAAAGCTATGCAATAGCTTAATAAATATTTTGTACTTAATTATTTTCAACCCGCCCTCAGCTTGCACTGGTGCCCCACCCCACACGGTCGCAAGAAAAGCGACAAAACATTAACTCACTCAATATGTTACTTCGTTAGCATCCCTCTCGCTCTGTTCTTCAGCGAGAGAGCGAGATAGAGCGTGATTTAGCTCGGCGCCCGTCACATGTTCCTAATGACCGGTTAATATAGGAGATTTGTTAAGGGGAAGGTTGTTCTTGAGATTGTTTGCGTATTTAGAAGTTGAAAGGAATTGTAATCATCAAATCAAATCAAACGTTTATTTGCTAGAAATACATTGTTTTGGTAAAGGTAAGATCTTATAACCATTGTCATTGTATTCTGCCTGCAAGCAAGCGTGCAAATATTATCAAGTTTACATACATCCTTTTTCGTGCCAATAAAATGAACTTGTTTATTCTGTTATTGGGATAACGGAATCACTTTATACGACATCATCAGCATAATAAACAAACTTACTTTCGCATTTATAATACTAACAGCGCCCCGCGGTTTCACCCGAATAAGTCTCGACTCCATGGAAATATCGAGATAAAAAGTATCCTATGTCCTTTCCCGGGAGTCAAACTATATCTATACCAAATTTCATCTAAATCGGTTCAGCGGTTTAGGCGTGAAAGGTAACATACAGACAGACAGACAGAGTTACTTTCGAATTTATAATATTACTAGCTGCGCCCCGCGGTGTTACCCTCATAAGTCTCGATCCCGTGGAAATAGCGGGAAAAAAGTACCCTATGTCCTTTCCCGGGACTCAAACTATCTCTATACCAAATTTCATCTAAATCGGTTCAGTGGTTTAGGCGTGAAGAAGTAACAAACATATAAACACACACACACACTCACAAACTTTCGCCTTTATAATATTAGTGTGATAAGTGTGATAGTATGGAAGTATGGATGATTAAAAAAAAGAAACTCTCTACTCTGTTGTCATTACTAGCAGAACATATTGTATTTCGTTTAAAATAAATATTTGCTTACTTGTTAAATAACCATTATATTTTCATCCAATTATATCATAACGTTTCCAAAAAACGTGCAGGAGACACGGCTTTAGATGAACAATAGCACCCCCTTAACAGAATCCACACAAGTTAATATCCAAGTTAATTTCAAGTATGTTTTAAGTTTTAAGTTAACAAACTTTCGGGTCAGCCCCCGTAATGTTCATCAATTACTTCATTGATTACAAAGTATAATTATACGAGTGTATAATATTATATAAATATTATGTATAATTTGACAACGTACCGTGTGTTATGTTTCCTAGTTTCTTTGGAAGAGTAATAAATATATTGTTTAATTGGGAATAGGGGCCCGTGGCTAAATAATAACAGCCGCACAGGTCGATCGGTCAGGTTAAGCTACGCTTGCCGCGGTTGGTCTGTGGATGGGTGACCGTCTTTACATACCGAGACCCCTCCATGCTTCGGAAAGCACGTTAAGCCGTTGGTCCCGGCTGTCATTCTTGGATCTTTGACAGTCGTTACAGGTAGTCAAAAGCCCGAAAGGGACAACCAGTCTTAACAAGGGGTATCGGATTACCCAGTAACTGGGTTTTGGCGGTCATATAGGCAGTCGCTCCATGTAAAATACTGGTATTCAGCTGCATCCGGTTAGACTGGAAGCTGACCCCAACATAGCTGGGAAAAGGCAGGCAGATGATGATGTACATGTTTGTCTTGTTAAAAATAACACTAGTGCTATCAAGGAGGTATAAACAAAACCACAATACTATTCTTATTTTAAAATTACTCTTAACTGTCGCAACGCAAATTGCCTTTTAAAAGTAAGTCACTACAGGTAACGGAGTAGTGAATAAATGGAGTGTTAGCTTATTCATTGTAATACCTTAAACCCTTAAAGGGTACCTACATCTTTGTAAGAGCAACATAATCAGCCTATAATGTCACAACTGCTGGGACTCAGGCCTCATCTCTGCGAGAGGGAGCGGATCGTAAGCCACCACGCGGGCCCAGTGCGGTTTAGGGATGATTTATATTAGACTGGGCCGTGCCGTGTCCCGTGGCTCGGACGGGCACGGACGGGACACGGATCATGCACTGTGTAATATAAATTGCTTCGTACAAAATATATGTAACGCTTCAAATCCGTGCCCCGTCCGGGCCAAGTACACGGCACGCCCCGGGCACGGCCCGGTCTAATATAAATCATCCCTTAGTTAAAGAATGGAACGTTCACAACACGTTAAAGCAATTATTATGGAGCTAGATAATTATTTACACAGCACTTATCTCGTTTTCTTCTTGTTCTTCTATCTTCAAAATTTGCTCTGGTTTTTTCAGGAAAATGTCGTGAAAAAACCAAGCTTTATAGCTTCTAATTCTCAAAACGCAAACAGCCGTGGTGATCTAATTGTCGCTCCGTCTCTGTATTAAACAGGGTGTTAAAAGTCCAATGAAATAGCCGTCAACTACGCATTTTGTACATCAAACTAAGTAACATTGCACAAAAATAATTTCTGGGAAGCGATTGTTATTTTTGGTGTGAATTGTTGTTTGCGGTATTGCGTAAAGCTTCGCACGAAAAACATTGTGCTTATGGGTAAATGCAACAGTACAGGGGTCGTGGGGGTATTTGAAGTTATGTTATAACATTAAAAACTTATTTTCGTAAAAAAAAAACGTCAGTAAAAGTTAGAATTTTGATCTAAATCTCCGTAACCATAAGATTCCCAGATAATTCCTGTACAAAAAAATAATCATAATGACGGAGAGCACAAGTGACTCTCAGCATCGTTAAGGGGCTTACAGGACCTAAACGCAAAAAACGCAAGTTTCAGAAACAATAAAAGTACTTATATGATCAACTACAGTAAACAAATTCAGAAAAATATATGATATTCTGCAGGGTATAAATTATGCTAGGTATATAGTGTGTTGAAAACATAATAAGTACAACTAATTTAATACGATAGAAAAAAATCATGAAGATACCTCTAAAAATTTTCTTTTTACAATAAAAACCATACTAATATACAAGCAACATACTAAAGCACTACTGTTTTCATTTTTTAGTCCAAACAATAGATTTTTTGTAAATAGATAATTGCTTCATATTTTGCAACAAATTTACCGGCGTTGTGTCATCGCGCTTCTCTTTCTTTTCTATGCAGTCCGACAAAGACCGTGCTTTAGGTCATGTAGCCGCCTTAAGTGTCTTTTACAACCTGTTATAACCTTGCTCTTAGACAATAAAGGTTGCCAAATTCTGTGACCAATGTATTATGACCTCTCCATTCCTTCAATACTCCACGCCACAACTCCTTCAGTTAACCCCGCAACCGCCTATAAACAGTGCCGTTACTCAAACTGTCCCGGGTACCACCTGGGCACTTTTAAATATACCCTGACATATTTATTGTTAAGGGTTAATATCGCAAAGTACCCTTTTTAGAGTGCTAACGACGGCCGCGTTTTAAGGGTTAATTGACCGACTTATAAATTAGTGGAGTGAATTTGTGGCGAGTTTTTTTAACTGTTATGATGTTTTGAATGGCTATGTTTTAGGGTAGTTAGCTAATTTTTTATCCTGTAATCAGTGACGTGCATTGTTTTTCAGAATAGGTAGGCACTAGGCCGGGTCTAGTCTAGGCAAACGCGGTCACTAATCAGAAAAAAAGTGAGGTCAAGTGTGGTTATTTGAGTAGGCATGCCTACTTAAGGGTGATAAATTGCGAAGATTGAACGTCATAGTATTACACGTGAGACGTACGTATTTTAAATTTTGTCGTATTAACTTGAACGAGTAAAGACCAATGACAATGTGCGAATAGTACGGGAGCCGAGTAGGTAGGCCGTCCGGCGACTGCCTACTGCCGCGCGTGTTTGTATGAAGATTTTGTTTTTTGTTAGGTATGATAATTTAGTGAGTTTCTTAGTGGGGCACACACACTAAAATGTAATTGACAGGCTTATGTTGATATATCGAGGTAGGCACTGCGTATATGCCTATACAGGGTGAAATTGAAGACGTGCGACAAATCGAAATGGGAGATTGTACTCGTCATTATGAACAACTTTTACTATGGGACCAAACCTGAAATCGCGAAAAAAAAATCAGCTCTTCCCTACATTTATGTTCGTATAACTCGTCAAAATGTAGGGAACAGCTGATTTTTTTTTCGCGTATCAGAATTAACACTGACAGTGTCAGAATTAAGGTGATTTATGTTGAAAAAAATGTAGTTTTTTATTTCGTCTAACTTGTTATGTATGTGGAATAGGGATTTAACATTTTAGTACATGGTTTTTGACTCTTTGGTCTAGTATCATGTAAAAAGGAATATACAATTCAATGAATTTTTCACTATACAAAAAAATTGCAAAGTTATATCTTTTTTTTTACTTTTTTCGACATCACGGCGTAATAACGCTTAAAAGTTATTCAATTTAATTTACTTTAAAACATAGAGAATTATCTTATCAAAGTTTATTAAAAATAGTTTTAATTCATTTATTTTGTTAAAAAAGGAGTAAATTCGTTTTGGCACATACGTCGTTTTATTCCGAGCGCACACACACTATAGCCATCACTCTTCTTTTGCGTTTCAAAAGTGATTGCATCACTTTCGCTCGCTTAGCTGGTTTTTGATGTTTTTAGATTTTCGACATAGCGCCAAAAACAGTTTCAGAATGAACGGCCTCCTTACTACAGCGACATGGTCACATGGTCACTTACTAATCGTCAAAAGTCCGCACTCGGGGTCTGTCAGAGAGCAATGGAGCGCAGTATCCTTGAAGTTAAACTTACTGATCGTATAAGGAACTCGATACTGCGTTCTAAAACTCAAATTGCCGATGTAGGTCACACGGCTGCCAAGCTAAAATGGAACTGGGCTGGTCACATCTGTCGCATGCCGGAGGAGCTATGGGCTAAAGTAACTACACAATGGGTCCCAAACAGCAGCAAACGGCAACGCGGCAGGCCCAGAATGAGATGGCGGGACGAACTCGACTCTTTCCACAAAGATTGGCGTGTACCAGCACTGGATAGGGATAAGTGGAAGAAGGGAAGGGAGGTCTTTGCCCTGCAGTGAGACAGAAATGGCTGATAATAAAATTACTACAGCGCCTGCATAGTAGTAACAACAGCATTCTAAAAATGATCGCTGCCAGAGCGGGCTGTCCCTTTCAGGAACTCTGGGTGGGAACAGCCCTAGGTCTGAATTAATCATGTTTTTACCGTTTAGAAAACTATACTAACCTGTTTACATAAGCAATTGTTACTAACACCAAAATACTAACAAAATTATTGACGAAGGGCTTGTAAACTAAGCTACGCTAAGCTAGGGCTAAGGAAGGAACACGGATGGGTTTTAGTCAGTAAGAGTCTGACACTCCCTTTCGCTCCACCCAGAGCGGGGGGGGGGGGGGGGCATAAAAAAGGGCTTGCACACAAAAATGCGATGCGACGTCGCATCGTAAAAATCTGCGAGCTCTTTCTAGTTCTAACCTATATAACCTTTCTGCGTTGCGGATTCGTAGTTTTGTGTACAAGCCCTTAGTCTGAAATAAAATTTTATTTAAACTAAATTAATTAAACTTGGATACACAAACGACAAATCGTAATCTTACACGACGTTACGTTCTAGAATCTCGCCGAAATGCGCTCATTTTGACAGAAGCGTAATCTTACGCAACGTTACGTTCCAGAATCTCACCGAAATGTAATCATTTTGACAGAAGCGTAATCTTACGCGACGTTACGTTCCAGAATCTCACCGAAATGCAATCATTTTGACAGAAGCGTAATCTTACGCGACGTTACGTTCCAGAATCTCGCCGCAATGCACTCATTTTGACAGAAGTGTAATCTTATGCGACGTTACGTTCCAGAATCTCGCCGCAATGCACTCATTTTGACAGAAGTGTAATCTTATGCGACGTTACGTTCCAGAATCCCGCCGAAATGCACTCATTTTGACAGATCACGTAGAACGTACAATCGGCCCCGGACTTATATTGAAATGTCAGGCTTTTTTCAGGATGTCTCAAATTTTTAAATGAGAAATTGAGCGTCTGATTTGTGCAGAATAAACAATTTTGTTCAATACAAGTAACATTTTGGAAAAAAAATAACGCCTTCATAGTAATGATTTTGATTGTATATCTTTACAGAATTCTTTGGAACCTGAGCACAGACAGACGACAGAAATCGATCTGCCGAACGTTCTGAATTCTGACAATATGAATTTGCAGAGCAACGAAAAGCTACGAGGTATGTAAATAGTCCAACAACACACCAGGAGATGCACATGCAACAGACCAGGAGATGTGATCAACTTCTGAGGGTTTTGGTGGGTTGGAGCAACCAGGGTAGGGGCCCGTCAGGGCCGAAGCCTGCCGGGTCAACGGGGTCGTCCGAAAGGGTTACCGCTACCCCGGAACATAAAGGGCTAAGGAAGGAACACGGGTGGGTTTTAGTCAGTAAGAGACTGACAGTCCCTTCCGCTCCACCCAGAGCGGGAAGAGTTATTTGATGATTTCCCATCCACAAAATGGAGGTGGCCTGGTTGGAATAACCCACATAATAATGGTATTTGTTCTATTTGTCAGAATACGGTACATTTTCTGGTCTTAAGAATAGTCAATGGTATCATTACATTCTGCCAAGTATATATGCCAAATAATAAGTTTAAGCATTTTTAGGGTATTGGAAATAAAATAAAATATATATTAGGTAGGTACCTATTAATAAAATATTCTCGTATATTTCTTTTCCAACATATTCAATAACATGTTATTGTTATGTTAAATATTATAAAAAGAATTATTGGAACTCGTTTTTAGGGTTCCGTAGTCAACTAGGAACCCTTAGTTTCGCCATGTCTGTCTGTCCGTCCGTCCGTCCGTCTGTCCGTCCTCGCTTAATCTTTGTGACCGTTAGCACTAGAAAGCTGAAATTTGGTACCAATATGTATATCAATCACGCCGACAAAGTGGTAAAATAAAAATTGGAAAAAAATGTTTTATTAGGGTAGCCCCACTATATGTAAAGTGGGAAGTGATTTTTTTTTTTAATTTCAACCCTAACGTGTGATATATTGTTGGAAAGGTATTTAAAAATGAATATGGGTTTACTAAAATCATTTTTTGATAATCTCAATAATTTCGGAAATAATCGCTCCAAAAGTAAAAAACAATGTCCCCCCCCCCCCCTCTAACTTTTGAACCATAAGTTTAGAAAATATGAAAAAAATCTGAAAAGTAGAACTTTATAAGGACTTTCTAGGAAAATTATTTTGAACTTGATAGAAACAACAGTTTTTGTACAAAAAAGACAAAAGTTGTACAAAATCATTTTTGGATTGGATTTCTGGACTAAATTTGTAGTATAATCGTATATGCAAGCATTTTTTTTTAACTTCGTTTACATATTTTATTATCCTGAACGTATCTTTTTTCAAACAAAAAAAGAATGATTAAAATAGGTTCTCGCAATCCAAAATTACCACCGAAAACTTCTGGCACGTCTATGTACTAATTAGTAACCCAATTCCCCGAGAGATGGCGCTGTAGGTACTTATTACATTGGGTCGGGTATTATCGAATTGTACGTGGGAACACTTATTGTGACGGACGGGAAACTACGGAACCCTACACTGAGCGTGGCCCGACACGATCTTGGCCGGTTTTTATTACAACAATAAGTAAATAAAACGGCTAACAAAAATGTATTGCATCATTATCATTTCCAGATTTCTACAGGAAACTAGCGCAAACAGATGCAAAAATAAAATCTCTGAAAAAGATCAATCAAGACGAGTCTTACGACGAGATCGTTCACAAGTCACCAGACCGATCTAGAAGATCATTAAAACTTTACCATTATCCTAAAAGATACCGTGTTCTCAGACGGCGAAGGTCTTTTTATGGAAAGCACCAGAAGGTTAACGAAACTAGTGTAGCGAAAACAAAGTCTGGTAACAAAACTAGACTGAAAAGATTTAGCAGTGATGAAGAACCAACTGGCTTTATAATTGAGAAGAAGAAAGTGCTAGTACAGTATAAGCCAGCTGGCAAAAGACCTTTGGGACTAGTCAAAAAGTGCCAACACACTCCAGCAGGAACACATACCTACGAAAACCAAATGAAGCATCCGTTCTACAAAAACACACATCGACTAGACATGTTACTAGATAATTTTTTAAACAAAAACATACCAGAACTCATTTCAGATCCTTTCGGAATAGATGAACTTTTTAAAGAAGAGAAACCTAATAAACATTGTAAGCATCCAAAACCAAAATATAAAAATGTTAATTTTGACGCTGACGAGCAAATCTTGAACCAATTACCGAAATTCAAGTTTAACAGGAATAATAAGGAAAGGAGAATTATTGGTAGTAGTATGAAACCAGAATTTTTCAAGATGAAAAGTTTGGATCTCACGACGCAGTATGGGAGGGAGTTCTTTAATCATGAAGCGAAAATGATTGGGAAGCAAAAGAAAAAACTTGTGACAGACAATCTCAATGATTTTGAAGTTATGATGAGTGTTTCAACTATAATGTAAGTGTCGGATATTGATTTATTATTTTTAACCGACTTCAAAAAAGGATGTTCTGTATTCGACCCGTATGTATGTTTGTATGTCCGCGATTATCTCAAAAACTGCTGAACCAATTTCGATAATTTTTTCATAAGTGTGATCTACATACTTTCAGGAAGGTTTTAGTATATAATGCATTTGGCAATTATTCTTATGTACGAAGTTATATGCATAAGTGTACTGCATCTCCGGCATTTCCATTCCAATTTCGACGATTCTTCTAGTCGGTGTCCTCAATTCTTCAATGCATGAGTGTTAATTGAATTTGTGTGGGGTAGGTACAACTAAAAAGTGAAAAATAAAATTAAAAAAAAACAGCCGTCTTTAAAAAAAAACTACAAAGTGATAAATAACTTGAATTTTGGAAGTCTCTGTCAAAAAACGAAAATGCGGAACCAACGACACGACACCGACTTCCCAAATTAAAGTTATTTATCACTTTGTAGTTTTTTTTTTTTGAAGTCGGTTGTTTTTTTGAGTTAATGAAATGACTGACCAGTTGATACAAATGCGATAAGATATTTTTTATTTGTTCGACTGCGAATCAAAAATGTTTTATTTCATTATTATTACACGTTTTACATCATACAGTTGGTGGCGCCCCCTTTTAAGCATATAAATGCCTGTGCCAGGAGGCGCCGCTCTTTCATAATGCATATGAGGTAGCATAATCAGCCTATAATGTTCCCACTGCTGGGACACAGGCCTCCTCTCCTTGAGAGGGAGTGGGCCATAATCTAAACGCGGGCCCAGTGCGGGTTGGTATTATAGATATCACGTCTTCGAATTTTTTGTTCTAGGACATGCCGGTTTCCTCACGATGTTTTCCTTCACCGTTTTGAGAGTAGTGGTGATGGAATTATTTACACAAAGTAAAGCGCCTGCCTAAGTTCGAACCCACGATCTACATCTCGAAAGTCGGTTGCAAACAAGGAAAATGCGAATCTAATGACACTGACTAAAAAGTTTTTGTTTTTCGTTTATTGTACACACCCCCAATAGTAGATTGTACAACTAAGGCATAAAAGAAGCTATTTTACCCCGAGTCGTTTATATCCACGCGAGCCGCAGGCGAGGGTGGATAGTTAAGTCGAGGGGTAAAATGGCTCGTTTATGCCTGAGTTATACAGTCTGCTTTTCACTTCGATTGCGAGAAAATGAAACAGGCATAAAGTATACATAAGTACATAATTAATCAAAAATGTTGCAAATCATAGTTAATTCCCGCCACCACAGATAATACCGCCACGAAACTTTTTATAAGTTTTTTTTTTAATTTCAACATTTGTCATTCGACTTGGGTACTTCATACTGCCAAGTCATAAAAACGTTTCTTTGCGTTTTTAAATAATAAATGACAACTATTTTACCTGATTTTATTAAATGTGTGAAGTGAAGTGGTATAAATTAAAGAAAATGAAATAAATCACGACTTTAATCTGTGAAGTTTTATAGCGCGTGTGGCTGTTGGGCCTGATTACCTTAGTCTCAGAAAAAAAATTACTTTATGCACTAGAACATAAAAAGCGATTTTATGTCGCCTAAGCACAACATAAAGACGAACTTTTAGAGCATGAGAAGTGAAAAAATTCATATAACACTACTTGCTATGTAAATATCAGTGACAGGTAGTCATTACAACATCATCAATATAAACTAAGTGGCAAAAATACGTATTATTGAAGCTAATTCAAAAAGTACCCAAGCAGAGTTAATAAAATTTATAAGGGGTGGTCCCTTATCCCTAAAGCATATCCTATCCACTGCAAAAAGGAATTTTGAAATTGATTTAGAATTGCCGGAGATATCGCGTCACAAACATACAAAATAGACACAGTGGAATTGAGAAACTCCTCCTTTTTGAAGTCGGTTAATTAAGTACATCTGGCTATTTAGATCTTTGTACCCTGCTTATTTACGCGTAGGAAGTTTCATTTCGGTTCGTTTATTTCGAAAAACAAGGGCTTGAAAGTTTTATGAAATGCCGTACGTCGTAACCGCGCTAGGCTGTCCAGCATAGCTATTCACAAACACTCGATACGCTTCCGTATCGTATCAAACATTAATCATTGTTATCGTAGGAGTCTTCTAAACGCTGTTCACAAGACCAAAACCCGAAAATTTTGTCAGTTTAAATCAAATAGACGCCCGCTATTCTTCCAACAGCTATTTGCTGTTGAGGGCAAGTCAAATCAGGTTACCGAAATATCAGGTTTTCGATACGATAGCCTGTCGTATGGTTGCGACTCAGGGCTCAGAATCATGTTCTAAATTCATGGTTACAATTTGCGAGTCGATGTCTGTGCAACCCTATATGGTTGTACTTATACACTAGAAGCATGATCGTATGCTATTTAATAAAACTTAATAACTTTCCAGGAATCCAGATTCACAAAAAATGACCAGAAGACCACCCCCACTTGGATATGAAGGATCAAAATTGAACAGAGTTCCTAACATACGGAAGCTGATGCAGGTTGAAGCGGGTGAAGATGAGGAGAACTTTGGTTACGAAGACGTCAAGGAGGTGCTGACTGATGAGATGGATAACCATGATGAAGTGGAAAAGTCTATAGATCGGAAAAGGAGGGATAATGTATGAGATTTTTCTTTAAGGAGCCTGTCGTAGGATATTTTTTTTTCGTTAGCCTGTACTGTCCCGCTGTTGGGCAAAGGCCTCCCCCAAATCCTTCTAGGAACTCTTTTCCGCGCCACCTCAAACCAGTCCTCGAGGTACGCGTCCAGTTCTCGCCATCTCTTTCTGGGCCGGTCTCGGCGATGCCGTCGACCTTCAGGCCCCCATTGTGTGGAGACTCTTTCGTTGTGATTGTTGTTTGTTAAATCCTAATACCGTAAAATCGGGGTACATTAGCCCTAGGGTGTAACTTTGGCCCAAAACGACAAAAAGTTGAACTTCCCGCCACGCCGCACTTTAGGAGCTATTGAAGTAGTTTCTCGTTATACATATATGAATAGATGACGGTATGGGGCGGTTGGTAAAACAGGTTTCTTTGCCCTTTCATTGAAAACCGTTACGTTTTACTGCATAAAAGAAGAGGGCCAAATAAACCCGCTTCAAAGTACAACTTTGGCCCAAACTTTGCGAAAAAAAAAGAAAGCTTATGGATTATTTTCTTAAGTTTTACGCATGTACATGACTTCATTATATTTACAACTAATTATAGAGATATGGTACTTCTTAAATTGAATTACTCAAACGAGAAGCAAAAAGTATCTTGATTTGGGACAAAGTACCCCGACCTTACGGTACCTCGTATTACTTCGAAATTATTTCTTCACTCAGCCTACCGCAGTTCACTGCTGGACATAGGCGTCTCCCATGCTGTGCCGCAATACCCTGACCTCCGCCTTTTGCATCTGTCATAGCCACCTTCTTAAGAAAAAATTAAGAAGGCTAGACCAGAACAGAGTCTGGTCTAGTCACAGATATAGATACACCTAGATAACGCAAGAGCAATTACTTCGCGTGCCAAAAATCGCACTAGCTTACGTTCCAAAATCGTAAGCCGCCAATTTCGCGCTCAGTCCTGCGTACTGCTGGCTGGGTGAGCGTGAGCGAGAGCGCGAGCTTGTGACGTCATAGTAGGTAGTTAAAAAATGGCACGCTTAGTTTTCATACAGTTCGTGATACTTGCGTTATCTATGTCTATCTATATCTGTGGGTCTCGTCTTCTTAATTTTTTCTTATTACGGTCAGCATCAAAAGTTGATTAACACTTCACTTTTTTTTAATCTTAGTTATTGAGCAAAATATTTGTTCAAGATTGCAGCAGAAGAAATTTTTTTTAGAATATACACTCTTGTCTATTATGTGAAAAGCTAAAAATCAGTTTATTGAAAAAAGTTGTTGTCAGTTTAATAACATGTAAAAATGATAGTGTTAATCGACTTTTGATGCTGACTGTACCACAAATCCTAGGATTTTCGCAACAATTAACGAGTTTCTAAATTGTCCTGCGACATAAACACGAATCAGCTTATCTATCTCTTAGGACCAAAGCAAACACGCTACTTTTTGCATCGGCGATCGGCGATTTAGCTGCTTTTTAGAAGCTAAATGCAGCGACCAAGCATTCCACACCGCACACTAAACAACGCCAAACGCGGCGATTCAGTCGCTTTTCGGAAGCTCGATACAGCGGCTGAACGCTACACTCCGCACACATTCGGATGCCGGTCGCTGCGATTTGGCATTTGCGCCAGCATCGGAGCTGTTGCTAAAACGCGCGATTCCGATACCACGTCCGAACGCAGAGAGTCGCCAAAAAGCGATGCAGCATCGGAGCAGTCACTAAAACGCGCGATTCCGATACAGCGTCCGAACGCAGGGAGTCGCCAAAACGCGATGCAGCATCGATACAGCCGCATAATCACCGATCGCCGATGCAAAAAGTAGCGAGTGTGCTTTGGTCCTTAAGTTGATTAAGAAAAAGCTTAGAGAGGGTCATTTGCTAGGGCGATGAGTCCGCTTACAAGTATATGAAAGAAAGAAACAAATTAAGGTAGACTGACGGACAGACAGATAACAAAGTGATCCCAGGTTTCGTTTTTTCCTTTTGAGGTACGGAACCCTAGAAAGGCCAAAAAAGTTACTATCTCAACATACGATAGGAGCATTCATGTCAAAAGCGCTTAGCAAATGGACCTCTCGCTCTAGTGTAAGGCAGTTGTCCCACCGCCGGCGATGAACGAGTAGCGAGTAGAACTAGCTACTGAAAACGAGTTAGCGAGCGGCGCGCAGCGAGTGTGTAGTTCTGATAGTTTTGTCGCTGGGCTATCAGCGAGTGTCCGAGTACGACGGGCGATTACTCGCACCACTCGCTCGGGTCAGAGATATATACACCGTGAAATTTTAATCACCGTTTTCCTCTTAAGGGGTCATGGTACTCATCATTATGAACAATTTTTACTATGTGACCAAACCTGAAATCGCGAAAAAAATCAGCTGTTCCCTACATTTTGACGAGTTATGCGAACATAAATGTAGGGAACAGCTGATTTTTTTTTCGCGATTTTAGGTTTATTCTCATAGTAAAAGTTGTTCATATTGATGAGTACAATGACCCCTTAAAAGGATGCCCATGAATTCAATTTCACCCTGTATAGCGGGCGCGAGCTCTGACCGCCAAACGACCATCGCTGAGCGAGTATTATCTTTGATAGCTCTTGTCGCTCAGCGACAAACCAGTGGAGCGAGTCCTCGCCAAATGTGTGAACAGTCCACGATCAACTGTTAATATATGCATCTTTTTTGTTTACACGGAAATGTATATCTATTGTACAGTCACCAGCAAAATTGCATGGGTACCTTAGTGTCTATTTTCCCGTGAACGTTTGAATTCAAGTTTTCGAAAATAAACTAGATGGCGTTGGTTTCTTCACAACTATGACTAATTTACGAAACGTAAGTAAGGAGTTAGGAAGAAACGTATTAAGTAGGATTGAGCAAAAAGTTTCAAGGCTAATACATATATCTAATTATTATATTACATTTACCAGCATACGTAGCTTAAACGATAAAAATAATAAAAGAAACCGATAGGAATATATTTATTAAGCTAACGAGTGGGTATTTTAATAATTAATTTAATATTCGAATTAGTAGTTACTTAGCACCTACTTATAAATTGATATTCATTTTTAACATAGTAGGTTAATAATTAGGAACAATTTTCTTTAAAAGAAACTATTAATTATAAATTGTTTGAATGTTTGATGAGACAAAAAGAAACTACAAAAATATTTTATCATATAAAGCAAAGCAACGCCATCTAATAACAGCATAATTAAATTTTGTTAGTCGTTAACTGGTTTTACGCTAGATGGCGTCATTTCTCGCTTCATACGATTTTGTTTCTGTACTACCCATGCACTTTTGCAGCCTATTGTACGTTTCTTGAGCGAGAAAATATCCGATAGTTAGTCGCTTCCTCGCTGGCTGGTGGGAGAACTGCCTAAGCTTACTCTTTTGCCAGGAACAACCAGAACCACTGCAGTTTCGGAAGTTCTACCCTCCTTCGTCCGTTTACAATCCAAATTGGAAGGGTGCTATGCCACTTTACCCGGATGAAATACTCTATAAGGTTTGAATACTAGTTTAATAATGAATAAGTGATTATCTACATCAGTGTTCCGCAATTTTTTTGTGTTCAAGGTACAGTCAGCATCAAAAGTCGATTAACACTATCATTTTTACATGTTATTAAATTGACAACAACTTTTTTCAATAAACTGGGGGCCTAAAAAGGTCACTTTGGCAGAATCATAAAAGGATAACATTATGAATCATATTAAAAGTCGTAAAATGGTCACAAACCGACAATTCATAATATTATTTGCGCACAATTCATATCACGCAATTCATCTGTTTGACAGTTTTGAATGAAGATTCGTAAAATGGTCCACAAAATACGAATTGCTTTAGTGTCAAATAGCAGAATCATAAGAAGTGAGTCAAATGCAACATTTCACAAATCATATTGGAGGTTTTGTGAAGAAATATTGTTATAATGGCAGATTTAGCCCTATATGAAAATTTTCTGGAGCACGCGCGGCTTTCGGAGACCCTTTTATATCGCCTACGAAATGCAGCTCTTCGGAAAATAGACATAGCATTCGAAATGCCGGATCTCGAATTTGTTGGCTTATACAGGCTTCTAAATAAAAGTGTGTGTCGCGACCTCATCCATGAGCTGGAGCGGGGAGCCGTACTTAAGTTCCCGCCGAGGTGGCATAATTACTAGCTCCAAGGCAAGTAAAAGGATTGTACCTGGTTTTAATTAAATAGTTCTAGATAGACTATCATTTATTATTGTAGACGTTTAGGTACTCTGTACCACCCCCTCGATGAAATAAAAACATTGATCATATTTATGCTTAAGGGCCAAAGCACACACGCTACTTTTTGCATCGGCGATCGGCGATTCAGCTGCTTTTTAGAAGCTAAATGCAGCGACCAAGCATTCCACACCGCACGGCGATGCAAAAAGTAGTGTGTGTGCTTTGGCTCTAAAGGACAACTTTCTACAATCTTCTATTCACATTTTAGGTGTATTGTACACCTCTGCCTAACCCTTCAGGGATATATAGGTGTGATATTATTATGTTGTCATACTTTATTTCAATTTTATTAAGTAGTATACAGTGGACCCCCGGTAATCCGACAAACATTTTGCAGGGCAGTGTCGGACTATCGAATTTGTCGGATTATAGAGTACTGCCTAAGACCCCCTATAGTACGGAAATGTTTACAAAAGAGTACCTTGTAATCCGACAAATTACAGACCCAATGATAAGATCCCATATGTTATATGTATATATTTACTCTGAAGTACAAATCATACTTCATTATGTATGTCAAATTTAGTAAATTAAACAACACAATAGAGAGCTTACGGTTTATTATAAAATTAATGTCATGAATGAACTTACAAAAAAATGTCAATACCTACATAATAAATAATGGACCATGTCGGATTACAGGGGGTGCCGGATTAGACAGAGGCCGGATTACCGGGGGTCCACTGTATATAAGAGGACCGTAGAAGAGGATACCTTATACCTTTCACTAAAATAAAACAATAGTGATATAAAAAATATTGTATTTACTATATTAACAATCTCATCTTCTAATATTATATTAAAAAACGAATACAAAACATAATAATGAATTAGCCTTTTTTTCATTCATTTAGGTTTGCGACTCTTTATTTGTGTCGATGCTAGCTGCGGAGGGGCAAACCATGTCTCCTTTTTATGGAATCACCATCCACTTAAGACCCACTTGGAACAACTCCACCAGGCTGAAAAGAAAAATTTGTGGGTTTTAGTAAGTCAAATCATCATCATCGTCTGTCTAGCCTTTTCCCAACTATGTACTATGTCGGGGTCGGCTTCCATCTAACCGGATGCAAAGTTAAAGTTTTTGTGGTATTTAAATGTTAAAATATAGTATTTTTTCCTTTGTATTTCTTTATAATTATATTATATGAATGTTATACTTATTTTTTTTATTGCATGTACAAAAAACTCATACTTTACCTCTATAGGACACCAATAAATAGTCTTTCGACTGCATCAGCAAGCCTCTGAAGGTTCTGCACTATTCATTTGCCATATCAGCTGTTTCATCTCCACCTGAGGTAAAACTCTCCGAGCCTCATCTAGTGCAGCCAGAGGGTGACCTAAAAAACGTAATGAAAATACCTTACTTAATAGTTTTCAATAGTCATTATGTCTTAACCCCAATATGAATAGCTGTAGGATTAGAAAAATCCACTCACTGGGGTATGTCGCTTGCCGAGTTCGACGAGGCAGAGGCACTGTTGTAGCATCGAATTCGGCAGTGGTAGGGGCTGACGCACGAGTCTGGCTTAATGATGGGTAATGGAAAAATTTCGGAATGAAAAGAAAAGAAAAAATTAAAAATTTCCAATATTTTTCCAATTTTTCAAATATTGGAAAAAAATGGGAAGTCGACCAAGATCAGAAAATAAAACAAGATAACAAATTATTTGTTACTTTTTATCAAAATACTAAAATTTCTCATTTTTAGGATTCCGTACCCTATTACTAAGACTGTTACTTACTTATTATTTTTCTTAAAGACTTTTATGATTTCTTGCATAAGATTATACCGTTCATCACCGGTATACCGGTCAAGTTCATGCGAGATAAATTTACAAAACATTAAATTTGAAATTCTAATGTTCTCATTTTTTCCGCTTTGTACTCTGGTTCTGTCATCACTGCCGCATCACAAAACTGTTTTTCTGAATTTGGGATTTGTTTTTGGGATTCTTTAACTGTATAATCTGGACTAGACCAACGTTGAGCGTACTGGCTGTACTCATCTGGTTCTGATATGTAGGTACGTATCACTTCTAGGTAAGCTGCAATTTGGAGTACTTATCGTCTTTTCCGGCGACTTCTGAAAGCTTATTTTTTTTTCTTGGAATGTAATCAGCATTTTCAGTGAATAAATTTTCTGATTCATTACGCATATTGTCAAAATTACAGTTCATTTCAGTATCTGATTCACTATCTGAAGCTAGTATAATCTTTTTTGAAAAACAAATAAACATCGCTGTCTACTAACAATGGCAGTTTTGTGAATCAGATCAGTCAAAACTACTCATAAAATTGTATAAGTGTAAGTACACAGTTACACTTATACAATTTTATGAGTGTTTTTGACTGATCTGATTCACAAAACTGCCATTGTTAGTAGACAGCGATGTCCAAAGGTAAGCACCTACCGACTAATATTTTACTATTAAACAGAAATACCAACAAACTAGTAGGTACCTATCTACTTAATATCGCACGTTCGTTTAACTACTCGTACACGTAGCATTATAATATAATTTAGACTCGGTGGCTTTGCCTTCGCGTGAGTTTATGTATGTTTATTTGTTTTTCAGAAAAGATTATACTAGCTTCAGATAGTGAATCAGATACTGAAATGAACTGTAATTTTGACAATATGCGTAATAAATCAGAAAATTTATTCACTGAAAATGCTGATTACATTCCAAGAAAAAAAAAAATAAGCTTTCAGAAGTCGCCGGAAAAGACGATACTCCAAATTGCAGCTTACCTAGAAGTGATACGTACATATCAGAACCAGATGAGTACAGCCAGTACGCTCAACGTTGGTCTAGTCCAGATTATACAGTTAAAGAATCCCAAAAACAAATCCCAAATTCAGAAAAACAGTTTTGTGATGCGGAAGATTTACTGTTTGTAGATGCAGATAATGTACAAAATGTTGATGACGAATTCTTTTATGATGATCATGATTCAGATTTGGATTCAGATTAATCATGAGTGACGTAATTATATATGTTTATGTGTAAAATAAACCATTGACCATGAATCTGTATTAAAATATAACTTTGCACATTTGTTTTTTTTTTAAAAACAACATGTAAAGCCATTAAATCCTTTGAATTTCAACTTATTATGAACTATACATATTTTATAAACTAATAATTTCGATAAAAATATATATTTCCATTATTTTTCCAATTTTTCAATTTTTCAGAAAAATAAATTGAAAACTTTCCGAGTTTTGAAATTTTTCGGAAAATTACCCATCACTAGTCTGGCTAGAGCCTGGAATATGGGGCTGCAGCCAGTCTATCAAAAAGTACTCTGTGGCTGCAGCAATCAGCAGAAGCAGATTCAGTTTGATGTTGACTAATGTTGACAATAATGACAATAGTTGACATAACTCAAGGGAGAAACTTTAGGGTGCGTTCCGAGTTGGGATGTAATCGATTTGAGCGTGCTCCGTACCGAATTAGCGTGAGCGCAAAAACGATGTCCAGTGAATCTTCATAGATGACGTCATGACATGCTCCATCTTGCGATAATGCCGGCCATGCCTTATAATAATATCACCGTGAGCGCTGTCAAAAATGACTGAGTGTGTGAGAAATGTGAGGATGTGTCAGTGTGTTTTGTGTTGCATCATATCTTTATATAAAACAAATGTGGCATTTTCGAAATTGTGCTTCTGGCTGACAGTCGCCACCTAACCAAAGAAGAACTGAAGAAGAAATATGGTGTTTATACAAAGAAATACTGTAAATAATATCGTATTGACATTGAGTAAGCACTGTGAGCGCGTTCACGAGCGTTCCGAATTGTTGACAGCTCTCAGCCATCATAATTAATTAATTAATTTAACGTAAGAGTTCTGGCCGAAGGGTGTTGTGTACCGCCGGTTTCGTGGCCGGCTACATGACGCCAGTCAGCGAAACACGACGCAGACACTGCGTATACGTTAGTTTTTAGTGTAATTATAATGTTGTATGTATTTATAAGTTATATTAATATTGTATTGTATGTGTTTATATGGGCCTTGATGTCTGAAATAAATGGATAAATAATCGTAATATCTAAATCGGAACTCATGTGACATGATGTGAGTGCTGTGAGCGATTATAGCTAATTCGGAATGCGGCCTGAAAACTTCTTTGTACGCGTTGCCAGCCTAAAAAGTTTTTATTGTTTCTAATTTCCCTTTTCAGGGCTTATCTGCGGTATGTTTAGCAGTTATAAGGCATATTATAATTTAATAACATTTAAACTGTAGAAATAAAAAATTAAAAACCAATTTAATTTATAAAAACTGTAAAGAAAAATTTACCGATAAAATTACGGTTTTTATTTTTTTCATGCGGTAATATTTACACCAAATATGATTCTAATATGAATTGAATTGTAGGCGATTCTGCTATTATGTGTCACCATTTTACGAAAATTAGAGGAATTGCTAATGATCTGCTGGGAATTCGGGAAATGAATTTCATTTAGAGGAATTGCTTAAAGTGGCGTTTTTAGGCCCCCTGATTTTTAGCTTTTCACATAATAGACAAGAGTATATATTCTAAAAAAATTCTTCTGCTGCAATTTTGAACAAATATTTTGCTCAATAACTAAGATTAAAAAAACTGAAGTGTTAATCAACTTTTGATGCTGACCGTACATCTAGGAAAACGAAAATGTTTGGAGGTACACCACAACTAAAAAATATTTTTTAAGTAATATTAAACAACATTTATTTATTAATCATCGAAACAATATTTATTATTAATCAACAAAACTAAAGTTTAAATTGCAGAAAAGGTATTTAATGCGAAACATGAGCCTCTCGCCGAGGGGGAATGGGTCGTAATCCGCCACGCGGGCCCAGTACGTGTCGGTGGATGTCGCATGTCTTGGAATGTTTGGCTCAGAAACATGCCGGATTCCTCACGATGTTTTCTTTCGCCGTTTTAAGAGCAGTGGTGATGAAATAATTTACTCAAAGTAAAGCGCCTGTCGGGGTTCGAACCTACGACCTACAGCGCCGTTACCACTGGACCACCACTGGTCCTGCTTCGTAGATGAATATTTATTTATATACACCGTGAAATTTTAATCACCGTTTTCCTTTTAAGGGGTCATTGTACTCGTCATTTTGAATAACTTTTACTATGGAAACAAACATAAAATCGTGAAAAAAAATCAGCTGTTCCCTACATTTATGTTCACATAACTCGTCAAAATGTAGGGAACAGCTGATTTTTTTTCATCTAGTTTTAAGTAACGCTTGAATATTGAGTGACGTTCTGTAATACGGGATTTACCAAGGGGTATCGTGTTTGGGCGTCGGGAATCAATAGCCGATTCCCGGTCACTGTAGGCGCGGGCTTGCGGACGGCGAGCAATGGGCAGCTTGCCGTCCAGTAAAGACCAGGCCCGGGTCGACGACACGTTGTGTTCCACGCGCGCCTCAAAGAGATGTCAACACTAACTGACGGGGTCCGCTAGGGCCGATGCCTGCCAGGGTCGCGGTTTGTTCGAAAGAAATACCGTGGCGCAGGCAACTGAAGGAACACGGGTGGGTTTTAGCCAGTAAAAGCCTGACACGCCCTCTCGCTCCGTCCAGACCGGGAGAAGTTATTTTATAATTTCCTTCCCAAAAAATAAAGTTAATATTTTAAAATCTAGAGAGAGGTTTACAAGAAGTCAATAGTGGCACATCACAAAGAGCACGGATATATTGTTTTTGGGATGTAAATACCCTATTTATATTTAAGAACAGAATTCCCCCATAGCACAATTCCATACCTAATGTTAGAAACTACCTAAGCATGATACGCTAAGGGGCCGCCTCCATGAGTGAGAGAATCGAGGCGATGTTATCTTAGTGCCTACGTATTTCTACACACTCTCTTACAATACAACGTGTCTCCACACGGCGATTTCATCGCCGCGAAAATTTGATGGCACGGCGAGACTATCGCCGCGATTCTCTCGCTCGTGGATGCGACCCCTTAAGGTCGTAGCACACGTATCAAATCGGAAAAGGATCGGCACCGTATCTACTCGCGCCGTTTAGTATTCTTTGTATGAAACTCCCTACTGCAACGCACACTAATCGGAATCGTAACGTAATCGCCTCAACTCGGGACAAGCTCACGAACCGCGCTGCGATGCGTTACAGCTCGTCGTCCCCGCGCTTACGGCTCGTCGTCCTCGCGCTTACGTCTCTCCGTACCCGAGCTTACGCCTCTTCGTCCACCCTTGCTCCTCTCACCCCTCCGGTTTGCTTGCTACACCATCAACCAGCGGTCGGCGAGCCGTAAGCGCGGTGTCGCCTAACCGTAGCCGAGTCGACGTGTCGGAGCTTCTGATCCGCTTTAGTTACGTGCTTACGTTAGGTTGACGCCTGTTTGATGGCGAGGCGATAGGCGATACGGTGCCGATCCCTTTCCGATTTGATACGTGTGCTACGACTTTTAAGAGGGCTGTTTTGACGTTGGCTATTTTATGTGCAACGATTTAGGCATCCCTTATTTGTGACGTTTAGGCAGTGAGCTTTCCATGTGCAGCCACTGTCCACTTTATTATATCAAGAAAGGGTGTGGGCCGTAATCCACCACTTGGCCCCAGTGCGGATCGGTGGATGTCACATGCCTTCCACTTTTTGGTCGACCCTAATATAGTTGTAAAAATACTAGGCAGATGATGATGATTTTTTTAACACACAGGCGGATGACCCGAAACCAACAGACCAACTTCCTGATCACTTAGCAAGCCAGAGAAAAATCAGGGATCTCTCCGACGTAGAATACGTGGAAGATTATCTAGAAAATAAATATACCAGGCTGGTCCAACAGGCACAAGCTTACAGTGACTATGGAGTGCTGGATGGAAAGAAAGAATCCAGGAATGAGAAGGAGTCGCCAACAGCTGATAGTGCTACTGACCATAAGATCAAATTGTCAGCAGATGAGAATTTGAATAAACCTGGACAGCTTAGGAGGCTTAAAAGAGATAATTTCGTTAAGGGTAAGTAACTAGCTAACATAGTTTGGAAAAGGCTAGGCAAATGATGATATATGGTAGCCCAGAGAGTTTTTGAGCAAGCATATTTAGGGAGAAAAGTTGATAGCTGAGTAGGTGTGACACGAGGAGAGAACACCGAAAATATATTTTAAAAGTTTCTCAATAGGAGCCCCGTGGTCAGGAGTCCACTTTCAGATTTCAAAAAAGGGCCGAAAATAAAGTTATCTTCAGAGGCGTTGATTTTGGCATGATCGGGTGTTGCCTAACCCATAATGACTTAAATAGGCAAATCTGATGAAGAAATTGTGGGCTTTCCCCAAATCTGACGACTTTTGAAACTCTGGACCATATTTAAAAGGATATTCAGGGCGAATAATAGTTATTCTGTGCAATAGTTTTGTACTTATCCTGATAGCGAATATATAAATATCTGACGGATTGATGGATCCTTTTGGCAAACATGAGGAAATTTCATCAATTTAGAAATTTATCACTGAGAATTGGAGGCAATATCAGTAACGATATCGAGCGCAGAGGTTCGTAGTTACAATAAAACCTCGAATAGAAAAGTATTACGACGCAAACAAGTCGTTACTAGTTTTCGTTAATTTTAGTAAGTATGGCTTTCCACCTTTACCAGATGAGGATGTTTTTGAAATAATTGGTTTACTTGGTGTCATAGTAAAATGTTGAAATAAACAACTTTGTTTATGGTGTACTACGACGATGTTTTAATTTTGCTACTTAACTTTTAATCATTACGTTCAAGTGTTTAGTATTTTCAAACTTCTAAATATCGAGAAATCTTCACAAACGTGTCACCTTCCAATTCAAACAGTAATCGAAGCTATTGGGTTCCTTGATTTAGGGATAAATGCAAAATGATGGCCACTTTCGGGTAATTTTCTGAATTGATGAAATTTCCTCATATTTGCCAAAAGGCTCCATCAATCCGTCAGGTATTTATATATTCACTATCAGGACATGTAACACTATTGCACAGAATAACTTTTATTCGCCCTGAATATTATGGTCCAAATCTGAGTTTTCAAAGTCGTCAGATTTAGGGAAAGCCCACAATTTCTTCTTCAGATTTGCCCATTTAAGTCATTATGGGTTAGCTTAGGTCACACCCGATCATGCCAAAATCAACGTCTCTGAAGATCACTTTATTTTTGGCCCTTTTTTGAAATCTGAAAGTGGACTCCTGACCTCAAGGCTTTTTTAAAACTTTTTATTGCTGAATGGGCCCGCTCTTGACCTCGATAACGCCTGATGGAAAGCGATGGATGAGGTCTATGATGAAACGAGCGTGCCCAGAAGATGCCTAAGGCATCCTTGGCTCCTATCAGAATCTTTTTAAATATATTTTCGGTGTTCTCTCCTCATGCCACATCTACACAGCTATCAACTTTTCACCCTGGATATGCTTGCTCAAAAACCAATACGAGAGTAGATTAAAGGTCACAGCACACTTATCAAACCGGAAAGGGATTAGCACCGTATCGACTCGAGCCGTTCAGTATTCTTTGTATGAAACGCCCTACTGCAACGCACACTAATCGGAATCGTAACGTAATCGCCTCGCCTCGGGACAAGCACACTAACCGCGGTGCGATGCGTTACGGTTCGTCGTCCCCGCGCTTACGGCTTGTCGTCCCCGCGCTTACGGCATGTCGTCCCCGCTCTTACGGCTTGTCGTCCCCGCGCTTACGGCTTGTCGTCCCCGCGCTTACGTCTCTCCGTACCCGAGCTTACGTCTCTTCGTCCACCCTTGCCCCTCTCACCCCTCCGGTCTGCCTACTGCACCATTAACCAGCGGTCGGCGAGCCGTAAGCGCCGCGTCGCCTAGCCGTAGCCGAGTCGACGTATCGGAGCTTCTGATCCGCTTTGGTTACGTGCTTACGTTAGGTTGACGCCTGTTTGACGGCGAGGCGAAAGTCGATACGGTGCCTATCTCTTTCCGATTTGATACGTGTCCTGTGACCTCAAGTGATATAAGAAGATGATTTAGGTAGGTTACTTGCTTTTTAGCAGCCAGGAGTTTGGATTTATGCCCGGTTGATGGCACTAGGCTCGCCCCTTGTTATATAACTGGCGAAATGTGTGTGAACTGGATGCAGAATTAAAATATGTTTTTATTTTTAAAGGTAGTATGCCAAGACAAAGTGATGTCATCAAGAAAACCAGTCAATACGTCAGTGAGATTGAAATAACTACGCCAGGCTCCCCAGGTTGTCTTTTTATTATTATTTATTTATTTTTAGCGTTTTTTGTCTCACTGCAGGGCATCGGCCTCCCAAGCTTATTTCCACTCCTCTCCGTTTTGAGCTAGTATGGATCCAGGCGCCAAGCACACCCCCCATCATCTCCTGGGTCTGCCTCGATGGCGCCGGACGTTTTCTGTCCATGGTAGTAGTTTTGGTCTATGATTCGTTCGACATGCGGCAAACGTGTCCGACTGCCTTTTTATTAAAAATGTATTGTTGAGTGTGAATGTTGATATAAGAGTAGGGGAAGACCAAAGAAACGATGGATGGACTGTGTGAAAGATGATATGGCTAGAAAGGAGGTGGCTGCCGAGATGACGACTAATAGAGAAGTTATTATCTGCCAAGCCTTTTCCCAACTATCTTGGGGTCGGCTTCCAGTCTAACCGGATGCAGCTGAATAAAGGTCACAGCACACGTATCAAATCGGAAAGGGATCGGCACCGTATCGACTTTCGTCTCGCCGTCAAACAGGCGTCAACCTAACGTAAGCACGTAACCAAAGCGGATCAGAAGCTCCGATACGTCGACTCGGCCACGGCTAGGCGACGCGGCGCTTGCGGCTCGCCCACCGCTCGTTGATGGTGCAGCAGGCAGGCCGGAGGGGTGAGAGGGACAAGGGTGGATGAAGAGACGTAAGCTCGGGTACGGAGAGACTTAAACGCGGGGACGACACCGTAAGCGTGGGGACGACGCTTTGGTTACGTGCTTACGCTAGGTTGACACCTGTTTACCCTCCCCAGTGGGTTCCTGCATTGTCGAGGCGGGGGGGCTCAGTAGCCGTGGTTTGGTCACCCACGGTGAAGCGAACAGGAACCCGAGGAGGGGCCGCTCGTAAGGGCTTTTGCATGGAAGCCGACGACGTAGCGGCCAAAAAGTAGGTTACGGTGCCGCTTTGGCGACATCGCAACTGAGGCGGGCCGTGATGTCGTATGCGAGGCGTTGCGGCTGATGGTTGGAGGCCGCAGCGGGAGAGGAGTGCCGGTATTGCGGTGCGCCGCTCTCCCTACCTTCCGCGGTTTTGACGGGGTCGCCACGGTCTGATGGCGGACGCGGTGGGGCCGCAGGGGAGGAGGAGTGTTGGCATGAACTGCTTGCCGGCGAGGCGAAAGTCGATACGGTGACGATCCTTTTCCGCATTGATGTGTATGCTATGACCTTAATAGAGAAGTATGGAAGCAAACCGCATGTTGCGCCGACCACAAATAAATTGGGATACCGACAAGAGAATGATGATGGTGTAGTGTTGCCACATTGGTCTTGTTACTTCGTACAATCAAATGCACGTGTTAGTGGCAACACTTGGACTACGAAAACAGCTACTTCTACGAAATAGTGGCGCTATCACTGTCGAATTGTTACCATGTATGAGCGGTAGACTGTACATTGTGTAAAGACCAAGGTTTGCTTAAAAATATCGTATTTCAAATGTGTAACTGTGTAATAGCATTATAACGTTCATAATAATTATTGCCACCAGCACAGACCGGGATGGACACTAATTATTTGAAATTAAAAGCTGAACAACTAAAACCACTAAAACCACAAAAAGCAAAGTCAGAGTCAGAGCTAGACCCTTCCTATGAAGGCATAAGAGTCGAAATGTTACCCACAACCAGAGCTAGAGAAGACATGGCGATTAATAATTTTGATACCATTATGAAAATGATCTCGAAACATGTAAAGATACGACCTAAAAATTTATATGACAATATCGAGCCACTTGAAATTTATTCTAACCTCGTTGCAACACGCCCCGGTGTGGGATTTTCCACAGCGAGAACGACAGTTTTAAAGACTCTTGATGAACTAGAGAGAGAGAAAGGATTATTTCTTGCCATGACTAACGGACATAGACGATTATTATCAACTGGCTTCAAAAGTTCTGGTAATTTTGGTGGTTACAAAAGTTCTCTTCAATATCGCAGAGGTAAAACAGAAAGTAATATAAGCAGTCCTGACCCATTTTTCTACAAATTTAATATGAACAAAAACTTAAATTTAACGGATGAGACAGCGTTAAATAATTATATAAACCAAATTACGCAGATGAATATTAAACATTATAGCACCCCAATTCCGGCTTCCTATTTGAATCGATTGGTTAGTGAAGCAACACGTAATATTAGCGAAGAGGATATACCGATCACGGAGCCTACTGAGGTAGGAAAAGATTCTATAGAACTTGTTGAAGTCGATGCTGAACTACCAGACCCAGAAGCAACAATCAACAATAGTCTGGTCAGAGTTAACACAGGCGACAGTTTCTTTGGCAAAATACTTATAACTGTAAACGACCCAGAATATGGAGTGAAAAATTTTAATCTGATTTTCGATGTGCCTATAATTATGAATTTCAATGAAGAACTCATGATGCTGGATGACCGCCCCGTTAACCTTAACGTTTTAAATCAATTTGAAAAAAGTAATGATGTGACAGTTGATCCACAAAACTTAGATATTATGGATTATTTTCCCGATCATGGTCCAGAAGAGTTTATTCAAAATGAGATTATTCCGAAAAGAGTCAAGAGGGATACCAGTGTAACTGCAACTTGGTCTGATGATGCTAAAACTGCAGAATATACAAAAAAAGACTCGAATGTAACTGTACATTTGTCTGAGCCTAGAATAGAGGTTTCTATTAAACCCTGTGTTGCGAGTTCTACAATTTCTGCAGCTCCTGCTGTAACTGCAGAACAAATCAATAGACCTTCTAGTTCAACCTCCACTCCAAAAACTGCTCGTGATACAAACGCTACTGGGGCTATAAACGATAATATGTCTCTCAGTGAATTCTTCGGCGTCGTCGCTAACTGGTTTAGAACTCTTGAATATGGGAATCAAGATAAACCAACAGGAGTCAGTTCTGGGTAAGCTTTTTTATCTAATTAGAATTTTGCTAAAAGGGTAAAATTTAATTAAATATCATTTATTTCAGGCATTTATTGAACCCATACCATACAGACACATATAGGTACTCTTAAATACTATAGGCATTAACATAATAAAATTCACATAAAATAACATAATAACACAGATAGAATATTAAAATATGTACATAAATATAATAACTAAAAATATTATATTTAAAAATTTATACAGGGTGAAATTGAAAACATGCGACAAATTTAAATGGGAGATTGTACTTATCATTATGAACAACTTTTACTTTGGGACCAAACCTAAAATCGCGAAAAAAAAAGCAGCTGTTCCCTACATTTATGTTCGCATAACTCGTCAAAATTTAGGAAACAGCTGATTTTTTTTTGTGAGTGTGTGTGTGTGTGTGTTTATATGTTAGTTACTTCTTCACGCCTAAACCTCTAAACCGATTTAGATGAAATTTGGTATAGAGATAGTTTGAGTCCCGGAAAAGGACATAGGGTAGCTTTTATCCCGCTATTCCCACGGGATCGACATTTACGCGGGTGGAAACACGGGGCGCAGCTAGTATGACATATAGATGTAAAAAATTGAATTTTCTTTTCAGCTCTGGCCTTAACGATATGTTGCTTACGATTAACAGCAATAATACCAATCAGACTACCGGCAGCAGCACCGACGAGTCTGCCTACCCTTTGTACGATTCAGACATGATCGAGAACATTGGCCATAGATCTAGAGTTCTTCTCTCTGCTGAAGATGACGTCACCAACGTTACTGAAACGAATCAAGTAGTTAACAGTACTAATGCCACAGTAGTAACCGCTGCTTCAACTGCCGCCGAAGGTAATGGTAGGTATGTCAGCCTTAATTTTTTTTATCGTAGATCATTATTATCTGCCTCGCATTTTCCCAACTATATTGGGGTCGGCTTCCAGTCTAACCGGCGGGGCAATTGCGTAACACATTATCAATCGGAATCGGTTTCATTTTGACAGTTCAACAACATTCATTGCGTTATATACGTGTTGAGCAGACAATTTTTTCGAACTTATGAAGCAATGGATTAGCAATTTGCTTTAAAATGATTCTGATTCCAATTGATAGTGTGTTACGCAATTAGGGTGCTGAATACCAGTTTTTTACATGGAGCGACTGCCTATCCGACCTCCACAACCCAGTTACTGGGTAATACGATACCCCTTGGTAAGACTGGTTGTCAGACTTTCGGGCTTCTGACGACCCGTAACGATTGTCAAAGATGACAGCCGGGACCAACGGGTTAGCGTGCTTTTCGAGGCACGGAGGGGTCTCGGTATATAAAGATGGTCACCCATCCACAGAACAATCGCAGCAAGCGTAGCCTAACCTGATCGATCGACCTGTGCCTACCTCTTCCTAGATATAAGAAAGAAAACAACTAAAATACGTTTATTTGCGGGCAGGGGAAGGACATAACAAAAAAAAAAAAAACCGAATGTGCTTATGACCACACGACTGAAGTGAAACTTCAAACGTATTTAGCTATGAGAGGAAGAGAGAAAGAAAATGTGCGCGCGCACTGCTTTCTCTTGCTTATATCCCCCACTCAACTCCCGTTCGCCTCGCCCGTTCACACTTTTCGTAACGCTTACGTCACGCGTTCGCCAGCTTACTCCCCAAATCAAGCGTGCGTAAAGAAGTTTCACTTCAAAAAAACATATTCAGGGAAAATATGCGTCACATTTACGCAAAACGGCCATCGCTCAGCATAATGCTACGACCACAGATATAGATAGACCTAGATAGCGCAAGTATCACGAACTGTATGAAAACTAAGCGTGCCACTTTTTGACTACCTACTATGACGTCACAAGCTCGCACTCTCTCGCTCACGCTCACCCAGCCAGCAGTACGCAGGACTGAGCGCGAAAGTGGCGGCTTATGATTTCCGATCGTAAGCTGGTGCGATTTTTGGCACGCGAAGTAGTTGCTCTTGCGTTATCTAGGTGTATCTATACCTGTGGCTAAGACCCTATGCGAGACAGAGCCACAGCGCTGGTTTTTGGCCCGTTTTGGCTGGTTGGATAATTTGTTTCTCAATGTTGAATCGAATCGTAGTTTCTTCTCACCGGTTCTCCGCCTTAACACTTTTTTAGGTCGTTGGCCCATCTAGCTGTGGGACTTTATATATTACGCGTGCCAATCCACGGTCCCCACTTTAGGACTCGTGTGGTCCAACGGCCATCAGTGTTCAAACTTTCCATTAGGCGTGATCGAAATCAAGAGCAGGCCCGTTCAGCAATAAAAAAAAAATTAAAAAAAAAACATGTTCACAAACTGCCGCTTTTGCTCGCATTTGCCTATACTCCATTTATTATAACATTAGAAAAAAGAGGCTCGCAGAAGCAGGAGTACGAAACCTTTTATTTTCAAGTTAAGTTCAAACTATTTTAATAAATAATTTATATGCATTTATTGTAAGTTACAATGTATGGCATACAGTAAAGCATGTTCTATCTATCTACTCGTCACGATGCTTGAATAGGTACATGAAATTAAAAAAAAATTAGTAACAATCAGTTTATTAAAAACAACTTTATACATATAAACCGACAAAATTAAAAAAAAACACTTGCTGCCACAACTTATGAACGGAATAGGTAACATTTTAGATTTGGTAGAGTTACAGTGACATGAAAAACGTTCCCTGTACTGTCCGCCCCTGCTTCTTTTAGATTTTAAACATTGACACGACAATATTTTATGTAAAAACTAAATAATATTAAATGAAAGCCTTGTAATTTCAGAAGGTAGATAGGTTAAATAAATACAATTAAGTGTGACTGCTGTTATTTAAATTGATTATATTTAACTCCACATCAATCTCGACTGTAATAATGTTTATTGTACTTTTATTACAAAGTGTGTTCCTAAAAGAGCCTTTTTTAACTTTTGTCTAATGCTATAGTAAATGGAGTATAGAAGAGTGTTAGCCGCCTCATAGTGTCCGCAATTTACCGGCGAGTGACGTCACTGAAACGTTATTTATGAATGTAAGTTGATTTATAATTCCTGGAGAGCGTTTTTTTGACATCGTAAAGTCAAACCTCGGTATCATCGTGTTCATTACGGCAGTCACTGTTGTTGTTTATATGCGTGTGTGTGTTATTGTTTACTTTAACCAAACAATTTCTTGCAGTTTTTAACAGAACCACCAGAACCACGAACACAACACTTACAACTGACCTCAGAAGTAATGTTATTACCACTACAACATACAACCCAGTTAATAAAACTTCACCTACAACAAAAAAAGACGATAAAATCAAACTCAAGGCAATTGTTAAAAGAAATGCAGACGGTAGCAATTTGATATCTTGGAATGACATCTACGATGATGAGTATGGAATACAAAGTGATAAATTGGATGATGCAGTGAGGGACAAGCATTCTGTGAAGCAGAAAGATTTTATAGAAAGATCAGGTATGGTTTTTATGTTATTGGATGGCAGTGGTAACGGCCACGACTTTCGAGTTGTAGGTCGTAGCTTCCCCCCTGTTCCTTAAATCCCTACTGATATATCTCCACTGGTAGGGATACTTGGAGATATTTCCAATTATCGCTACCCGTAGGGATATATGTAACCTTGTGCTCCATATATCCCTGCTGATCCGCACTGGTTGGGATAGTTGGTTTTTTTTTTCGTTTATCGCTACCAGTAGGGATAAAAAGTTTTCAAGGGTTTCTTTATGATTAATGAGGTGTTCCTGAATTACTTGTGATTACAAATATAAAAAAAAAAAACTAAAACGATAATGAAAACAAATTCAGTACGGGTCACAGTCTCTTTTAAAGTCCAGATAATCTTGCTCAGATCATGTGAAGACCGTGTAGATTGGTGTCTAAAATGATCTTTATTTATTTTATTCTAATCGGAAAACTTACAGCTAATATAAACAGTGAACCATTTAGAAGTTTCCACTGATAAACACAGAGTTACACTTTTGAGGATAGTACCACACAGATTTGAATGGACCAGCCCAGGCAGTGCAAAAATTTGTCGACTCAGAACTTCGGGAGAACCAATTCACAGAAAAAAAAAAAATTGAAATGTGCTAATCAAGCCCTTTCATTTGATACCCAACCGGGCATGATTTAAAAAAATTGTTTTAGGTCACTTTATGCCCTCTAGAGGGCGCCATATTCAATTTAATGTGACGTCACATAGCCTATAACCAGCGGACGATCAAGACGCTTCTAACGATACCTAATTTGTCCAATTATGACAAGGAGTTTAGAAGTTATGAGAGAACAGATGAACATACATAAATACCGGTCAAAATGATAACCCTACTTTTTGCTTCATCATTTATAATTTAGATGATGGTTATGCCCAGTCATACAGAATATTACTTTAAGCTCAAAATAGTCCCTTGTTTCCAGGTAGATGGGTAAAAAACAAAATAAAGAAGTTTGCTATGAACTTGAAGATCAACCCACACTCAAATGATGCGCCTAGTGTTCACTCAGACAACATGGAGACCAAGGAACGAGTTCCAAGATCCATTGGGCATAACAATATGAATCCTGAGTAAAGTCCTTTATCATATACTAGCTGCGCCCCGCGGTTTTACCCGCGTAAATGTCGATCCCGTGGGAATATCGGGATAAAAACTATCCTATGTCCTTTTCTGGGACTCAAACTATCTCTATACCAAATTTCATCTAAATCGGTTCAGTGGTTTAGGCGTGAAGAAGTAACAAACATATAAACACACACACATACACACACACTCACAAACTTTCGCCTTTATAATATTAGTGTGATATTTATCATCATCATCATCCATATTCTAGCCTTTGCACACTATGTTGGTGTCGGCTCTTAGGCTGGATTCAGTGCTCGACTAACGAGGTAGTCTGCGGACGGAGAGTAATAGGTAGCTCACCGTTCGATCAGGACCAGGCCCGTGCCGGACGGCGCGTACGTGTTCCACGTGCGCCTCAAAGAGATGACAGCATAAAGGAAGGGGCCTGCCAGGGCCGAAGTCGTCTGTCGGGGGTGTGGAATGGTCCGAAAGGGTTACCGCTACCCCGGAACATAAAGGGCTAAGGAAGGAACACGGATGGGTTTTAGTCAGTAAGAGGAACACTCCTTCCGCTCCACCCAGAACGGGAGGGGTCATTTGATGATTTCCCATCCATAAAAAAAAAAAGCGCTGACATCGGTCGAACGTAGCATTATCAATTAAAAGTTGTGAACAACTACAGTTCAGTGCTGATGAATCGCGGCTACACGCATACAAATACGTCGTGCTGACGAGGACCGTCGGTCGAGGTCGTCGGTCGAGCTCGTCGGTCGACTGACGCGCCATGGACCGACCGTACGCGCGTTTGCAATATCCCGTTTGACCACAGATATAGATATACCTAGATAACGCAAGTATCACGAACTGTATGAAAACTAAGCGTGCCACTTTTTGACTACCTACTATGACGTCAAAAGCTCGCGCTCTCTCGCTCACGCTCACCCAGCCAGCAGTACGCAGGATTGAGCGCGAAAGTGGCGGCTTATGATTTTCGATCGTACACTGGTGCGATTTTTGGCACGCGAAGTAGGTGCTCTTGCGTTATCTAGGTATATGACGCAAGAGACGGAGACGGAGAGGCACGTGACGTCTCTTGTGAGTACTTAGTTTGCCGCCAACTGAGCCCTAAACGCTCGGTCACGACCGATAATCACGATCAAGCACTAAATCCAGCCTAAGTCTAACTGGATAAAGGTCGTAGCACACGTATCAAATCGGAAAGGGATCGGCACCGTATCAACTCGAGCCGTTCAATATTCTTTGTATGAAACTCCCTACTGCAATGCACACTAATCGGAATCGTAACGTAATCACCTCAACTCGGGACAAGCTCACGAACCGCGGTGCGGTGCGTTACGGTTCGTCGTCCCCGCGCTTACGGCTCTCCGTACCCGAGCTTACGTCTCTTCTTCCACCCTTGCCCCTCTCACCCCTCCAGCCTGCTTGCTACACCATCAACTAGCGGTCGGCGAGCCGTAGCCGAGTCGATGTATCGGAGCTTCTGATCCGCGATTCGATTTAGTTATGAGGAACAGGGTGTAAAGTTCACTCAACCTCCATAGAAAAGGGAGGATCCTCCGACCAGACGGGTGTTGTGTCTGGCGGGCAACTGCCCAATGAGTCATGTCGGGCTGTTGTATATATGCTAGTTGCGTGGTAAACTCTGCTTGCGCGATGCAGGATTTGCGTGACGTCAGTATGACGCGTTGTTCGCATGTGGCGTTGTAGATACCGCTACACGTGCTTACGTTAGGTTGACGCCTGTTTGATGGCGAGGCGATAGGCGATACGGTGCCGATCCCTTTCCGATTTGATACGTGTGCTACGACCTTAAACCGGATAATGATTATGTCATCACTCATAATAACCGCACCGCTCCAGCGTATTAGTGGCCAGGGCACCGCCTCGATGCGGACGGTCCCGCGCGGACGGCGAGGGATACCGCTTGCAGGGGTTTCTTTGCCGGGGAGAGGACTGCGTGTTTGAAGGGCGTGACGTCTGACCGCTGGCGAGAAGCGCGCTGCCCTTCAGCTGTCCACTATTCTTTATTGTCATTGTAAAATTTACGTTAATACAGTTGATTTTAAAATCCTAATTTGAATGACAAGTTTTTTCCTGTGTCAGAGCGGTGCTGTTGTAATTAAGTGATGAGGATGACCTTAACAAGACCTGATCTTGACCTTATATTTTTCAGTTTGGCAGCGCTCCCGCACAGATATTATGACAGAGATGTTGAACGAGTTGTTAGGAAAAACAAAGACGATAGCGATAAAATAGAGGCGAGTTTTTTTAGATGTGTTTGAAACATTGCGAACTCTATTTTAGGAGTTACTAGCTGCGCCCCACGTTTTCACCCACAAAGGCTGATTTTATAGTCACGCGTTTCAGCAGCGCCGTCGGAGCGCGCGCGCTCGGATATGTATTGGGGTAGTAGTAGCGTTTCAAATTCGCGCGCTTGAGCAGCGCCGTTCGGTGAACGCGAACGCGCGCTGTTCAACAGCGCGCTGCCCAACGGCGCGTCTAGCGGCGTGACTATAAAACCAGCCATAAGTCTCGATCCTGTAGGAATATCGGGATAAAAAGTAGCTTATACGTTAATCCAGGTTGTCAGCTAACCGCCGTGCCCTCGTAGAACCGCCATGCCCTCGTAGAAGCGATCGGCAGCGGCGGCGACCTCTCGCGTCCGGCCCTGGTTCAAGCCATGATCCGGAGCGAGAGGGAGTGGGAGGCAGTCACCTCCTTCTGCAAAGCAGTCATGCTAGCGAAGGAGGTGGCAGGATGGCTGAGGGAGAGAGCCTCATCTCCCAGCCGCCGCGGGTGACGCTCCGGGCGTCGGGAACCGCGTGATGACTCCCGGCCACCGTAGGCGCGGGCCTGCGGACCACCCTCTGATCAGGACCAGGCCCGTGCCGGATGGCGCGTACGTGTTCCACGCGCGCCTCAAAGAGATGTCAGCAAAAAGGAAGGGGCCTGCCAGGGCCGAAGCCTGCCGGGGTTGCGTGATTGTCCGAAAGAGTTACCGCTACCCCGGAACATAAAGGGCTAAGGAAGGAACACGGATGGGTTTTAGTCAGTAAGAGTCGGACACTCCCTTCCGCTCCAGCCAGAGCGGGAGGGGTCATTTGATGATTTCCCAACCATAAAAAAAGGGTGTCAGCTACCTCCATACAAAATTTGATCAAAATTGGTCCAGCCGTTTGAGCGTGAAGAAGTAACAAACATATTAACACACACACTCACAAACTTTCGCGTTTATAATATTAGTGTGACGATTTCTAGGAGGATTATCTAGACATAGATCAGAAGTCGTTATTCGCCGCCTTGTCTGTTACCATGAAGGAAGTATGCAAGAAAGCAGCCAAGGCTGTGCAGTACACGCGAAGCTTGGATCGTGTGCCGGACAACCTGTTGGCAAGCGGTAACGTAACATGGACGATATTATGTAGTTGGAACTATACTCCATTTATTATAACACTAGCTGCCCGGCGCGACTTCGTTCGCGTGGAGTCCTTCCTTACTCCTACCCTAATCCTACCCCTACCCTTCTCCTACCTTACTTGTACACTACCCCTTCCCGACTCCTACCCTACTCCTACCGTATCCCTACCCTACTCTTACCCTACCCCTACTCCTACCCTACCCCAACCCTACTCCTACCCTACTCCTACCGTACCCCTTCCCTACTCCTACCCTACCCCGACCTTACTCCTACCCTACCCTACACGAACAATAGTAGTAGTTAAAATAAAATAAAAAATAGTTTACGTCCTATTCTTGGACCTACTGAATATACACACAAAATTTCATACTTGAATCGGTTAAGCCGTTTCAAAGGAGTTTTATATTAAGTGTAGATATAGATTGGAAAAAGAGGCTCGCAGGAGCAGGAGTACGAAACCTTTTATTTTCAAGTTAAGTTCAAACAATTTTAATAAATAATTTATGTGCTTTTTTTGTAAGTAACTAACAATGTATGGCATACAATAAAGCATATTCTATCTATCTACTCGGTACGATGCTTGGGTAGGTACAGTCAGCATCAAAAGTCGATTAACACTATCATTTTTACATGTTATTAAATTGACAACAACTTTTTTCAATATACTGATTTTTAGCTTTTCACATAATAGACAAGAGTACATTTTCTAAAAAAAATTCTTCTGCTGCAATTTTGAACAAATATTTTGCTCAATAACTAAGATTTAAAAAACTGAAGTGTTAATCAACTTTTGATGCTGACCGTACATGAAATGAAACTATTTTTTAGTAACAATCAGTTTATTAAAAATAACTTTATATAAACCGACAAAATAAAAAAAACACATGCTGCCACAACTTATGAAGGGAATAGGTAACATTTTAGATTTGGTAGAGTTATAGTGACATGAAAAACGTTCTCGGTACCGTCCGCCCCTGCGTCTTTTTTTTATTTTAAACATTGACGTGACAATATTTTATGTAAAAACTAAATAATATTAAATGAAAGCCTTGTAATTTCAGAAGGTAGATAGGTTAAATAAGTACAATTAAGTGTGACTGCTGTTATTTAAATTGATTATATTTAACTCCACATCAATCTTGACTGTAATAATGTTTGTTCTACTTTTATTACAAAGTGTGCCCCTAAAAGAGCCTTTTTTAACTTCTGTCTAATGATTTTCAGCCTGTAAATGAGTTTTGATTTGGAATTGTAATTTAGTATTAGTTAAATTAATTGTACCAGAGGTGCTCTGCGGGGTCTGCTAAGCACGTTAAGACGCTGACAAGAGCCAAATAGGCTTGTTTCGAACAATTTTTTAGCCAAATCTATACAGTTTGACACGGCGGAAAAAATATATGTTAATCTTGAACATATTTCTGAGAACCCTGTTGTATTCAAAACACGTTTTTGAAAAAATTTCTCGATACAAAAAAAATGTAAACTAACCTCTTAAAATGACCTTCCAACAAAAATATCTGTATTACTGATCAACGTACGTTGGTAAAATTTATAACAATAACGTATCATATTTAAATACAAAATTTGGTGGTTTTTTATTTTTGATTACTCAACTTATTTTTAAGAAATTAATTATTTTATGGTTTGTAACAACTTACGAGTGTCGCGTCATCGCGCTTCTCTTTCTTATGTATGCAATCCGACAGTGATCGCTTAGGCGCGCTGCTAGACGGACGTATGTCGCTTTGCCCCGCTAACCGCTATCCGTTCATTTTATTTTTTGTTGATTGACAACTTCAAACATACTTATATGTACATATTTTATTTTTTCCCTAAAACTACAATAAGTTGTAAAAATATTAACACGTAAAGACATTAGTAAATATAGTTCTAAGTTATGAAAATATTTGCTGTGCAAAATGGGAAACAAACAAAAATGTCGGAGGCCAGCAAAAATGTATTATTATTCTATACTAACAAAAACATCTAATGGAAGTAGTAAAGTATTTTTTTTATATTGTAATATTGACAAAACAGGTACACGAACAGAAATGAAATTATAAATAAAAGTACTTATAGGCTTTGTACAATGCGTAGCGTAAATTCGGCTGTGATACAAATGCTCAATTGGTCTAGTGGTATTTACGTAATGTCTGAAATAGCAAGATTCGAGTTCGAAACCGTGCTGATTTTTATTCTTTTAATTTATATAACTATATTTTTTCTTTATTTATTTAGTTTTTGGAAATTTTCATTGTTTTTTATTCATTTATTTTGTATATTTTTAGAATAATTATTAATTTTCTTTACAAAAAAAAAGATGTTTGGCGGAAAGTTCAGAAGCAGGCGAAGCTTCGTTTTTCGCATAGATTCTGAATAGCGAGTTTTGAGTTCGAAACCAAGTTGATTCGTATTAGGAAATTTTTTTTTTTTTTTTAATTAATTTTAGCAAAATTTCATTGTTTCTTTTTAATTAATTTTGCATATTTTTAGAATAATTATTAATTTTCTTTACTGGAAAGTAATAATTGACTACAAAAAAAAATATTTACAGTAAAAATAAACGTTTGGCGAACAATTCAGAAGTAGGTGAAGCTTCGAAAATTGTTTTTCACCAGTATGTTTGTAATACGCGCATACTAACTAAATATAGATAACAATTTTATTACTTAGATCATAGAAAGAAAGTCACAATAAGTCCAGTGATAAACACTATCGAATTTACATAGACCTATGACTATCTTAGAACTGGACTTATAGGAAAATTTTCGTAGCTTTGTCCATTGTTTCTTGCCCACTCTATATAAATCATCGTGTGAGACTTGGTATTTTTTTAAAGACGTAATTGGTAAGTTTAGTGCCGAAGAAAGTTCTTGCAAGTTTGAATGTTTTATTTTTTACCCGACTGCGCGACGCAAAGGAGTGGTAATGTGTTTATCAGCCTATGTATGTATGTTCCTTTGAATCACTATACAGACCAAACGCCTGGGCCGATTTTTATGATTCACACGTCAATCGATTCGAGAAGAAGTTAAATTAAAGATAAAATTAATAGAAAAAGATGACCTATTTTGGGAACAGAAAATGAAACAAAAATTAAAATCATTTTACTTAAAACACCTACTCCCTGAAATAGTAGACCCGAGATTCACACGGAACTGCTTATATAAGACAACATTAAAGTGCATGAAATAGTTCTTCAGGCACCAATCTATCAACCCACATGTTCCAGATACCTCAGTAAAAAAACCTATGTACATCCAGTCTAAAAAGTATCGGGAATAATAGTAGTGGGTCTGTTTATAATGTATCTAAGTTACAATAGCATAATGTCAACTTGCTCATCGCCTTATACAAAATATTACTTTTCCCGATGCAGGGACGTTAATTTTTGAGGAGTTCTCCTGGTATACCACCATCAGTTCCATTTCACCATTTGCATTGTGACGAGCATAAATTGCTTAGCAACCATATTAAAGTAATCGAATCGCAACCCGTGAAATACTTTTTATTGAGTAGTTCCAATAGCCATCTGTGGTCTTCATCATATTAGTTCCACTTTACCAAATGGTGCTTTCCGAAAGCAAATGCACGAGTTACTATATAAAATACCCAAGTCGCTATAGGTGTGCCTATAATATTTGAAGAGTTCCTTCGATTTCTGCAGAACCCCATCATCAGATCCTGACCTGATGACGATGGGACCACCTGGAAAGTATACCCTTTCAAACAAAAAAAATAATTTTTGAAATCGGTCCAGCCGTCTTCGAGTAATCGGGGAACAAGATACATTAAAAAAAAAACCGACGAACTGAGAACCTCCACCTTTTTTTGAAGTCGGTTAACAAAGCAAATAAAAAAATATACCTAATTATTACAATAATGATTTGTTAATATAGTTTGAGATTTTATTTTCCATACATTTATATTGTTTTTCAATTCAGTGTAAATAAAGTGTCTTAAAATAATTAAAAACAAAAATATACATTGGTTTTTTATAATCGCCTTGTCTTATTTGTTGCTAGCTCTTCACACAGAACAATAAATATACAAGAGCGCCATCTATTGGTTCGTTTTTAATTATTATTGACCGCGTCACACTGTTCCTTACTTGGTAGTTCGCTGTATCACCGCCCTTTAAGAATGGCGCTAGGATATCGGAGAAATTGTGGGCGTGGCTAAAAATACCGAAACATCGGAGCTCAATAGCGGCTTTCAGCGTCTTAAATTAGTTCTTATTTTTCAGAAGGTGCGGTAGACGAATCCAAACAAGGTTCCATTGCGAATGCTCTGATGCAGGAGCTGGTGCGTCTTCTGACAGATTTAGTGGACTACCAGGTTCAGCAAAAAACCTGCACTAGTTAGTTCATTTGATAATAGCTTCTGCTCGCTTGAAATTTCTTGTTTTAACATAAAATAATTATTATATTCTATTACATTCGGCAATAGGGGGCTGTTCATTAATCACGTGAGGCTCGAAAGGGGGGCGAGGGGTCCATAAAAAATCACGAAATATCACAAGGGGGGAGGGGGGTGTAGTAGTATACTAACGCGCGATACTCAACCGAAAAGCGGTGTTTATAAATAATGTTCACGTATAAATAGTACAAAAAAATATAAATAGTACAGAAAAGTTTTTCCGCATTTCTTTCATTATTATTATTTATTTATTTCGTAAATAACACCTTAACAGCTATAACGCCAATGCAATGTTACTACTACAAAGATACACATACATCTAACTGACTCTTAAATACAATTTAAAATACAATTAAGAACACAATTTAAAATAAAATGAATAATACAATTTAAAATACAATTACAAATACAATTAAAATCAATACTCAACATTTTCAATGCACTTCAATGCTACTTCTGTGAAATTCATCAGGCTGCAGTGAACTATATGTATCTATGTATCTACCTCCCTTGATATAATATTTAACAATCTTATGGCGTGTGACAAGGGGGCAAACTTGTTCAGGTTAGTCCTAGAGGATGGCTCCGGCAGCGTTGGCGTTGTTTTATGTCAGTCAAAAACAACCTGCAACCTTTCTGTTTACCCCTAAACGTTATTATTGTAGTCTTTAATTTTCTATGAAAAATAATTAATTTTCTAAAAATACATTTGATATAGGGGGGGTTAGTCTTAAACCTCACCATGTATCACCAAGGGGAAGGGGGGGGGGGGTTAAAAATACAAAAAAAAATTGTAATTAATGGACGGCCCCATACTGTATAGACGCCAGCACATTAATCTACCCGAAACTGTCAAATTTTCCCAATCAACTTTGAACCTAATGCCTTTAGCGATAAAGTTAAAAATCTATTGAATAAATTTGACAGATTGTAGTAGCTTGATGTGCTGGCAGTCTGTACCTTCCCATTACAGAAAGAAATTTCCGAATCGGATCAGTAGTACCATAGATTCCCCATAGAAACCGTTAGAGCGTTTTCACATTATCCGATCCGATATCGGTGTCGGACGACGATAGCCGACATCCGATAGCCGACACTATGTGCTATTTTCACATAATTTCCGACAAAATCGTTCCGATACGGCCATTTGCTCTATAGCTTAGTGCAGGCAAGTCATCATGGCAGACTATAATAGAAAACTTTATTTGCTGTATCTATTATATTTGAGACGCAAAAAAAGATCTGTCCACAGAAAGTATTGGGTACATTCCATTGTGGAAGCTAGATATTCAGAGGGAGCATTTTATACCCTTTTTAGCAAGCTACAAAACGACGACGACGCAATGATGACAACCAAACTAGTAAACACGCTCAAAATGGCCGCCGCGCATCGGGCTCTACGCACACAAGAGCCAATTTAGATACACATATAGCACACATACAAACATTATCGCCCGACGGCTCACGGGCGTCCGATGGTGCCGCCAGCATATCGGTGCCGGCTCCGATATCCGATATCGGGCCGGACAATATGAAAGACAGGTACATATTTCATACATTTTACTTACCCCGATATCGGATCGGCGTCCGACACCGATATCGGATCGGATAATGTGAAAACGCTCTTAAGCCGTAATTGGTTCAAAGATCGACGAATGTCAGCTGACATTCGTCGTTCTTCGACAGTCATTACCAGTGATCGGAATAGGCCGAGTATATTTACCTAAACTTCGGAGAACAGAGACAGAAAGTGGAGACTTCCTTACGACGACATTTTTTTTTTTTTGGAATTCAGGAAAAATCTTAAATAAGTTGAAAATAAGCTTTATTTAAGATGGGTGAAGGCTGTTTTAACTAAACTTGCAATTACCAAATTTTCGGGATTTCGCGTGAAATACCGAAATAAATAGTCTAACTTTAATTCATGTATTCGAATTATATTTACGATCCCTAAACTAATCGTTGTATCATACATTACATAATAATATAATTGGAATACATGAATTAAAGTTATGACTATTTATTTATAATTTATAGTAATATTATTTAGTAATTAGATTCATTTGGAGATACTTATACAGGATGTTACAGAAAGGGTATATCAATAAAACGAGTTGAAGAGTGTATCTGGTCTAGAATCTCTGTACAAAATTTCAGCTCAAAAGCATTAACTTTGAAAATGCTTAATATTTTTTTATTTCGACATCACGGCGCTGCACTGGCGCGCGGCGGCGTGATGTGCGTGTACTAGGCGCACAGACACACTACAGATAATGGATAATGACCCTCGTAGTGCCATGACACGTTTGTTATGATTTCAATTTAATAAACTATCGAAATAAAAATATATTAAGCATTTTCAAAGTTACTGCTTTTGAGCTGAAATTTTGTACAGAGATTCTAGACCAGATACACTCTTCAACCCGTTTGTATTGATATACCCTTTCCGTAACAACCTGTATAATACCTAATGCTGATTTACTCTATTGCCGTTATTCATAATCCTATTTTATCTCTATTTTAGCTAAAATAGGTTTATAGAACGTTTGTCTTTATCTGTCACGTTGTCATTTCTGTGTGTAAGAAAGAGACAAACCCCATTTTAACTAAAATAGGTTTGATAAGTTTTATGAATAAGGGGGTTTAATTTTAATAACTGATTAATAATTAAGTATGACAACTTTTAATATTTTGTAATTTTTTTTTAATAGTATCAATATATTATTTTGCGCGTCACGTAATGACAAACATGTTTGCACTCAGCTTGCTTTATTATCTTGCATGCACTTTCTATGTATGTACACACACGTTTTAAGCAAATGAAAATCTTATCTTACTTAATCGCTTGCTTAGTATTAAAGTGACCGAGTTCAAAAAACTAGTTTTTTGGCAAATCGCAAAAAACGTTTTGCAATTAGGACTTCGGTTGTTTATTTGGACATACAAGTTACAAGATATTACAGTACCCGGCGATAAATATTGCACATCGACCTTTGGAAAGAAACAATCGGCTAATTTCGGCTTCGTAGTGCGTTATCTCTGTCGCACACTACTTATGTGACGTTAACTGACGTTTTGTCAGTCGTTGTTCAAGTGCGATAGAGTGCGGTCGCGTCCAGTTCAAAATATATATCTAGAGTTGTTAACACCCCCAAATTTAAATAATTTAAAGTTGTACATCTGTGTGTTGTGCATCTTTAGGAAAAATAGGGGAACCTTTTTATTTTACCCCAACCTAAAGCAATCATTTATAGAAAAATTGGTGTATTTTATACAAAGAATAAAAAGAATTATCAAAAGAGGCAAATCATAATTGTTTTAACAGCTCCTAATAGATACCGGACTGTTTGTATTTCGTGCGACAGAGATAACGCTCTACGAAGCCGAAATTAGCCGATTGTCTCTTTCCAAAGATCGATGTGCAATATTTATCGCCGGTTAATGTAGTTGCATTGTTATTTTTACTTTTTAATGATAGAATATGAACCACATATTTCACAGATGGCGTTGAACTAAAGATGACGGTGTATCTAACTCATTTATGACTAATTTTGAATCCGGTCACTTTAATACTAAGCAAGCGCTTTCCCTCTATTCATCTCACAGAACTACCAGGAGAGCTACAATCCTTCCTGGAATGGCTGACTTCCCCTAAGGAAGAGACAGAGGAACGATTCAAACAGACAGAGCCTCTATTCAAGGCGCCAAACCATGCAGATGAAGAGCTGATGGACGACTTCCAAGTCGGGCAGGAAGGTGAAAAAAAAAAACTCAGACGGTCTTGTTACAAGAATAGAATATAATACTCTATATTATGTACACCATAGAAACTGTACAATGGGTGACACAATGGGCGGTCTTATCGCTAAGAGCGACCTTTTAAAGACAACCTTTGGATGGATTAAAAAGGGGAAGGACATACAAATACTGTAGGTAGTCTGTGGTGGAGGGTCGAGTGGTTGACAATGAACCAGCAGTACAGAGTGAACCATGCAAATAATTCAGAAATGCGACGTTGCCGCAAGGTTTATCTTTAGACCTAGGATAAATCATCGAGCCGTTTTTAAATTCAAGCTATAATCCAACAAAGCTAAAGTTCTTATTAAAGGTCGACCGAGACAGGTTTTTCGATCTCGGCCGAGACTCGATCTCGGCCGAGATCGAAAAACCTGTCGAGATCGAGACCGAGAATAAAATAAAATCTCGGCCGATACCGAGAGCCGAGACCGAGAATAGATAAATTGAGTAAAAAAAATTAAATGCGCTATTTCTGCATAATATAGTATTAAATATACTAGAATCGAATGTAATAATAATATGTTTTAAACAGTTTTAATAACCAAATTGGAACAACATGATACTGTATAGAAATAATTTTTTCTGCGTTTTCACCCTTCAAAGAGTGCCGTACCTACTTACAACGGTCTCGGTTATGGGCAAGAATATCGGCGATTCTTAGCCGAGAACCGACGACGTATTCTCGCTAGAATTTGTAGCCGAGAATGTCGAGACCGAGACCGAGATCTCGGTCGACCTTTAGTTAGTTCAAAAACTGAGGTCAAACCCGAGTCTATGTGGTCAATTTTGCATTAACAACTTTAAGTTTGTCGGAATAAAGTTGAAAATACAGTATAACTGGTTCGAGGGTTTAGGCTATGTCTAAAGTTAGAACTCGTATAATATGTTTCATATATGATCTATGACCGCGATAAATATTGTTGTGTAGAATTTAGTCATATTTTAATAGAGAAACACGTTTTGCTCAAATCAACCCAGTTTTCCCGCAATTTTACACTGTTCCTTGCGGAAAATAAAATTACGTGATACTCGCCAGAACCCCCCCCTCTCCCCCACGTGAGATTGGGTGAGAATCGGCTTGACCCCCTCCGTCCCCTAAGCGACTCATGTAGTTAGGCGCTCCACACACTGCACCGCGCTCCGTCGCGGTGAGCAGATTTTTAGATACAAATTCAACTCCCGCGCTCCCGCGCTCACGCGCGCGTAGTTGAATTTGTATGTAAAAATCTGCTCACCGCGACGGAGCGCGGTGCAGTATGTGGAGCGCCTTAACCGGTCAAGCGGCGTGAAACAATACAAGTTGATATTGAAAACATGCGACAAATCGAAATGGCAGATTGTACTCATCATTATGAACAACTTTTACTATGGGACCAAAACTGAAATGGCGAAAAAAAATCAGCTGTTCACTACATTTTGACGAGTTATGCGAATATAAATGTAGGGAACAGCTGATTTTTTTTAGCTTTTTCAGGTTTGGTCCCATAATAAAAGTTGTTCATAATGATGAGTACAATCTGCCATTTCGATTTGTCGCATGTTTTCAATTTCACCCTGTAGAAAATTAATTTTGTCTCATTAGCGGAGCTTGACAGATTAATGGATGCCCCCCTTATTTGTATTGTATGTATAGAGAAATTGGAATTTCCGGATGCATTAAGACTGAGAGGCAAACAATACTTAGCAATTAACGAAAAGGCTCGCTACGAGGAAGATCTCCACTCCATCCAAGACCTGCTGGAACAGTATGACAAAATGACTGATGAAGAGAAGGTGAGTAAAGACCAACGGAGTTACCGTATATTCGCTGACTGCGTAGCCTTTTTCTCGATTCTCTGTCTGGAAAAAAAAATAAGAAAAATTGTTTATTACGCACAAACAAAACGCACATAACAAAAAAAAAAAACGTCCTTCCAAAGCCAAAAGCCTCGTATTCAAACAATTAAAGTTTTGACAATTTTGTCCATTGCTTAATGTCAGGGCCAGGGACCAAAGACAATTTACATTGCGTAAATAGGAATTGAGTGCGTTTCAACAAATACTTCCTATGCCGTTATGTTGGCAGTAATGTATACCATTTCTTATTCTTCACCACTCCTTAATGTTTTGGGCATGATCCTAACACGGAAACCTTATAAATCTTAAAAAATCCGCAGAATCGTCTTTCCATATCTACTATCTTAACAGACATGGGCACAAAATACATAATTGACAACATTTCATATTTTTAACCTGCATGTATTATTACGTTATATAAAAGTAAATTCAAATCTAGGGTACCCATATTTTTTCGTTTTTCGAAATTATGTACTTTTCATTCATAATTTTAACTTTGAAATTCGGTGTATTCTAAAAAGACGTAAGTGCCAGATGACGGTAGAATGGCGATATTACCTTTGCTTTATTGTGACCCGTCAAAAAAACTGTTAGATGTCACTTGTCTCAGTCGTTGTTTTGGTTCCGTCATTGGCGTATATTTTTCATTGGGATCCATTTTATTGGCGAAATATCAATCAAAAATTGATAATATTAACAGTAAGCAGCGTGTCGAGTTGATAGGAAAAAATATTGTTGAATTCAATTCAGTTTTTTAGTTGTTTTCTAGTTACACTTCTTAGGTGACATTGACATGTCTTGTTTGATATAATGTTTTCAATCAAAGACATTGGAATGCGCAAAGGTAACTACCTCATTCCGCCGTTTATGTGACGTCATCACATGTTTTTTGATTTTGATTTTTTTTTCTCAGAAATTTAGAAATAAAAAAATAAAATAAAAATATATTTGAACTCAGGATACGAAAATAAAGAAATAGTATTTTTGTTTTAAGGTCGTGTCAGGTTTGAAATGTTGTCAATTATGCTCCTAGCGGAGGACAGGGGAGCCAACATTATAACATAGGAAGTATTTGTTGAAACGCACTCTACGTACGCGCTGACAGGTGTCTTGGTTAGTGCCTAGAGCCACAGAATACTTAATAGTACTACGTACAGAAGGGAGACTCCCTTCTTGCACGAGCTTTGCTTGGCGTCTCCCAAGCATAGCTCGTGTCTTCGGCTGGCTGGATAGGCAGTCGCTCCATGTAAAACACTGGTATTCAGCAGCATCCGAGTAGACAGGAAGCCGACCAGGCAGATGATGATGACGACTTTTTAGAAGCCAGGACTTAGTCGAATGTCTATTGTTTCAGGGTACATTGTTAAGAGTGAAAGATTATCTGGAGAAACAATTGGCGTTCCTTGAGCAGCAGCTTTCTGCCTACGAAATTTACACAGTAAGTATTCATTATCGAGGGGCCCGTGGCTAAATAATAACAGCCGCACAGGTCGATCGATCAGGATCAGGTTAGGGTTTATGTGTAAGGGACATGGTGTGTGTTATTGAGGTACGTGCAGATGACAATATGAACATGAAACGTGATCTTTATTCTCATTCTAATAAGGTTGCCGTTTGATTGCTGGTATCAGAGGTGGAATAACTGTGAAGGACTGTATGTTATCACCAATCAGAAGTTACTGCGGCACAATGACATGCCACGTTGTAATCCCTTTGTTTCTTCACTTTAAAAGTTAATCATTTTGGTTATTCCGTTTATCCACCCCAAAAAATCCACCCTAGCCCGAGTTAAATAAACGGAATTTAAAAGCTTAGGGTGGATTTTCGGACATACGTTTCCGCGTATAAACGGAATAACCAAAACCTTTTTTGTTAACAGTTTTTAGAAAAACTTGACATACCAAGGAACAAAAGGGATGTTTATATAATAAAACAACAAACACCAAAGCAAAGACCGCGAAGAAGACCACATAAATTCAACAGAAACTACGGCAAAAAGCACACAAGGACCACGGCAGGTTATAATGATGAATCTCAACTCACAGAAACTGTAATGAATAGAAGAACTGTCGAAAATAAAGAATCAACACACCCGACTTCAGATATAAACGTTCATCAGAAAATGAGGAAGAGGAATTTAAAAGACGTGTATTATAGGGCTATTGCGGAAGCTAAAAAGTTTTCTTTGGCTAAGATTAATCATGAGAAAGATGAGGGTAGTCGGTTTGAGACCAGTACTGCGATGGGAAAGAAGTGATTGCTTTTGCACGACTCATAATGCTTGTCTAAAAATTATTTTTGCCTCCTTTCTGCAACTGTATCTATTGTTATACTCCTGCTAGTACACAGAATCTACTTGATTTACATACCATTGTATAGATAATTTAATGGAGATTAATTCTGTACTTTTCAAAAATTGATTCAATGCAGTAGTAACGAAAAAAAAACATCAAAATATGTCTAAAAAAATTTCCGACAATCGTAACCTGAAAAAAATTTAGCTTGCGAAAAAATGAATTGGTTGAGTAATTTTTTTTTTTTTGATAGATTTGTTACATCCATTGGAGAAACCCGGTTTTTTATACGATCAACTGAGCATTATAAGTCGTGCACTTTGGATTTTCCAAATTTTTCGCAGATACTGCGACCTTCGCCGTCCGTTTTCACTGACACTAAAAGGGACAGCTTAGTGAATGCCTAAACAAAACCATGCTGTTGGATTTTCAACACTTTGCTCAATGTTGAGAGTTGAAAATCCAATAGTGTGCTTTTATTTAGATGCATAATCTGCCTAATAATGTTCCCACTGTTGGGACACAGGCTTCCCCTCTTTGAGAGGGACTGACGCACTGGACTGGACCCACGTGGTTGATTACAGCCCACTCCCTCTTGAAGAGAGGAGGCCTTATGTAGGTGACGCATCGGGTATTAGGGTATTACTACTCATGATCGACATCGATCGATCAACATTACGATAGTTGTGTAATTTTATACAAGATCGATCTATTTTCATTGAAATATATACGATGTCGATCTTGCCCAATTATTGCGGATTGATCGATTTATCGTCCATCGATGTCAAAAAGTAAATGATATGTTTGTATATTTCTATGATTTTCTATACTAGGTGGAACTGAAAATCTCAGGGGTCATTGTACTCATCATTATGAACTACTTTTACTATGAGAACAATCCTCAAATCGAGAATCTTTTTCGATTTGATCGAGAATTTTTTTCTCAAATTGAAAACTTAGAAGTGAAGTGAGCAGTCATTTTACAGGCACTCACGCATTAAGGTGCCCGAAGTATTTATTTATTAATCTTAGTCCACTAAGTACATGTAACGACAGACTGAATGCCTTTGGCGTTCTCTACCAGCCAGTGGTGGACAGATAACATGCCAGATGCGTTGTTTGCGAAAAAAAATCTCCTATTCCAAACATTTTGTCCAGGGCTGCCGCGTGCACTTTGGTTGCGAATTTGTATTGTACGTAAACGCATGAAAGTTTTTTTTAAATTCCAACAACTTGTACCTATAAGTACAACTAAATGCAGTCTTTTTTTAATGGTCTCACGCAGGTCGCGCAGGTCAAACTAGAAGGTTTTTGGCTGCTTTTACGGGCTTGCCTGTGGGTGCCTCAATAAAGTAAGACCTGGTAGTCTTCAGGGCTTAAAAACTTAAAAAAAAATAAGGGACTACACGCTAAGGGCACCCTGTGGGGTACGGACCTCGGTTTTGGTCGTTGCCGGAGGAAAGCAGCAAGAGGGACAGACAGAATCGGATGATGCTAACTCGCACTCAGTCTACGCACTCTATTGGTACTTGGAAGGTCGGGTCCGTTCGTGCGTGTTCGCACGAGTAAAATTTGTAAGAAAACGCGTCCAAAGAGCGCGCGGCCTTATGCGAATGTATCAGTGGCGTGCATTGCATATAGGCATATAAGCAGTGCCTACGACGATATATCAACATAAGCCTGTCAATTAAATTTTAGTGTGTGCGCCCCAGAAACTCACTAAAATTATTATACCTAACAAAAAACAAAATCTTCATACAAACACGCGAAGCAGTAGGCAGTCGCTGGACGGCCTACTCGGCTCCCGTACTATTCGCACATTGTCATTGGTCTTTACTCGTTCAAGTTAATGTGACAAAATTAAAAATACGTACGTCTCACGCGTAATACCATGACGTTCGATCTTCGCAATTTATCACACACAACACAAATAACCACACTTTTAACCTCACTTTTTTTTCTGATTATTGATCTTTTGCCTAGACTAGATCCGGCCTAGTGCATACCTACTCTGAAAACCAATGCACGCCACTGGAATGTATGGTGCAGCAGATTTTTTATTCGCGATTTCTGTTTGAGTTCAATGACCTCGACAGTTTTTCAGTTTCTTTTTTCATTTATTACATCTTGTAAATTGGTCATAAATTTATGTGTCGTATCTTTTTAACCGACTTCAGAAAAAGAGGAGGTTCCTCTAAATCTCTACCAGATTCTTATGTCCTTGAATAACAATCGTGACTTTGTAATTATGTTTTAAAATATTGGTTTTTTAGTGACATTATTTGTATTAGAGTTTATTTGTAGGATTTATGAGACAGTGAGGAAAATGAAAATATATTATGAATTATAAGTTTTTTTGTTGTTTTTTTTTATTTATTTATTTATTGGTCTACCACAATCGTTACACTGTTCAACCAAATTGACCTATGTGACGTTTTGTCAGTCGTTGTTCAAGTGCGATAGAGTGCGGTCGCGTCCAGTTCAAAAAATATATTTAGAGTTGTTAACACCCCCAAATTTAAATAATTTAAAGATGTACTATGGCATCTTTAGGAAAAAGAGGGAAACCTTTACGAGGTCAGTCACGCGAAGTTATCATTTATAGAAAAATTGGTGTATTTTATACAAAGAATAAAAAGAATTATCAAAAGAAGCAAATCATAATTGTTTTAGCTGCTCCTAATAGATACCGGACTGTTTGTATTTCGTGCGACAGAGATAACGCTCTACGAAGCCGAAATTAGCCGATTGTCTCTTTCCAAAGGTCAATGTGCAATATTTATCGCCGGGTACTGTATGTAGTATACTAAGCGACTACACGCTAAGGGCACCCCCTGTGGGGTTCGGACCTCGGCTTAGGGCGTCGCTGAGAGAGGGCAGCAAGGGACAGGCTGGATCGGTATGCGTGCTCTTTTATACTGGCTTGCTTGTCAGTCGGTGGGGCGAGCTGTAGCCAACCGAACAACTTATAAAACCGGAAGGTACTCGAATAATTTACGTTAATATTTTTAAATTAATCAAAAGCAACGTTTCTTCCACAAATAATAATCCCATCTTCCTAGCATGGTGGGGGGTTATTCCGTTTATCCACTCCAAAAAATCCACCCTAACGCATGTTCGAGAATCCACCCTAGGCCTAATTGGATAAACGAAATTTAGAAACTGGTTTTTATTTTTTTTGTGAATTCTCGGACATGCGTTTCCGAGTATCCACCTTCGGGTAGATTTTTTGGAGTGGATACACGGAATAACCGGCGGTGGGGCAGCTGCTGCAGGTGCAGAAAACCTCCGCGGTGTATTCCAACATGATTTCGAGTTTACTTATGTTCGAGCCATTTGGGGTTTCAACAATAGGTCCATGGGGTCCGAGTGCTCATTTGGTTTGTGTCCGTTTCGACTGCTCGGACACACTGTCGTAAAAGGAAAACGACTACGTCAAAATTATGAAGGAATTTGGTTTCACTAACAATTAAAATCGCAAATTCGTAGATCCAATATCCATCGCCGCGCGGTCGAAACGTGGAGAACCGCGCGGCCACGCAGTACTCCGGAGCTTAGTGGAGGTCCCATTCTTTTTGATAACCACTGATACGATTTCGATGTAGACAGTTTCAATAAAGCCCTGATGATATTTGCACTTCACGACCTATGCTATGCACATAACTTGAATTTGGCACTTACAATTGTATTGAAAATTGAGTATACAGGGTGTTACGGAAAGGGTATATCAATACAAACGGGTTGAAGAGTGTATCTGGTCTAGAATCTCTGTACAAAATTTCAGCTCAAAAGCAGTAACTTTGAAAATGCTTAATATTTTTTTATTTCGATAGTTTATTAAATTGAAATCATAACAAACGTGTCACCGCACTACGAGGGCCATTATCCATTATCTGTAGTGTGTCTGTGCGCCTAGTACACGCACATCACGCCGCCGCGCGCCAGTGTAGTGCCGTGATGTCGAAATAAAAAAATATTAAGCATTTTCAAAGTTAATGCTTTTGAGCTGAAATTTTGTACATAGATTCTAGACCAGATACACTCTTCAACCCGTTTGTATTGATATACCCTTTCCGTAACACCCTGTATACCTGTACATATGTAGTACTAAGTCTTCGGGCGTGAATTACCTGCCTCTGAGTAGCACTTCCAGAAGGTACCGCCAGTTTGACGTCAAAGTGGCGGGACCAGGGATGTCTTGACATACTTCCTTTACCTTTAGAGGTACAAATGTATTGTTTAGGGTACAAATAGTACATATGTAGTACAAACACTTTTTAAATTGGGGACTTGATCCCGTCATCTTGACGCTCACGCCGCGCGGTCGAAACATGGAGAACCGCGCGGCTACGCAGTTTTCTTAATATCGTATTTGGAGAGATATCGCCAAGCGGTTAGTCGACTCTTCACGTGACCAGAGGGCTGGCCTATTTCATGGCCAAAGAATTAAGTAAAATAACCGTAAAAGGACTAATTCCAACCATTCATTTCTGTACGGATGTCTGCTTGATCTTAATCATCATCATCAGCCTACAACAGTCCACTGCTGTACATAAGCAAGAAGAAGAGTGGGGCGCGTCTTCGTGGATGGCACTCAGTATCTGCCATGTAAGTATTTAGTAATGAAGTCTGTTAAAAAGCTGTTATTTTTAACGGATTTCAAAAAAGGAGGTTCTGTATTCGACCCGTATGTATGTATGTTTGTATGTCCACGGTTTTTTCAAAAACTAATGAACCAATTTTGGTAATTCTTTCACTAATGTGATCTGCATACTTTCAGGAAGGTTTTAGTATAAAATATATTAGGGAATTTTTCTTATGTATCTAGGAATTTATATGCATAAATGTACTGCATCTCCGGCATTTCTATGCAAATTTTGATGATTCTTCTAGCCAGTGTCTTCAATTCTTCCATGCTCTAGTGTCAATCGAATTTTTGTGGGGTAGGTATATTTTTTACAAAAAAAAGCCGACTACGTTTTTCACAGTACACACAGACACTTCAATTTTGTTTATTTGTATAGATATAGATGCAACAACTACCCTAGGTAATATTTTCCAAAGTTATCACTTAGATCTTAAAACCTTCCTTAAATCCCTAAGGATGGCTAAAGAACATTTCTACTTTATAACTATCAATTTTCTTGTTAGACGAATATAAACGCAGCAGAACCAATCCTGAGAAATGATATCCATTACTTATGCCTTGTATCTTAGGGACTACACACATTTGTACGGATTGGTACGCACAGTGGCGTGTATTGCATATAGGCATATAAGCAGTGCCTACCTCGATATATTAACATAAGCCTGTCAATTACATTTTAGTGTGTGTGCCCCACAATTAAGAAACTCACTAAATTATCATACCTAGCAAAAAACAAAATCTTCATACAAACACGCGCGGCAGTAGGCAGTCGCCCGGACGCTACTCGGCTCATGTGCATAACTCCAGCTTCCTCATATGTGATAGAATAATTCTACCTATGCCAATATTTAAGGCATAATAGCTGCAATCCAAGTTCCCAGTCTTAATTTAGCTGCCACAAAAACTTCGTCAATATGAGTCGTTTAGTGTGTGTTAGCTAGAGTGACGTCATCCCAGCTTCCTCATTCAATACCAGGCAAACCAGTGAGGTTAGGGTTTTGGAATATAGTCAGAAAAATAAGGCATAATAGCTGCACAAGGAAGGAAAAAACTGAACGATAATACTTAAAAAGTGTTGAAACTACGATAAAAAAACGTGTGTGTAAGCTGGAGTGATGTCACCCCAGCTGCTCATGTCGTATCTTCCAAACGAAAGAAGATATGATTATGTATGATAGCTTAAAAATTAAGGCATAATAGCTGCCATTGGCAGCAAAATTTTCAAATCTCTGGTCAAAATACTCTATGAGTTATTAAACCGATAAGTATGTGTAAGCTGGAGTGACGGCACCCCAGCTGCTCATGTCATATCTTCCGAACGAAAGAAGATACGATTATGTATTATAGCTCAAAAATTAAGGCATAATAGCTGCCATAGGCAGCAAAATTTTCAAATCTCTAGGCCTTGTAGTTTCCACGTAATAAGCAAAAAAAACTGTTCCGCGCCAAAAACATCAATTATTGCTTCGGAGATTGTAAACAGCGGCGTTGCCGTTCCGTGCGCTTCAATACTGCAACCAAGTTTGCACTTAGCATGCATTCTATTAGAAGTCATTTTTACTTGCGCTCAAAATATTTTTAATTTTGTATATTGAGGATATAGAATAAGAGCCGACTGAACTATGAATGTAATAAAGTAGATTCTTATCAACTTTAGACGACGAGAGAACTAGGTACACTTACAGTACCTAAACACATTTTGAATACAATTGGTTTGTGCTTTATTTCTGAGGTTGATGAAATAAGATAGAATTGGTCTATTAATGCTTATTATTACTAGCGATTGAATTACTTTTTCATGAAATCGTGACATTTGAACAATTCTATACATACCTAAAGCAAATCTAAAGTAATGTCGAATAAGAACAAATGTCATTAAGAAAATCGGTCAAGTGCGAGTCGGACTCGCGCACCGAGGGTTCCGTACAAAGGACTTGGCTAAAAGTTCATAGACAAAAAACCCAGAATCGCCAACAACGAAATGTATAAAAATGGGTTCACTATAGTAAACCCAGTACGGTTTCAAAAAATCAGCCTCCTAAACCATATAGTGTAAAAGTTATTGAATATAGCTTCGCAAAAAGCATAAAATGTTAAAGAGTCGTCTGACAGACGTCTTCTAATTTTGCAGGCAAAATAACCAGCAGAAGAGAACGCTCTTTCTGCCACGGGAAACACATACATTTATGTTCCTGTGCAATATCGTTAATCTCGCGAGATCTCGTCCGATTTTTGACCGAGATTAAGGTAAATATGGCCGAGATATCGCGAGAACGAGATTGCATTCCCTATTCTAGGTCAACGGGAAGTACTCTATACATTTTGATTTCCTTAAGAGTGTCGAAATATACCTACGTTTCATAAACGGCCGTATCTTTTTTTTTACGTTAACTTAGAAGTTCGATTTTTTTACAGCTTCAAGGGACCGCAGACCTGAATATATGGTATTAATTTCAACTCGATACCTCCACGCATTCCTGACATAAAGGGTCTTGACAGACAGACAGACGGACATCAAAGTGATCGTATAATTGTTCCGTTTTTTCCTTCTGATTTACGGAACCCTAAAAGAGATGGCTCAAAGACCAATGCCTCAATGCCTAAAAAAACGGTTGCATTTATCTGTGGACATCATTTTTGCTACGCCAAACGCAAATCAGCTGTCAATAGTGAAAAGATTTGATTTCGAGCTTGTAAAATCACATTTTGCTGGCGGTTGAGTATATATGTTTATACGTCCTAATAATAAAACTTCTATACTTCTTCTTCTTTTCTCTTCTTCTACTTCGTCCGCGAACTGATTAAAAGTGTAAGTAAACTTTAATTTTCTTTCGTCCTGTTTAAACACACAATTTGACTATAAATAACTCAATACTTACATAGTACGATTAATAATACATTACTGCAGCGGCCAGCAAAAGAGGCATTGATGGATGATGTGGGCCGAGGCACATATACGTAAGTCCATCAATGCTTGCTTGCTTCGATTTATCTTGAAGAAGATTGTCAAAATAATGCTCAAATTTCCAAGCATGTTTGAGAAAAATATGTAGTCGGCTCCCAGTCTATAATCTAGTTCAAACTACTTCAAACTGATAATGTAGCGCACGGAACGGCAACGCCGCTGTTTACAATCTCCGAAGCAATAATTGATGTTTTTGGCGCGGAACAGTTTTTTTTGCTTATTACGTGGAAACTACAAGGCCTAGAGATTTGAAAATTTTGCTGCCTATGGCAGCTATTATGCCTTAATTTTTGAGCTATAATACATAATCGTATCTTCTTTCGTTCGGAAGATATGACATGAGCAGCTGGGGTGCCCTCACTCCAGCTTACACATACTTATCGGTTTAATAACTCATAGAGTATTTTGACCAGAGATTTGAAAATTTTGCTGCCAATGGCAGCTATTATGCCTTAATTTTTAAGCTATCATACATAATCATATCTTCTTTCGTTTGGAAGATACGACATGAGCAGCTGGGGTGACATCACTCCAGCTTACACACACGTTTTTTTATCGTAGTTTCAACACTTTTTTAGTATTATCGTTCAGTTTTTTCCTTCCTTGTGCAGCTATTATGCCTTATTTTTCTGACTATATTCCAAAACCCTAACCTCACTGGTTTGCCTGGTATTGAATGAGGAAGCTGGGATGACGTCACTCTAGCTAACACACACTAAACGACTCATATTGACGAAGTTTTTGTGGCAGCTAAATTAAGACTGGGAACTTGGATTGCAGCTATTATGCCTTAAATATTGGCATAGGTAGAATTATTCTATCACCTATGAGGAAGCTGGAGTTATGCACATACTCGGCTCCCGTACTATTCCCACATTGTCATTGGTCTTTAGTCGTTCAAGTTAATACGACAAAATTAAAACTACGTACGTCTCACGCGTAATACCATGACGTTCGACCTTCGCAATTTATCACCCTTAAGTATGCATGCCTACTCAAACAACCACACTTTTGACCTCACTTTTTGTTCTGATTAGTGAACGCGTTTGCCTAGACTAGACCCGGCTTAGTGCCTACCTATTCTGAAAACCAATGCACGCCACTGGGTACGCTCCGCAAGAGTAACAAAAATATTCTGTAAAAGTAAGAGTTCGTAACCGACGATATATTATTTCGATGAAGTTCACGATAAAATCGTCACATTAGAAATTATAAAAGTGCAAAATTCGTATAAATCTACCAACTCCTTTACAGCCCAAGGGACATCTGAAAGCTACATTTAAACGTCAAGTAACAAACTAATACATTTCCAACAGAACTGCAATAAACTGCACTATAATAACATAAAAGCATTCGTCTCCAACTAAATATTATATTTCACGAACCACCCTGTATGTTTCGGTGATAAAATGCAGGCACACCCTGTATTATTAACTAGTATCGTCTGGGATTGAGATTAAAAAGTTTACGGTGGGTAGTTTGAGGGAAAAACTGAGCTTTAGCTGTTCATAGTCGAGATTTGTGACCGATTAGTGGCAATTGGCAAGCCCTCTATTAAATTACAATCATGTAACAAACAGAATAGGGGGCCTAAAAAGGCCACTTTGGCAGAATCATAAAAGGATAACATTATGAAACATAATAAAAGTCGTAAAATCGTCACAAACTGACAATCCATACTATCCATACTAATATTATAAATTCGAAAGTAACTCTGTCTGTTTGTCTGTCTGTCTGTTACCTTTTCACGCCTAAACCGCTGAACCGATTTAGATTAAATTTGGTATAGAGATAGTTGGAGTCCCGGCAAAGGACATAGGATAGTTTTTATCCCGATATTCCCACGGGCCCGAGACTTACGCGGGTGAAACCGCGGGGCGCTGCTAGTAGTACACAATTCACTTCATCTTAATCATTAACTCAAAAACGCATTTATTTTAAATAAACCAATTACAGGCATGAATTATAATATTATCAAGGAGTCGGTCAGTCAGAAAGATGAAGCTAATTGTCTATACCAAAGCGCAGTAGGTACTGTAGAATAGGGGCTCTATTCTACGGAATCAAATCCCAACCACTGTTTAACAGGATATATTTAAAAAGACTTTTATCCCATTTACAAATAATTATAATCTTCGACTTATTTTATAGACGTCAAACCTACGACTCCCATATGACATCTGTTTGAATGTTCGAAAGGAACTCGTTATAAATATATGCAGCGGCCTGACCCGCAAGGAGGTCTGTAACCCTCAAAGAACTCTCTACATCAGCTACGCCCACCTTAGAATAAAAGTATGGGCATAGCCGGAGACTTTTATTCACACCATTCGAATATCCAAACCCTATCTACCTATCCTATTGTATATTGACCTAACTCCGAGGAACAAATTTACATGATGAGGCCCGTCTCTTGCAAGAGTAAGCTTAAGTCAGGACGTACGAACCGCGAATCCAACACCACGTTAAGTGTCAAGCAAATTAACATCTATATGTGCCAATATGCACCCATACAAACTAACGTCGTCATGCTTAAACCTCGTCGTGTCAAAACCGCGGTAAAAGGCGCGACGCGGCCTCCTAATAATAACACTTGATGTGAGAGTTCACATCAACCTAGAAGAGGCTTAAGAAAATTAAACGATCTTAGCATCAAATTCTTTTAACTCCATCGGACGGGATTGAGCCAGAGGGAGGGAAAAGTTTAAGAGGCCAGGGTTCATTGAAGAAAATTATCATACGCTCCTACTCCAGCAAAGAATGTCAAATACCTAATTCGAAAATCAATTATTTAATATCAGTCAATACTGATAAAACTGTTGGTCCTCAAACACAAGTTGAACCGAAAGTGTCAACCAAACACACTTTGCAAGGGTTATACCCCTGTTAGCAAAGTCGGTGACAACTTATGCTGAGTGTCTGTCACCCCCCCTTCTATAGGAGTGACCACAGTTTTCACAATAACTATCCTCCTATCACTCGCGTCATTAAATATGCTGGAGTAAGAGTGTCCTACCCCTACTTGAAATCACGTTGAAGTCGACAATTTATTCAGGCCTCCCATCCCTTTTATATTTGTTTAGGATATATTTAAAAAGACTTTTATCCCATTTACAAATAATTATAATCTTCGACTTATTTTATAGACGTCAAACCTACGACTCCCATATGACATCTGTTTGAATGTTCGAAAGGAACTCGTTATAAATATATGCAGCGGCCTGACCCGCAAGGAGGTCTGTAACCCTCAAAGAAGTCTCTACAGTACCTATGGAGAAGAACGGACAAGAAACTCCATGGACGATCTTTTAAATCAAAATAATATGGCTACAAAGTCTTGGTTACATCATTCATGTTAAAAATTATGCATGTGAGAATGATGCAGAACGTTAAAAGCGTCCGTAATGAAAAGATAAAAAAAAAACAATTTAAATAATAAATTAAATTTAAATAAGCCATGGCAGCAAAGAGATGACCAGTCCCAACTGACGGCGCCCGTACATGAAGGTATGATTCCGATCTCGGCAGCACGCAGCAGTGCTGCCGCAGCACTGCTGGTCCCCATATATTCTCTATAGGAATGTCGCGCAGCATTGCTGCCGTGCTCGGAATGTAATCTCATATAAACCCATAGAAAATGTATGAGGACCAGTAGTGCTGCGACCGCACTGCCGCGGCAGCACTGCTGCGTGCTGCCGAGATCGGAAGCATACCTTGACGCTGTAAGGTAGGTATATTCTGTAAAAATTCTCACCGTGAAAACTTACGGGAAGTGAGCTGTTAATAGTGTCAATCCCTTGCATCAGGTGGAATGACAAATCATTTCACTTCAGTTTTTTACGGTGAGATTTTTACAGAATACTCCTCCTAAAACGAAAAAGTCTGTAAAACACAAAATAAAAAATGTTTTGAACTAGTAATGTCGGTATAATTCAGTTGACGGGCGGTTACTCGCCATTTTCTGTAGTTAACAACCCTTCGAACGGTTTCATTGCACATTAAATAAAGGCACCATGCTTTTGGGGAAAGGGAGACTTTTAAAACTGTAAATTTATGAGTCGAAAAATGAGAGACTGAAATACAGACACTGAAATTTTAACCTTATTAACTTTAAAAAATAAGTAGATAGTTATTTTCTTTTACGATTATTTTAAAGTGTAACTTCTTTAGGATTCAAGTCATGAATACCTTCAGAAAGTCTCAACAAAAATTTACATTCCCATTTTTATTGAGAAAATTTAACTAATTATTTACACTAGATACTAAATTAAATGACTATCTGACTTACTATACAAATAAATACAAAAACAGAGGTCACTTAGGCGTCGAAGTACTCGTCCGCATCAGTCTGACGCAACTGTCTGATAAAAAAAGAAACTATGAAACGTGTACTAAACATAATGGCGGCTATCGCTGTCTCGCTTTAACATCTTCAGTTTGCGCATATTATTATTAATCAATTTATTTCAGATAAAAATCAATCCATACAATTACAAATTATAAATACATAGAATTAAATAAACAAACAAAAACACAGAGAAATAAATGATAACAATCATACACCCATCACAATATGCATCCATTTGTTTTGGATAGGGCAATCCGCACGAGCTACAAACGTCTGCAGGATACTGTTGCCACTGGCTCGCACGCGCTGCAACAAGGAGGCTACCTTATTCCGTATAACCGCATGAAAGCCGTCCGTTCGCGCCTCCGCAAACATTCCGGACGCACTACAATAGCGAGGCAGTCGCATCAGCATCCTGAAGACGTTGTTGTATTGAACACGCAGAGCATTAGCAGCCCGGCGAGTAAAGGCTACCCACAGACTGCTCGAGTATAAAGATTGACAGTACGCCTTACGCCGCATAGTCTGTGTCAATTTTGTTATGTTGGTATTCAGTTTTAGTACAAGTTTTAATACAAGCGACGTTTTCATCTTTTTCGATGGGACTCCCGTCTTTTCTTACAAATTACTTACTCTATGGTCCGCATCGCTGTCATCTGGAAGAAAGGTCTGTGAGACTTTGTACAGCAGGGGAGGCAGTGTAAGTTGAGTCTCACCATTTAGATTTAGATTATTTTTCTTTAAGTACACTGTATTTTAATAATTGTTTGCTGCACCGGACGACGTCATTACGTCAGCGCCGGCTGTCGCTAAAAACCAGCGCTGGGGCTCTGTCCTGCATAGGGTCGCAGCATAATGCTGAGCGATAGCCGTTTTGCGTGGATGTGACGCATGTTTCCCCCTACCTTTTTATTTTATTTTTTGTGTTTATGTTCTCTTTTGCGTCATTTTCACCGCAAATAATCGTATTTTCTTTCTTTCTAGATAAAATTCGCCTTGCTATTCAACATGTAATCTCTTGGCTCGGTCGAGACTTTCATCTTTTTTTTTATGTAATAATTGCTATGGTTTAATACCAGAAATAAACTATTAGAAATATTTAAAAATGTAATTAAATATGTGAATAGATAAATAAACGAAATAATAATACTTTTTTATATTTTTATAACTATTTTTTTTTAATTATTTTTTTTATTTTCTATATTTTAAGTAATATTTAAAAATGTAAATGGATAAATAAACGAAATAATAATACTTTTCCAGATAATCTAAGAAACGATTTTTAGAAACACAAAACCACAATTTCTACATCAATCGAACCGTCAGCTTCGAATCTTATCCAGTCACAAATACCCCCCGCTATAAACAGGATTGTCTCCTCCCTCCCTAAGACACTGTCACCCCCACACTAAGCGCTCTTGACAAATGTTTATAGTTTGTTCCCACGCGATCTCCGAAACATTACGCCGTGTCTCGGGGAATTCGTTCGGCGTGGATACTCTAGCGTTCTTCTTTTTAATTGATAATAAGTTAAGTGGTTTCTTTTTAAGTTGGAAATGTTTTTATTAGTTTGTAGTTTTAAAATTAATATTAAATAACATCACGCCTGTTTTTACTGCAGGATAAGGCAGAAGCGTAGATAAAAAAAAACATATTCCAACATTTTTATTAATAATTAAAAAAAAAAATATTTTTTATTGTAGATAGCGAAAATACAGATGTTAAAAAGTAACACTATATTTTTAATCTGTCGAGCTCCGCTAATGAGATGACACACAATTGATTTTCTATTGTTACGTCGCCAATAGGTGACGTGCGGTGCTTGATACCATTTTTGACAAGTTTTTGACATTGATTGTCGCTGAGATGAGTTTACGACTAGAATTTAAATGTTTTTAATTACGAGAATTGGCCTTCTGAGCGTTTTACGGTGGTCCTACGTTTGGGCAGTGCCTTAACATTTTGTGCATTTAATTTACTACGGATGCATTTAATATAATCGCCTTTTATTTGTAGGAGAGCACTGGCCAAGTGGTAACGGCTGCGACTTACGAGGTGTATGTCGTAGGTTCGAACCCAGACAGGCGCCTTACTTTGTGTAAATTATTTCATCACGACTGCTCTCAAATCGGTGAAGGAAAACTTCGCGAGGAAACCGGCATGTCCTAGAACGAAAAATTCGAAGACGTGTGACGTCTGTCAACCCGCACTGGGCCCGCGTGGTGGATTACGACCCACTCCCTCTCACCGAGAGGAGGCCTGTGTCCCAGCAGTGGGAACATTATAGGCTGATTATGTTGTTTGTAGAGAAAGATTGACTGTGTAAAGATTGACCTCTTTTGATCCTTTAGCGACTTACAACATTTATTATAAATAGCGAAATGTGGATATTAGGGTGGTCCTTATTTTTCGACTATTGAATGATCCTCGGGGCACTTTCTCATTTGATTATATACCTCTAAATATGAAATACGTTTTTTTTTTTGTTTTTGTTAAGATTTAGAGGTCGCTACCGGCTGTCAAAATTTTTACAAATAGCGTTGAAAGACAGCTTACATAAAGGTTTCAATAATTTCTAATTTAGGTGTCTATATATATATTTTGGATGGTTATATTAAAAGTAATAAGTAAATTAAAAAACTGGCATACCTATTCAATTAAAAAAACATGTCATCAGTAAAATTGAAAAAGTGTTCAAGGAATGGCAGAATCTAAAAAAAAATAAAGAAAACAGGAAAAAAACGTTCAGAAGCATTGAAGAATAAAAATAACAATAATTTCGTAATAGTTTGTAAGACCTGGGTATAAAAATAAAGAATTCTAACAAATACAGATTTTGAGTTTTTATACTTTTTATTTAAAATTCAAACCTTGGTAGCGACCTCTAAATGTCATTTAAAAATTTCAAAATAAATACTGAAATACTTTCTTATGGTATATAACCAAATTACGTGGTGCCCCGCGAAATTAAAGAAAAAAAAAAAGACGGGTTGCACTCCGGGAGTGCCGGCAGAAGTGAAAACTTGAATATTAACGTTGAAATAAATCAATTATTAATTGAATTAATATAACTCATTTTTTTCACTATTTCTGCGTCACCTTTTTCATTAATAGATGCACTTTGTTCAATTTCCATATTTTAAACACTTTATATAAACGAATTTTACGAATACACAGCAGTGTGGCTACTACACAGACGGTCGAGCCATCAGCTGTCCATCCATCCATCCATACACCCACACCCACACCCACACCCATCCATCCATCCATCCATTGTCGTGTGTCACTTGGTTCACTTCGGTTGGCGCCGCCGTAGAAAGAGAGGGGGGGGGGGGTAATCTCTCCTGACGGTCACGTGTCGTGACGCGATGCCTTGACGCGAATTTAACATTTTTTACCCATTACAAAAAGTGTGCAACGCCGCTAAAGAAGTTTTCACTTCAAAAAAAATTTCTTAGGAAAAAGGACCACCCTAGTGGATATACTATAGATAAACCTTTGCTTACCCCTTTAGTGAGTACAAGCGTGATGTTATATGTATTATTTCAATAAACAGTCTAGCATTTATTTATGCATTAGTGCCGAAATGCACCTAAAGGTAGCCAGACTGAATAGTGATGTAACTTAAATACATTATCGATATGCGACGACTTGTATACGATAATTAGTGCTGTACATTATCGACATTATGACGTCGAGACTGCACTTTGGTGCGACTATTAGGCTAGGGATGTGAAAGAGTTTTGTCGATTTTAAACGAAGCGCTTTGTATTTTGGGAACTTATTGTCCTTGTGTTCTTTTTGATATAATACGATACGAATTCATTTTGAAATGAATGTAATAATAATGATAATAGATAGACCGAGCTTAGACCCCGATTACCACGATTACCCATGCACAAAAAAAATAGGGCGTTGGTGTGTGCCTTGGATTCGCAGCTCAAGAATTTCTTCGAGAGCAGCGAGGATCTCGTTGATACACACTCGATCCTGTATTGTGCGGCTGTGGCGGCATGTCGTTTAGCTAACGTCAAGTTTCCAAGTTGTGACGGAGCTACTCGACCAAAACCAGCCGTACCAGCCTGGCAGCACAGGATCGAGTGTCGTATCGATGAGACCAGGGTACTCATCGGCAAACTATACTGCTTCAAGGAGGGCAATACACGACCACGAGTGATGCGCTTTGTGAGGCGAGCATTCACAGGGACTGGAATCAGCCCTCGAGAATACATATCCCGTGTCACAGAGCGCATCGACTTCCTGAAGCAGAAAGTTTGTGCATGGGCGAGCCGAATTCGGCGGTATAAGCGGCGGATTGATCGATACACGCAGAATCGCATGTTCCAGAGCGATGAAAGGTGGGTGTATAGAGCTTGGGAGCGACCTGAACAAAATGTGACAGATGTATGCCGCCCGGATGATGCCGCCACGAGTGCATTTTGGCGCAGCATCTGGTCGGTGCCCGTCTGTCACACTGAAGCTGGCTGGATACGGGATGTCGAGCGAGTGTGTGAGACTGTACCAGAAATGGAAACAGTACTAATTACGCCATTAGACGTTGCCAAAGCCGTCCGTCCGTTACCGAATTGGAAATCGCCGGGACCGGACGGACTGCACAACTTTTGGTTGAAATGGCTAATTAGTTCACACACTTGCCTGGCATCTCAGTTCCAGTCATCTTTAGAGTCTGGGTCGCTACCGCAGTTTCTAACAACAGGCGTTACCCACCTGCTCCATAAATCAGGTAGTCCCGCGGAACCCAAGAATTATAGACCGATCACGTGTTTGTCGACGGTTTATAAACTTCTTACATCCATTTTGAGAGCGAAAATTAATACGCACATTGAGAGTAACTCGATTATGTCTGCCTCTCAAAATGGATGTAGGAATGGGTCCCGCGGTACTAAGGAGCTACTCCTCATAGACATGGCCATTAGCCAACAGGTTCGTCGATCCCGCAAGGATATGTCGACATGTTGGATAGACTATAAGAAGGCCTACGACTCGGTGCCACATACATGGCTCATGAGGGTGCTGGAGTTGTACAAAATAGATGCAACTCTACGCACCTTTCTTGAGTCGTGTATGGGGCAATGGAAGACGGTCCTTCGCTATCCAGGATGTCGGCAGATCCAGGGGAATGATGAACCTGTATGGATTAAGCGGGGAATATTTCAGGGCGACAGTTTGAGTCCACTTTGGTTCTGCTTAGCCCTGAATCCTCTAAGCACACTACTGGAGGATTCAGGTCTAGGCTATCGGTTGAGGAGAGGTGGTCAGGTCATATCTCACCTCCTCTACATGGACGATTTGAAACTCTTTGCCCCCAACAAATTGCGTCTGATGGAGCTACTGAAGGTAACTGAAACTTTCAGTAGCGCCATCAGGATGGAATTTGGTGTGGACAAATGTGCAATCATGCATGTAAAGCGAGGGGAGATTATGGATTCTGAGGGAATTCAACTCTCGGATTCCATAAACCTTAGATCCCTCGCCTCATCCGAAAGCTATAAGTATTTGGGTATGTCGGAAGCGTTAGGCATCAACGATGCTGACATGAAACAATCGTTGAAGGAGCGTTTCTTTTGTCGCCTGAGGAAGGTATTAATCAGTCTTCTTTCGGGCGGAAATAAGGTGCGCGCCTTCAACGGTTGGGTCATGCCGGTTTTGATGTACTCTTTCGGTATACTCAAATGGACTCAAACCGAACTCGACGCCCTGGATAGAAGGGTCCGCACACTGCTGACTGCAAATCGGATGCATCACCCACGATCATCGGTGATGAGACTGTACATTCCGCGGAAGTGTGGGGGTCGAGGCTTTTTAAATGCAAAGACCCTCCACAACCGCGAAGTGTGCAGTCTCAGGGAATATTTTTTAAAAGCTGAAGTGGGTATGCACCGTGATGTGGTCGCAGTGGACAAGGGGCTCACCCCGCTCTCCATGGCTAAAGAGAACTGGCGCAAACCTGTAATACTTACTATCGATGACCGCAAGAAGGTATGGCAAAGCAAGGAGCTTCACGGGCGCTTCTATCGGGCTCTCCATGAGCCCGGTGTAGATTTCTTAGCGTCCGTATCCTGGTTACGTTTTGGTGATCTTTTCGGGGAAACCGAAGGTTTCGTCTGTGCAATTATGGACGAAGTTATCTTGACGAATAACTACCGGAGACATATTATGAAGGACGGGACGGTTGACGTGTGTCGGGCATGCCACCGTCCGGGTGAGTCTATCAGACATATTATCTCTGGTTGTTTTCGTCTGGCTAACGGCGAGTACTTGCACAGGCATAACCAAGTAGCCAGGATTATTCACCAGCAACTTGCTTTGAACTATAAACTTGTGGATTCTGGGGTACCGTATTACAAGTATGTGCCCGACCCAGTTCTTGAAAATGACCATGTCACGTTGTACTGGGATCGGTCTATCATTACTGACAGGACTATTGTCGCCAATAAGCCTGATATATTTATTTATTTATTTATTTAATACTTCAAGCACATAAATGTACAGAGGCGGACTTAATGCCATAGGCATTTTCTACCAGTCAACCTTTGGGTGATGCAGAGACAAACAGCGGTAGGTGCAATCATGAAAATTAAGGAATAAATATTTTAAATATAAAGATACGCATAAACCTATTAAAACTATGAATATAATATAAAACTAATTATATATAAATATAAGCACAAATAAAAATACATAAATACATGACTATAATTACTAACTAACTAAAAAAAAAAAATAAGACAAGCAATGAGAAAATATTACCGTTGTGATGATACTGCCAGCTTCTTGCGAATGTGCTCGCGAACCTTAACTTTGAAGGATAATCGGTTGGTTGCCATCCTGATCTCCTGGGGGAGCGCATTCCACAGAGAGATAGACTGAACGAAGAAGGAAGAGTGAATGAAGTCTGTGCGGTGAGTGGGACATTGAAGAAGACGATTGTGTGATGAACGAAGATTTCTATTGTGGTTGGCGCAAATGTACTGAAAATGGGGGGCTAGATAACCAGGGGAAGACGGAGAATCAAGAAATGAGAACAAGGTGGTCAGCGCCCTTAGTTCTCTACGTTGGCGTATAGGCAACCACTTTAGAAGCGACCGATGCGCAGAAACATGATCATATTTACGCAGATTGAAAACGAATCGAATGCAGTTATTGAGAAGACGGTCAAGTTTGTTGAGGAGATCTGCATTCAGGTCATAGTAGCACACATCACCATAATCGATGATAGGGAAAATAAGGGACTGCACAAGCATTGTCTTCGTACTTGATGGTAATACATTTTTCAAACGGTACAGAGCCCGCAGCGTTCCAGTAACCTTCTGGCTCACCCTAGCAACTTGAGTCCGCCAGTTCAGGGTACAATCAATGTGCAAGCCTAGGTCCTTCACGTCAGTACCAAAAGGAACGATCGTACCATTGAAGAGAACTGGTGGCAAGGTTCTACCATCTACTTTGCTAATACTACGAGAACTGCCAATGATGATCGCCTGACACTTCGTAGGGTTTACAGCTAAGCCAAATCTATCAGACCAGGATTTTATGGCTATCAAGTCCTTATTTAGTTTATCGATAGCGTCAGGTAATTCATCAACCTTCGCTTGACAGTACAACTGCAAGTCATCTGCATACAGATGATACGCACACTGAAGTTCGGAAGTTATAAGATTAATAAAAATAGAAAACAGAAGAGGAGAAAGTATACCGCCTTGAGGAACGCCAGTTTCCAAATCACACCAGCTAGAAGAAGAATCCCCAACATGAACGGACTGCTGACGTTCCTGAAGATAAGAGGAGAACCATTCCAGTGCTTCAGGAGAGACCATTATATAGGACAGAATGGCTAGCAGGATGTCGTGACTGACGGTATTGAAGGCATTCGAGAAATCAACCAACACTAGAACAGTAACTTTGGTGTCTTCTAGTCCTGCCCTTATATCGCCAGTCACTTTAAGGAGTGCGGAAACAGTGCTGTGCCCAGGCCTAAACCCAGATTGGAGAGGACTAATAATTGAATTATAATGAACAAAGTCGGAGAATTGTTTGTGGACACAGGCCTCGAGCACTTTGGATAGGAAGGGAAGGATAGAAATTGGACGGAAGTCGGTAGGAAGAGAGGGATTGGAAACCTTAGGTAGTGGACGAACATAGGCTTTGCGCCACAGGGAAGGGAATACTCCAGAGTATAAAGAAAAATTTATAATGTGGGAAATCGCGGGTAGGAGATGATCCAGAATGGTAACGATCATACCACGGGTGATATTGTCACATCCCACCGCTTTCGATTTGATGGAGAGAATGATCTTTCTGATCTCTCCCGGTTCAACTGGAATGAAACTGATATAGTGGTGATAGATCGATTAGCGCGCCGCACAATGATTGTCGATGTTACCATTCCACATGACGGGAACCTCGTGAAAGCTGAGAACGAGAAACAAGTTAAATATCTTGACTTAGCACACGAGGTTGTTGACATGTGGAATGTGAGCTCGGCTATCATTGTGCCGATTGTCGTATCGGCCAATGGCCTTATGGCCGAAAGCCTCGATCAACATCTGTCGAGGCTCTCGTTAGGCGGTTGGATCAAGGGCCTGATTCAGAAGGCAGTACTCCTTGATACGGCTCGTATTGTGAGGAGGTTCCTGTCTCTGGAGCCCTAACCACCGGTAGCTTGGACCTTGCTCCCGACACCGGCGGAATACTATTTTTTATATTTTTAAATGTTTTTTATACTTATTTTTTATATTTTAAGAAATATTTAAAAATGTAAATTAATATGTACATAAACAAATAAACGAAATGATAATAGAAATGTATGTCTTGTACTTTTCTCTGTTTTAGATATTTTTCAAGTTTAATCTGTCAAGCTCCGCTAATGAGACACAATTGATTTTCTATTGTTTCGTCGCCGATCGGCGACGCGCGCCGCTTGACTGGTTAATAAAAATTATCATTAGGTACTAATAAGAGAGGTAAACTGATTCAAATGAAAAAAAAACCTGAAAATAAACTGGGATTTTCTACAAATTAATGTTTGTTTCAGGGATGTCAGTTAAGTTCTTTGCTAACTGTAGGAGTAACTCCATCCAAACGATAGGCACAAAACATCGATATCGAAAACTATCAACATGCCCCACCACTACACAATTCCAATGCTATAATTTTCGTACAAAATACAGCACTTACCGCGTTGGTTACTTTCGATACAAACTCACAACCCTAACAGCTACAGGCTGATGTTTTTTTAATATTTTAAAATGGAGATCACTTTTGAGCAAGCGTTTAACTGAATAAGTTATAGCTAAATAATGATCATGAGTTTAAAACTTGTAACCTCATTCATTGCAAATTAACGTGTTGCCTTCATTTTTACCCGACTACGGCGAAGCAAAAAGGAGGGTTATGATTTTGACCTGTATGTATGTTCATCTGTTCCCTCATAACATCTAAACTCCTTGTAATAATTGGATATGTAAATGAGGTATCGTTAGAAGCGTCTTGATTGTCCGCTGGTTATAGGCTATGTGACGTCACATTAAATTGAATAAGGCGCCCTCTAGCGGACATATTTTTTTTTTATGCATGCCGTTTTTTGGTATCAAATGAAAGGGCTTAATTAGCACATTTCAAAAATATAAATATTACGGATATAAGCCCCAAAATAAGTAAATAAAAAATAAGTTTAAAAACTAAAACCTGACTACTGAAAAGGATGAAACAAGAAAGTACCTTCCCGTGGTCGCATGCTACCATAGCTTATAATATGTTAGTACAGCGGCATGCGACCGCAGGAAGGTATTTTCTTGTTTTTAATATAGTTTTTATACATGTATACAGTTTTGAGCAAGCAATTTGTTCGAAACTTTCTTGAATATCTTGGGTTTGGGTACGAGGAATGCGACAATCCTTTGTAATATGAGCAAATTAATATTTTTATAATAGTGATACATAATTAATTGCTTCATTTTTTATAGTTTAGTACCCATTGAATGTATTAGTTTTATTCTAGGTACATTATTGTCTTCACTTAAAATTATAATTAATGTAGGTATACAAAATATTTTTTTTTAAATTACAAAAGTAACTATAATTATAGTTTTTTGCCCATTCTTCTCCATATCCATACTATTTTAATATTATAAATTCAAAAGTAACTCTGTCTGTCTGTCTGCCTGAATGTTACCTTTTCACGCCTAAACCGCTGAACAGATTTGGATGTTTGGTATAGAGATAGCTTGAGGCCCGGGAAAGGACATAGGATACTTTTATCCCGTTTTTCCCACGGGATCGAGACTTTTGCGGGTGAAACCGCGGGGCGCAGCTAGTGAAACTATATGTTGGAGGGGCCTTGGATTAATTCTTATAAATTTTGACGTTTTAAAGTGCCTACTCGAAATAAATGATTTGCCTTTGACTTTAACATAGTTTCTGAGGTGTCAAGTCAGCTAAGAAACAAATACCTATGTTTATTTTCAAACATTTCTACACTAAATCTAATTTGCCAATGCTACACTTTTAAAACATTTCAAACTAACAAACCTATGTTTTGTTGAACAGTAATTTTAACAACACCCTGTACACAAATAATGAGCAAGCACGTATAGTCAGCATGTATATTTAAATTTGATGCGATCCGTACATTCGGCTCCGTTGCTAAGTGTACATATACATGTCTGTATATAAAATGTATATGTAGGTATACAAAATGTATATCTATGTATATATACACCGTGTCTGGTCGGAAACGGTAGGCGTACGTGACGAGAATCTACGGTGTGCTAAGATACAGTTTACATGAGTTTTTGAGATGAATTTTTATTGATTATCTAGCCGAAAATGTCGGGTTTTCCTGTGAAGGAGACTGTATTTTTAAAAAAACAAACGTAAACGTATTAAAAAAAAAACGTAAAAACGTGTCGTGTAATATTAACGTATTTTGTTCTTTCTTCTTTCTTAAAGTATTTGTAGTGAAAACGAATGCTGGAAAGAATACTGACATACTTATAACTGTTCCCAAACGGCTTTGCTGTGCTCCCGGAACCCTGACCACGTAACACACTTTATTTATATACTTTATTGTACACTCACTCACTCACTTTCAATGACAATTTGAATAATTTTGAAGGATATTGCTAATCCATTGCTTCATCATCATCATCTGCCTAGCCTTTTCCCAACTATGTTGGGAACGGCTTCCAGTCTAACCGGATGCAGCTGAATACCAGTATTTTATATGGAGTGACTGCCTGTCTGACCTCCACAACCCAGTTATTGGGTAATACGATACCCCTTGGTAAGACTGGTTATGAGATTTTCGGGCTTCCGATGAACCGTTACGACTTTCAAAGATCCACGAATGACAGCCGGGAGCAACGGCTTAACGTGCTTTCCAAGACCCCTCTTGGTATGTAAAGATGGTCACCCATCCACGAATCAACCGCGACAAGCGTAGCTTAACCTGATCGTGCGGCTGTTATTACTTAGCCACAAGTCCCATTTCTGTCCCACTGCAGGGCAAAGGCCTCCCTTCCCTCCTTCCACTTATCCCTATCCAGTGCTGTTACACGCCAATCCTTGTGGAAAGAGTCGAGTTCGTCCCGCCATCTCATTCTGGGCCTGCCGCGTTGCCGTTTGCTGCTGTTTGGGACCCATTGTGTGGTTACTTTAGCCCATAGCTCCTCCGGCATGCGACATATTATGAAATAATATAGAAATTATTATTCATATTGTAATTGCTACATTATCAAATTGCCTGTATGTAAACCAATGTTATTCCCAATCGTTTTATACAGATCTGAAACCAATACGTCACTCTGCAAACGGATAGATTTTATTTAATATATTATACGCGGGATAAACATGGTTTGATGAAAAACCTACTTACATTTGTATCAGCTTAAAATGGTTAAGTATATCCAATTTCGTAATTTATATTTGAAACGCACGATTATGCAGCAAGCTTTCCATTGATTTACCTAATTTACTTTCATTTGAATTTGAGTCAAAACTTTGTATGAAAAAAGGAACCATTTCAAAAGACATATTGTACAGAAAGAAATCAAAAGGTAGGTACTAGATACATCTGAAGGCCAATTCTCGTAATTAAAAACATTCATTTAATCGCAATTTCTTCTCAGCGACAATCAACATCAAAAGCTTGTCAAAATGTAGAGAAATTACAATTTTGACAGATTCAGAGATTGAGACTGTGAACGTTCTTAATCTGTCGAGCTCCGCTAATGAGACACAATTGATTTTCTATTGTTTCGTCGCCAATGGGCGACGACGCGCGCCGCTTGACCGGTTAAAATTACGAGAATTGCCCCTCTGATGCCATGGATTTAGTAAATACATTATTCTGAACCCGCATGCGTTGAAATTTTTCGTCGGTTATAAAAAAAAATTGCTGTTCAGTACATTTTGACCACTATGAAACAGAAGATTTTTTTTTTGTTAACCGACTAAAAATATTTACGCAGAGGTCTAAATTTATACAATCATGTTCTGAATTCATGGTCACAGACGCGTCGATGTCCGTGCCACCCTGTATTTTTTTTCTTATTACCCCACTGCTGGGCAAAGGCCTCCTCCATATTCTTCCACCTTTCCTTGCACAGTGCCTTCTCCGTCCAATCGGTTAGGAACGAGTCCAAATCGTCACGCCAGCATTTCTTAGGCCTGCCTCGGTGACGACGCCCTGTATTTAATTAACATAAAATTTTGAACTAAACCAGCGTATTAACTAACCCCAATATAAATAAAAAGGCTCCCACAGACGGAACCCACATAATCTTCTTACACAGTCCAATACAAAAGTTCTCAAGTTATATTATGTTTTTATAACTGAATCCTGAAAACACATGGGGCCTGAAACTTTTACTGTAAAACAATTGAGGGCAGGAATGTAATTCTCAGGTTTTGCTGTATTTTTATTAGTTTTTTTAGCGATATAGTTATTAGCGAGAGTTTTGGGTTGATTAGAATTTATGTCAAATTCGAATTAATTAGAAGTTAAATTAGTTTTGATTAGAATTCTAAAATGGATGAATATTATGAGTTATGTAGGTATGGTATAGTATGGAGGGGCCCGTGGCTAAACGATAACAGCTGCACAGGTTGATCGATCAGGTTAAGCTACGCTTGCCGCGGTTGGTCTGTGGATGGGTGACCATCTTTACAGACCGAGACCTCTCCGTGCCTCGGAAAGCACGTTAAGCCGTTGGTCCCGGCTGTCATTCGTGGATCTTTGACAGTCGTTACGGGTCGTCAGATGCCCGAAAGTCTAACAACCAGTCTTACCAAGGGGAATTGTATTACCCAGTAACTGGGTTGTGAAGGTCAGATAGGCAGTCGCTCTATTTAAAATACTGGTATTCAGCTGCATCTGGTTAGACTGGAAGCCGACCCCAACATAGTTGGGAAAAGGCTAGGCAGATGATGATGAGGTAGGTATAAGGATGTGAGTTGCCTAGAATTTTTTCCTTTTTTTTTACGAAGACATTAATAAAATGTTTTAACTTATCTTTACAAACCCCAAGTCTTGTACCGCTGCATGCATCCAATAAGCACAATGCTTTGCGTGCGTCACGTTACGCGCTGACGTAATCAGTGATTTTTCTTACCAAAAATAAGTAGTTTCCAGCAAGAATTTTTGCTCAATGTAACCGAAAAACATTTCTATTCATAATTTAAAAGGGTATATATTTTTAACCGACTTCAAAAAAGGAGGTTCTGTATTCGACCCGTATGTGTGTAGGTATGTATGCTTGTATGTCCGCGATTTTCTCAAAAATTAATGAACCGATTTTGACAATTCTTTCTCATTAATGTGATCTACGTACTTTCAGGAAGGTATACATATAATACATTAGGTAATTGTTCTTATGTACGAAGTCAGTGTCAAAAAAAGAAAATGCGGAACCAACGACACCGACTTCCGAAATTAAAGTTATTTTTCACTTTGTAGTGTTTTTTTTTTTTGAAGACGGTTGGTTTTTTTTGTAAAAATGTTTTTTACCTAATAGCCTACCAAGACAGAAAACATTCTAAAAAAATCGATTCACCTCTCTCTAAAAAACGAAACAAGGGTAAAAACACCAGAAACTAACCTGCCAGAACCACATTAGGGTGGCAGCACCAATTATTGTCTCACCTCAAGCCTTGGACTATAAAAGTCGTTGGCAGACGAATAAAATATTAACATTGACTGCCCTCTGTGCCCACCCCTCTGTGGATAGTCGTAAACATAGTGCAGTAATGTTCAGGGTGTAGCTGCATAGAAGTATTTATAGATGTAAGTGGATGTTTTGGGATGAAATTATGGATAAATTGGTTGTAATGTGATGAAGGAAATTAATGGTACCTTATTATGTACCTACGCCCCGGGGTTTCACCCGCATAAGTTTCGATGCCGTGGGAATATCGGGATAAAACTAGCCTCTATCCTTTCTCGGGACTCAAACTATCTCTATACAAAATTTCATCTAAATGGGTTCAGCGCCTTAAGCGTGAAGAGGTAACAGACAGACACACTTTCGCATTTATAATATCTAGTATGGATAGGTTGTTTGTCTTAAAAATATGCCATAAACAAAATTTAGTTTCGTTAATCGATTTTCAAGCTGATTTTTACACAGTAAAGATATATATCTGACGTTTATCAAATCGGGTATATATCTTCACTGTGCACGTTTTTTTAAGATTGCATAATTAGCCAATAATGTTCCCACTTCTGGGACACAGGCCCCCTCTCTTCGAGAGGAAGTGGGCCGTAATCTATCACGCGGGCCCAGTGCGGGTTGGTAGATGTCACATGTCTTCGAATTTTTGGTTCTAGGACATGCTGGTTTCCTCGCGATGTTTCCCAGACAAACCAAAGTCAAAAGCTTGTCAGAGATATAGGGAAATTGATTTTATTTTTGACAGATTGTGACTGAGATTAGAATTCAAACGTTCTTAAAAAAGACGGGAATTACCCCCCCCCCTTTTTTTTTTTTGATAGGATATGATCAAATGACCCCTCCCACCCATGCTCCTTCCTTAGCCCTTTATGTTCCGGGGTAGCGGTAACCCTTTCGGACAATCCCGCACCCCTGGCAGGCTTCGGCCCTAACAGGCCCCTTCCTTTATGCTGGCATCTCTATGACGGCACGGCCCTGGTCCTGATCGAACGGTGAGCTACCCACTACTCTCCGTCTGCAGTCCCGCATAAACGCTGGCCGGGAGTCGTCACGCGGCTCCGACGCCCGGAGCATCTCCCGCGGTGGCTGGGACGTGAAGCTCTCTCCTTTAGCCATCCCGCCACCTCCTTCGCTAGCATGACTTCTTCGCAGAAGGAGGTGACTGCCTCCCACTTCCTCTCGCCCCGCACCATGGCTTGAACCAGGGCCGGACGCGAGAGGTCGCCGCCGCTGCCGATCGCCTCTACGAGGACACGGCGGTGCTGCGCCCAAGCGAGGCAGACCTGCACCGTATGCTCCACCGTGTCCTCTGGGCGATCCTCGCAATGGTGGAATTACCCCCCTGACATCGTCATAATGCAGTAAGCAAACATGGTTATCAATGCTAGATCCTTCTCTGTATATGCTCTGGAACACATCTCCCGCCTACACTGCACCACTAAGGCGGAGGACATCGTGGAGTACGTGCGCCAGAAGACGAGGTACACGCCGAGGGTGTAGTTACTGGAGTCGCACCGCAACGTTAACTTCAAGGCGTTCGTGGTGCGCGTGCTGAATTGCTATCTGCCCGTCGTCATGGAAGAAGACTTCTGGCCGCAGGACGTGGTGTTCCGTTGCTTCCGCGGACAAGTACCTACCACAGAACTGCACAAGAGTTAGCTACTGAAGTACTGTTTTATTACCCGTCTACGGCGAAGCAAAAAGGAGGGTTATGATTTTGACCTGTATGTATGTATGTAAGTACGTATGTATGTTCATCTGTTCCCTCATAATTTCTAAACTACTTGTCATAATTGAACAAATGAGGTATCGTTGGAAGCGTCTTGATCGTCCGCTGGTTATAGGCTATGTGACGTCACATTAAATTGAACATGGCGCCCTCTAGTGGACATAAAGTTATGATCTAAAAAAAATACTTATTTTTAATCATGTCGTGTTAGGTATTAAATGAAAGAGCTTGATTAGCACATTTACAAAATATAAATATTAAACTTAACGTGGTCGCATGCCGCTGTACTAATATGAGCTATGGTAGCATGCGACCACGGGAAGGTACTTTCTTGTTTCATCCTTTTCAATAGTCGGGTTTTAGTTTTCAAACTTATTTTTAATAATAAAAATATGTATGTATGTTTAGGTTAAGGTATTTATGTATGGGCCTGCGTCGCCTGAAATCCATACTCCATACTTCGAAAGTAACTCTGTCTGTCTGACGGTCTGTCTGTATGTTACCTTTTCACGACTAAACCGCTGAACCGATTTAGATGAAATTTTGTATAGAGATAGCTTGAGTCCCGGGAAAGGACATATGATACTTTTTATCCCGATATTATCACGGGATCGAGACTTATGTGGGTGAAACTGCGGGGCGCAGCTAGTAAATAGATAAATAAAAGCTTCTTCTCCCTTTTCCACTGCCGTAAGACATCCAGGATGTTCTCATTTTACAGCATAGACACCTGTTAAACAAATAAAAAAAAGACGATCTTAACTCTGTCACAGAACTAAAATGGCTGCCGGGGAAACTTTTTAAAACGGACTGTTTTATAGACAAAGGAAACCGGTCTGACAGCCTATGTACTCATCCTATGTATAGTTTATCTTTTCCGTGTTTAGACCACGCCTAGAGTGGGCGGGGTGACTTGTGGGCGTGGTGGGAAGTTTGCGCGATGTCGGTAAAAGTTGATGTGGTATATTTTTAACCGACGAAAAAACGGAGGAGGTTCTCAATTTTTTTTTTATTTTTTTTATTTATTAATCAAAACAAGAACAGTTTACAATTGTGTTTGTTAAACATACCACACAAACCATCGCGGGTTTAACAGCAGTATGGCAGACACGGCAACTCGGTGCCACTACATATTAATTATTACTTAATGAGCAATTAGGTAATAAGTAGGAACAGATTTTTTTTTTTTTCTATATCGCACTGCAATCTAGTGAATATTTTTTTAATACCTTTGAACAGTTATTCGCATTTAACACATTGCAGATTTCCATAGGTAAATCATTATCAATCATTATTAATCATTATCATGATGGCTGTGTGTGATGTGGTGAATTCGACGCTTATATATTTTTTTTTTTGGGTGATTAGAAGATTTAACCTTTTAAGCGTTTGGCTAAATATCAGTTGCCGTGCCCCTAGCGCGCGGCTACAAATCGATAAAATAATACCTACAATAAATAAGGAGGCGAAATCGTTGTATCGAAAAAATAGTCAAAAAGTTTTTATCTCTACTTATTTAATAATGGTTTTAATTGTACCACGCTGTTCGAAAATAGAACGAAAAAATCATGCATGTTCTCTGTCGCAGAAATACGACACGGGCGGTAGGGGCACGGAAACATGTGTCGCATTTAAAATGCGACACAAGCGGTTAAAAGGTTAAAAACGTTCAAAATCTAGTCGCAGTCTCATCTCAGCGACAATCAATGTTAAAAACTTGTCAAAAATGTAGGAAATTTAGAGGTTTTTTGACAGATTGAGACTGAGATCAGACTGCGAACGCACTTAAAATTACTAGAATCGACTCTTTGAAATTATTGAAATACTGACGACGTGGGTTTTTGTAAGGAGTAGAACATTCGTCTACTTTCCTTGGTTTTGCCTTGGGGGACCTCTAGGACAAATAGAATACGATCTATGGCATGCTGTCATAGTATGCTGTATACCTACTCTGTTCTGATATAAATATTAAACTAATTTGACAAAATAATTGATTAGCGGTACCTACAAACCCTTTAAAAAATCCGGTACGGTCCAGTTCGCCAGTTTTATAGAAGCAGGCAAAGGTGGCTTTGCCTAATCTCCTTACTAATAAACGTATTATATCAGATGAATAGTTACACACCGATTTCTCTCTTTCAGTCGTGAGTAATTTGACTTTCGAAAGAAGAAGACAAAGCGTTGTGTAACTATACCTACAGATGCTATACGTTTATTAGTAAGGGGGTAGTTCTATAACACTGGCGATCCAAACCATACATTTTAAGGCTAATTCCCATATTCAAAAACTTTCAAAATCTAGTCCCAATCTCATCTCGGCGACAATAAATGTCAAAAATTTGTCAAAAATATAGGTAAAGTAAGTACAGGTTTTTTTGACAAAATGTCACTGAGATTGGAATGCAAACGTAAATACGTGAATGGTCCCTTATTTATAACTACTACCTAATGAAACAAATGTGAATCTGGAAAAAAAAACAATCCGGGAGTGCCGACAGAAGTGAAAACAAAACACAAACAGAATACTTTGCCATCACTCACTGACATATCGGATATACATTAAAACCGTACATCCCGAAGACAGCCGAACACATCCGAAGCGGTGTCGGTTACGGTAACAGTGGCGCGATGATGATGATGATGATGATGATGATGATGGGGCTCCCTTTTCCGCACTTAGACTCCCATTTGGTCCGTTGTGCGTAGGGATTCTGGCTAACAGAGCCAGCCTAGCTCCGTCCAGAAGCACAGAAGCTTCCTGGGAGCTTCGCAGGCTTCACGGAGTGACCTGACTGTTCCGAGGATTTTTTCCCGTTGAGAAGCCACAGCCTCGCATTCCAGGATGACGTGGGCGGCTGATTCCTCGGCGTCAAGGCAGCCCCTGCAAAGGGGGCTGTCCGTGGCGTCTATGTTAAAAAGGTGTTTGTTAAGAGGGTTGTGGCCCGTAAACAGTGGCGCGAATTCAATAGAAGCTTTCACTTCAAAAACATCTCAAGAGGCACAGAGGCTGCAAGCACTAGGTGGTCGTAAAAACTAACGAAGGTGTCAAAGAATTTCTGAGTACAATGCTCTCCAGCCATCAAGAAGGTCAGCCTGTTGTTCGAAGACTTGGTTCAGTCTATCGCTCATACATTGGCCTGGGACAGCTAGTCTTCTGCATGCAGAATAAAAGACATACACCCATAGATATAGACAGACCTAGATAACGCAAGTATCACGAAAACCAAGCGTGCAATTTTTTGACTACCTACTATGACGTCATAAGCACTATTTACTGATGGGAAAATCAAATCGATTCAAAGACGCCGCTGCGTGTGGCACCCGTCTTGCCCCATCCCCGGTGCCTAACGCCAATGCTTACGCTCAACCAATTAGCAGTACTCAGGACTGAGCGCGAAAGTGACGGCTTACGATTTTTGTACGTAAGCTGGTGCGATTTTTGCCAAGCGAAGTAGTTGCTCTTGCGTTATCTAGGTGTACCTATCTATACAGGGTGTTACGGAAAGGGTATATCAATACAAACGGGTTGAAGAGTGTATCTGGTCTAGAATCTCTGTACAAAATTTCAGCTCAAAAGCAGTAACTTTGAAAATGCTTAATATTTTTTTATTTCGATACTTTATTAAATTGAAATCATATCAAACGTGTCACCGCACTTCGAGGGTCATTATCCATTATCTGTAGTGTGTCTGTGCGCCTAGTACACGCACATCACGCCGCCGCGCGCCAGTACAGCGCCGTGATGTCGAACTTTTTCCCAGCCTTCCAATTGGAAAGCGTTACAACCAATCTTCGTTTTCTTGTACAGACGCTAGCACATCAACCTATCCCAATCTGTCAAATTTTCCCAATTGAATATGAACCTTATTACTTTGTAGTAAAGTTGAAAATTGTGCAGCGAGTGGACTGTATGGGGGCTGCCTTTGTTAATTAAAACACTTTTATATATTTGTGATGGGACTCGGACTCATAATACCCAGGTTTTGCGGAGCCTAAACCGGCATAGTGACATCTATAACTTGATCTGAACGACTGGTTGGTCCACTGGCCGACGTACCCTCTTTTATAGCACGCCAAACTAGTCTGGCCAGTGGACCATTTCGATTTCCACAAGATTTTGGCGGCAAACTCGCGTCGAAGCTTATCTTGTCTGTGATTGGCTATTATGAGTCTCCGCCCCTTTTTTATTCATTTCTGTACATATCAATCAGTTACATTTATTTGTTTATTTACATAATCAAGACATCTATATTGCACGACCCCCGGTACATCTAATGTTTGCGTGCGACGGTCAGGGCTCCTGGCGCGGCGTGTTTCTCGTTAACGGTGAATCTATAAATATAACCCACGCGCGCGAACCGGGAGCTACCATTTCTAACCCGACCGTCGCAGCAACAACATCCCAGAGGTTAATGCCCCAATGTAGCAACTATTGTGTATTTAGGTGCTGTCGTGCACAAAAATCTATCAAAGAAATTTGACAGATTGGGGTAGCTTGATGTGCTGTCGTCTGTACCAGCAAATACGAGCTCTTGGAAAATTTACTTTAAGATCTTTAAACAAAGTTCAGTTTGCACTACTACTTCAACATTTTACATAACTTTTTAATGGTACTATAGTCATTCCAAAATTAACTTAATTTACACTAAGTTGATATTTTAAATCGATAAGAAACAAGGATTTGAACAGACCTTGGAAAAAATAACAATAAACGATGCTTTTGGCCAAGATCCATTTTGCTGTTGATTATCATTATTTATCTTATTTCAGTCCATCGTATCATAATCAGCCTATAATGTTCCCACTGCTGGGACACAGGCCTCCTCTCAGTGAGAGGGAGTGGGCCGTAATGTACCACGCGAGTCCAGTGCGGGTTGGTAAATATCACAGGTCTTCGAATTTTTGGTTCTAGGACATGCCGGCTTCCTCACGAGGTTTTCCTTCACCGTTTTGAGAGCAGTGGTGATGAAATAATACAAAGTGTCTGCTTAGGCTCGAACCTACAAACTACAAAACATAAGTCGCGCCCGTTACCACTGGGCCGCCACTGCTCTCTATTTCAGTCAGTGGCGTAACTATACCGTTTCGGGCCCGTGGCAAATTCAAGAGATGGGGCCCTCCTTCAGTGTAAAGAAAGAAAGCTCAACCAACGTTATAGTTTTTTTTTACTAGCACTTCTCCCGCGACTTCTTCCGCGTAGATTTCCTATTTTCCTCTAAAAAATTTAACACCTGACTGCTTCGTTGGTCTAGTGGTCGCAAGTGCTACTGCTGAGCATGAGGTCCTGTCCAAAAAATTAGACAAACAATGGGAAAAAGGTAGATAATGTTCGAAACCTGAATGTTGTCCTTTGTTGCACAGATTTAAAAAAAGTTTGCATTTGTAAACTTATGTTAGGATCCTCCTGTGCTCATGGCCCTCTCGGGCCGGGGCCCCTCTGGCTGGGGGCCCGTGGCATTTTGCCCCAATACCACCCTATAGTTACGCCACTGATTTCAGTCCATTGACATCAAACACCTTATCAACTCTGCTCACTCCCTTCATACCTCCACGACAGCTTAGAGTAGGCGTCCTCCAGTCACCTCATTGGCCGCTAAAATGTTACTCAAAAATCAATATTCTAGCTTGCATCATGAAAGTTTGATACTACCGAGCACAACATTTTATTGCCGCGTCCAGGATTTATCATAACGACTTCACCTCAGGGGGTACGGCTGTGTCATATTTTTTCTGGTAACGGTAATGTAGGAAGTGGATTGGCATGGATATAGGGTTTTCGTGAATCGAAGATAGATTGAAAATATTTTTTTTTGGCAAAATTTGTTGCCAGTACTAAAAATTTCTGAGTAACTTTTTTTTTTTTAAAAGATTTTTTTTTAACCGGCTTCAAAAAAGGAGGTTCTGTATTCGACCCGTATATATGTATGTTTGTATGTCCAGGATTTTCTCAAAAACTAATGAACCAATTTTGATCATTCGTTCATAATGTGATCTACATACCTACTTACTGTCAGGAAGGTTTAAGTATATAATACATTAGGTAATTATTCTTATGTACGAAGTTATATGCATAAATTAATGTACTGCATCTCCGGAATTTCTATGCGAATTTTGTTTATTCTTTTAGTCGATGTCCTTAATTCCTCAATGCACTAGAGTTAATTGAATTTGTTTGGGGTAGGTACAATTAAAAAGTGAAAAATAAAAACTTTTTTACATAAAAAAAAACAACCGACTTCAAAAAAAAAACTACAGAGTGATAAATAACTTTAATTTCGGAAGTCGGTGTCAAAAAACGAAAATTCAGAACAAACGACATCGACTTCCGAAATTAAAGTTATTTATCACTTTGTAGTTTTTTTTTGAAGTCGGTTGTTTTTTTTCTCACTGCGCATGCTTTTTGTATCGTGGATGCACATAATCAGGCTATAGTGTTCACTGCTGGGACACAGGCCTCCTCTCTGTGAGAACAAGTGCGCTGTAACCCACCAGAGCCCTGATTCACAACCATACGACAGCCTATCGTATCGAAAACCTGATATTTCGATAACCTGATTTGACTTTCCCTCAACAGCAATTAGCTGTTGGAAGAATAGCGGGCGTCTATTTGATTTAAACTGACAAAATTTTCGGGTTTTGGACTTGTGACAGCGTTTAGAATACTCCTACGATAACAATGATTAATGTTCGATACGATACGGAAACGTATCAAGTGTTTGTGAATAGCTATGCAGGTGGGCCCAGTACGAGTTGGTGGATGTCACATGTCTTCAATTTTTGGTTCTAGGACATGCCGGTTTCCTCACTGTGTTTTTATTCATCGTTTTGAGAGTAGTGGTGATGAAATAAATTACATATCGACGGTGAAGTGTCAATATCTAATAACTAACATTTTAGCGATTTTCACTTTATTGTATATTCGTAGGTAAAATATCAAATAGCTCATATTTGCAAAGACATAAGGTCTTGAATCGACGACGACGTTTCCTACTATTTGTTTTATGTAAGTAACTTTTTTATTAAAATATTAAAAGCTATAGAAATGAAACGTTTTTTTTTCACCTCCTGTAAAATCATGATTTTGTAGTTATTAGATATTGATACTACACCGTCGATATAATGTGTCTGTTTGGGTTCGAACCCACGACTTTCAGGTGGGCCGTCAGTTTCGGTCGTGAATACCTGTCATCTTACACAATGCCAGTGTTTAAAATATTTTTAATAGTGAGGCTGAAATATTTACCCCAGGTCTGGTAACACGTCTACCAGACGCGGAACTGCTATGCATCTAAGCTCAGCCTAAGGAAGTATAAATTAGGGTATAATACATTTTTTAGGTAAATCAAAATCTATTGACTGAAACTTCACTTTCTAAAACATAAAAGGGTTTATTTATTAACGTTGCTTAAAGATAAAAAAAAGTTTAAAAAATCTAAAACCCGACTACTGAAAAGGATGCAAGGTGAATCCAATAGAGTTTGTACTATGTAATAAATGTATAGTACCTACTATTAAATTGTCAAATTATTATAAGTACTTTTGAAGTTATGATGCAACAGATGAACATACACATACATACCAGCTATCAAAAAGTATTCTGTGGTGGCGTTAGTGTGCCATCAAAAAAAGGCACCATTTTTGGGCATATACAGCCCTTTAATAAAGAGGAAACAAATATGAATATAAAAAAGTTGGTTGCTGGTCGACAACATTGGTAAGTACTTTCAAGTTTTAGACATATAGGTAGCACCATACAGTATGAAGTAAAAAGTATACTTACTAATTGGTTGCAGGAGTTGACATATGACGAAACTGAAAGTCTGATTAGAATACGTTCTTAATTAATGTTAGAAGAAAATAGTTCAGAAATTATTTGCAAAATATTCAGTTACCTATTTTTACAAAGAAAATTATTATTTATTTATTTATTTTATTTATTTATTAACCCAACATCACTATCATTACAGGAATTTCCTAATTCAATAGTGTGGCCATAGTTACAGTTTCATCATTTACCATAACATACATCGTGGTTTTTGTGAACTCACTCAGAGAACAAGTAAAAATATCTATGCTGTCTGCTACGTCATTGAGTATACGCAAGGTACGCGTTATAGGGGCTTTACTCAGTAGATTGGTCCTACTACTGGGCACCGCCAATAGCCGCGGCTGTCGCCTTCGCCATACATAATTGTCGGGCACACACAGGTTTATTTCTTTTAATATACCTGGGTTTGAAGTCTTGCCACGTAATAATTTAAAAATATAGGTAGCAAGAGCCATGTCCCTCCTTGTTTCAAATTTATTGTATCCCACCATGCCTATAACAAACAAAGTTGGATACATCAATGGATAAAATGGATATACACCATACCACCTTAGGTACAGAAACCTAGTAATTTTGTATACGCTCCAGCATGAGACTATATTTAGCTTCATGCGGAGCCCATATGATTGCGTTACATTCGAGCTGACTTCTTACCAATGCATTGTACAAAGAAGTTAGCGCAGCGAATTAAAAGTATTTCCACGATGTTTTTGTATGTATATATGTATATCACCGCACTTCGGGGAACAAATGGCTTCTAAGACACAGGCTTCTAGCCTAGTTTAGAAGTCAAACGTTCATTCATAAATTGTCTCTGCTGTACAACTAAATCCTGTCACTAAATTGTTTGGTTTTTATGTACAAATAAACATTTATTTTATTTTTATTATTTTTTTTGAAGTGAAAACTTCTTTAGGGGCGTTGCACACTTTTTTGTAATGGTAAAACATGTTAAACTCGCGTCAGGACATCGCGTCAGGACACGTGACCGTCAGGAGAGATTCCCCCCCCCCCCCTCTCTTTCTACGGCGGCGCCAACCGAAGTGAACCAAGTGACACACGACAATGGATGGATGGATGGATAGACGGACGTGGACGTGGACGTGGACGCAGAAATAGTGAAAAAAAATGAGTTATATTAATTCAATTAATAATTGATTTATTTCAACATTAATATTCAGGTTTTCACTTCTGCCGGCACTCCCGGAGTGCAACCCGTCTTCTTTTTTGTATTTGTCTGTCCTTCCCCTTTTTAATCCATCCAAAGGTTGTCTTTAAAAGATCGCTCTTAGCGATAAGACCGCCCATTGTGTGACCCATTGTAAAGTTTCTATATTTATGTCTGTAATTTATATAATGTACATAATAAGGAGTATTCTATTATATTCTATAGTTTAAGTACTTAGATAAGTCTAAATAAAATAACTGAATAAATATAAAAAAAGTCTAAAAGTGTTATCCAAAATAATAAGAAATGCATAAAATAGTCCTTGTGTTACGACAGACTGGCTGCAATAAAACGCATGCGAGCTCGTTAAATGTATCGATAGGGGGATGTTTACGAACTACCACGAGCGAAACGGTACGTAAAAGACATGTATTTGGAGTCAGAAAGAAAGGCATAAATAAAAAGAAAAGAAACATAGCGACCAGGGGCGTGCATTACATATAGGCATATAAGCAGTGCCTACCTCGATATATCAACATTAAATTGTTGTGTGTGCACCACAATTAAGAAACTCACTAAATTATCATACCTAACAAAAAACAAAATCTTCATACAAACACGCGCGCGGCAGTAGGCAGTCGCCGGACGGCCTACTCGGCTCCCGTACTATTCGCACAATACGACAAAATTAAAAACACGTACGTCTCACGCGTAATACCATGACGTTCGACCTTCGCAATTTATCACCCTTAAGTAGGCATGCCTACTCAAATAACGACACTTTTGATCTCACTTTTTTTTCTGATGAGTGACCGCGTATGCCTTGACTAGGTCCGGTCTAGTGCCTACCTATTCTGAAAACCAATGCACGCCACTGCATAGCGACACACACCTACCTACTTTAAGAAAAATAAAGTTAGTCAAAACTAAAACCCAACCACAACTAAAATGCCAACTAAAAAGGTAATAAACAAGACATCACAGAGAGACAACAGAGCGGCTTGTGGCTAAGTAATAACAGTCGCACAGGTCGTTCGATCAGGTTAAGCTACGCTTGCCGCGGTTGGTCCGAGGATGGGTGACCATCTTCACATACCAAGACCCCTCCGTGGCTCGGAAAGCACGTTAAACCGTTGGTCCCGGCTGTCACTTGTGGATCTTTGACAGTTGTTACGGGTTTACAGAAGCCCGAAAATCTGACAACCAGTCTTACCAAGGGGTTTCGTTATTACCCAGTAACTGGGTTGTGGAGGTCAGATAGGCAGTCGCTTCATGTAAAATACTGGTACTCAGCTGCATCTGGTTAGACTGGAAGCCGACCCCAACATAGTTGGGAAAAGGCTAGGCAGATGATGATCACAGTGAGACAACACAATTTTTGTACATCATTTATGCAACCGCCTACAGTCGGGCAGGACTGTAGTCTAGAGCAGTGTTCTGTAAAGTATGTACCGCGGCACACTGGTGTACCGTGGTCATTAATTGGTGTTAAAAGGTTATATTATAAACTTGTTTACAATAAAAACCAAAAAAAAAAAGAGAACGCCTCAGGACAATCGACGAAGAGATCAGAGCAGCTTTGTCAACGGTTACGCCAAATTTAGACCGGCTATGCTCGATTAAACAGGCTCATGTTTCGCATTAAATACCTTTTCTGCAATTTAAACTTTAGGTTTGTTGACTTATAATAATAAACATCTGTCAGGGTGACAATTCTAGTAACTAATAAACATCAAGTTCGCAAAACACGTATTCGTTTGTGTGAAACTGACAGTGTCAAGAACGCATTTTCTCGTCATCGTCAGCCGAACTGTTGTGATGTGGTAACTTTCCTAACTAGAAAAAATAAGTTTAAAAACTAAAACCCGACTACTGAAAAGGATGAAACAAGAAAGTACCTTCCCAAACTCAAACTCAAAGCATTTATTTCAATTAAACCATTACAGGCACTTTTGAATTGTCAAAATTAAGTATTAGTCTGTCAGTTAGTCAGAAAGTTGAAGCTAGTTGCCCATTCCAAAGCGTAGATCTCTATGGAGAAGAACAGGCAAGAAACTCCATGGACACTCTTTTAAATCAAGATATTACAAAATCCTGGGTATATTATTCTTGTTGCTTCTATATGTGAGAACAATGTAAAAAAACACACAAATGAAAAAACAATACAAGAAATAAGATTAAAAATAAGCCTTGGCAGTTAAGAGATGACCAGTCTCAACCGACGGCGTCCGTTCACGAACATGACGCGTGGATCAGCACCATCCAGCTCAACCATTTTGTAGGGAACCGAATGATCTAACACACGTGACACCATCATCCCGTGGTCGCATGCCGCTGTACTAACATAATATTATGAGCTATGGTAGCATGCGACCACGGGAAGGTACTTTCTTGTTTCATCCTTTTCAGTAGTCGGGTTTTAGTTTTTAAACTTTTTTTTATATAATTATTTTGGGGCCTATTTCAGTAATATTTATATTTTTGAAATGTGCTAATTAAGCCCTTTATATTTTTTTTTAGATCATAACTTTATGTCCGCTAGAGGGCGCCATATTCAATTAACGACGTCACCTATAACCAGCGGACGATCAAGACGCTTCCAACGATACCTCTTTTGTCTAATTACGGTTATCTTTTAAAGTGAAGGCACGTGAACATATTCGGCAGAAGTTGGCCGTAACATCCCAGCGCTGATTTGCTGGATTCGTTTTCTCCTCTACCGATCATTTTTCCCCTGAGAGTTCATATTTTGGTTTATATGTATGTATGTATGTATCTACATATGTATATATTATTGTATTTTATAGTCATTTCCTAGCTAGTTATCCTGTATGTTGCACCTGCCATGTTTTGTCTCTGCATCACCCTAAGGTTGACTGGTAGAAAATGCCTCAGGCATTAAGTCCGCCTTTGTACAGTAGGTATTATTTTTACTTGTGCATAAAGTTTTAATAAATAAAATAAAATAGAAGAAGTTTAGAAGTTATGAGGGAACAGATGAACATACATACATACATACCGGTCAAAATCCTAACCCTCCTTTTTGCTTCGCCGTAGTCGGGTAAAAAGAGCGTGTTTCAACAGTCCAAGACTGAAATAAAAACGTGAACAAACTATAAACAAATACTTTTTTTGTATTTTCATAACAATACTATTAAAATTCAACTACCATACCATTCCTCTAGAATAAACTTACAAAAATCTTAACGCAAGACTATTTTGTAAATAATTTAAATTTTAAATTTCTTTAAGTACCGATAAAAGTTTCATTTAATTTGTATGCTAACCGTCTTTCGAGACATTTCAATTAAGTTCATAGTTATTACATTTTTATACGTTTAATGTCAAATAGTTATGGTTTAACACTAGTTCAGGATATGGTTCTGCCTGTAGTATTTGGAAAATGGTAGAAAAAAAAAACAGTGGCACTCCGGGAGTGCCGAAAAAAGTGAAAACTTTACCAATTACGTGTGTATTTTTTGAATCGTCATACGTATATACAGAGGAGTTGGTTACGGTAACAGTGTCGCGAGTTCAATGGTTTATTGCCCATCTAAAAAAATACCCAACGCGCCTTAAAAGTTTTCACTATACAGACGTATCGGTTACGGTAACAGTGTCGCAAGTTCAATGGTTTTTTGCCCATCTAAAAAAATACCCAACGCGCCTGAAGAAGTTTTCACATCAAAAATCTCATATTGTCGCCAGCGTTCGCGTCTTCATTTTTAAGAAAATCTAGGCAAAAATACATACTATAAAGACCTACATCTCAGCCAGAAAAAGAACAATATAAAACCGGACTCATGTAAAGAAACTGCTATAAAAAGTTAAAATAATATTTAATGTCTTCGCCCCCCTATTGATGAATGATTATAAATTTTATATGACATCATACAGATTTATTTATTTATTTAAGTATATATACTTTAAACCAGAAAAAACATAACAAAAAAAAAACGATTATTAATACAAAACATACAATGGGCGGATTAAACACATTCACGATCAAATACGAAATCGATAGATAATAATGTGAGTCAAATTCGTACACAATTCGTTATTGAAAAACTACTATACTATACACGATATCCATAAACTTTGTCAAACGCTTCTATAGCTTTTACAAATTAAATCTAACAAAGGAAGTAGTACTTAAAAAGGCTTCGTTACAAAGATATTTGTAATTTCCGTTAGTGAAATTTAATTGAGCTATGCAGTAAGAAAGGGTCTTAACTTAGTTTTGACAAGTTTCAGCCCGCTAAATCTTAGGCGATTGGCACACTGCTGCGTTTCACGCAGCGGTGTGCGGGAATTCCACGCGCGTGAGTGCGTTTTTATTGAATTTGTATGTAAAAAATCACGCGCGTGGGTGCGTTATCTGCGCCCCGCTGCATCATGCGGGGCAGTGTTCGAATCGCCTTATGAATGAAAATACGTCATCGCTGCCAATTCGGATAAAGAGGCATGCATATCGGGCGATTTACGTCAAGTTATTTAGTTTATATGAAAATAAAAAAAAATAAGAATTCACTAATGTGTCCATAATGAAAAATGCTTATTTCCATGGTCTGAACATCTGGTCGAAGTTTATGTATATCGTCCGGAACACGGTGTGTAAGTTACACAGTCGAGCAAAATCCTGAGACTCTCAGACAAACATCTCCATGTTCAAAAAACAAGTGAAAAGCAACAAGTCTCAGTAACGTTAAACTAATAAGAAAAACGGTTGTATTTGTGTCTGTTTGTCAGAGTCGACCGTAAGCCGCGCACGAGTAAGCGGGGGTTCAAAATATGAGGGCGAGAGGTTTAGGGTGGATGTGCCCGAAAATGATAAAGGGGAAATGCGAGCGAACCTTCATACGTATTTATAAGTCCTGTGCCATACATTTTTGACCTCTGACAGTTTTTATAAGTGACGAAAACTATGCAAGTGCACACAAGTACAACTCATTCAAATTACGAGCAGTGATTCTACTAGTTACTTTGGTAAGCACACCAACGTACTGTCGAACAAGCTGTTTGGTATACAGGCAAAAATATTCATCTTTCCACTACACAGCCAATATTTAGTTTTATTTTGTGCGTTATAACTTTTTCAGCTTATGGCATCCTTAATTAAATAGAGTGGTATAAAAGAATTGACTAACTCAGCACACCATTGTTTAATAGTAGTTGCAAGTTAGCTGCCTGTATACCAAATAGCTTGTTCGGCCGTACTACCAATGTAGTACCAAAGTTAGCGAATGAGCTTCCCCCAAACCTGATCTCGAATGAAGTGTTCTAAGTACAACAACGTTTGTAACAAACCTCAAAATGGCGAAAATTTATAAAATATGAGATTTATTATCTTGACTAGAAGTATATTAATTATAGTTTACTTAGCTTATTGAAGTTATTTCCACAAGCACATTCAATTTTAAAATCCACGAGAACAACTGCCGACAAACAGTCATTTTGCAGACTTTGTTGTAAGATAATGAATAAATAAAATAAATTCAAAATCACAGGACAAAATGACAAAATCAAAACACACGCCTGTATATCCTGAAGGGTTAGGCAGTGATGTACAGACGCCAGCACATCAACTTACCCGAAACTGTCAAAATTTCCCAATCAACTATGTACCTTATACTGTAGTGATAAAGTTGAAAATCTATTAAAGAAATTTGACAGATTGTAGTAGCTTGGCGTCTGTACCTATGAATATAGTATACACTTCGCCAGTTATGTTTGAGTTCCATGTAATAAGGGGCGAGCCTATTGCCATCAATCAATCTATCAACTCAGCCTATCGCAGTCCACTGCTGGACATAGGCCTCTCCCAGACTGCGCCACAGCACCCTGTCCTCCGCCTTCCGCATCCAGTCTACCCCAGCCACCTTCTTTAGGTCGTCCATCCATCTAGCTGGGGGACGTCCCCCACTACGCTTGCCGGTACGCGGTCTCCACTCCAGGACTCGTCTGCTCCACCGGCCATCGGTCCTTCGACAGACATGGCCAGCCATTTCAGTTTGCTTACTCTGCAAGCTATGTCGGTAACTCCGGTTCTTTTCCGGATAATTTCATTCCTGATTTTATCCTTCAAAGAGACTCCGAGCATAGCTCGCTCCATAGCGCGCTGAGCGACCTTGAATTTGTGGACCAGCCCGACCGTCAGTGTCCACGTTTCAGCACCGTATGTCATCAACCCTATTGCCACCAACCGGGCACAAATCCAGACTCCGCGCTGCAACTGAAAAACAACAAAACGTTTAAAAAAATGTTGTCGTATCCATATTAACCTGCACTAGTCCTTGCACCCGGCGTCCCCCGGAGATCTGTATAAAATACCAATTATTTGTCGCTACCGGAATATTTAATAACTCTCTTACACTTTTATATTAATTTTTATACTTACATTATGCACTCCTAAGCTTTGTTGTTTCTTACTTACTCATTCAGAAATACGATGTGCATTTGTTTTTGTAATAATACTTTTTCTTTTTATTTGTGTTTGAAGTGTTTTTGTTACCGTTTTCTTGGATTTTTGTGTAATTTGTTGGTTGCGTACGTTTTGCAGGCGTTTCCTAACAACTTCTACATGACGAAATAGATAGAACTAGGTTTTTAGAAAATTGCTATGAGTGTGGAATTCATTATCACTTGAAGCTTTATAGCCGCGGGTGGGCCTCAGCCTGGTCGACTGTATTTCTCCAACGTGACCTATTTCTAATAATAATAATAATATTCCACAACTATCACACAACGCCATCTAGTCCCAAGCTAAGCAGAGCTTGTGTTATGGGTACTAGACAACTGATAAACATACTTATATATTTCTAAATACATACATATTATAGATAAATTACACCCAGACACAGAACAAATGATCGTGCTCATCACACAAACATTTGTCCTGGGTGGGAATCGAATCCACGACCTCCGGCATAGCAGTCAGGGTCACTAACCACTAGACCATCAGGCCTGTCATTTCTGGCATGTTCTTTCCAATTTCTCAATCCAAGAGTTCTTAAATCTTAGTCTACTCCAACCATCTGAGCTCAGGCCGGCTGCGATTTCCCCGACCATCTAGTTTACTATCCAGTAAATGCGTGGGTGCTCTAGCTTCATCCATTCTTGCGACCTGTTCTTATAGGGCTAATTTTACCGGAGAACAGCTTAATGTTTAACTTTTCATAAAAAAAATCGCTTAAAGCCGGTTTCTTCATCAATAGTAACAGCCAAAGTAACGTCACAAAAGTCAGAGTAACGGTTTTTGTTTCTTCACTATTTTAGCTGTTACTTGAATGATGAAACACATGTGCCGTAGTATCAGTAAAGGCCAAGTAAAAGTCAGTTTGACTGATTACTTTAGTTGTTGATGAAGAAACTGGCCGTTAGTCAACTTTGCCTTTCAAACGTCTATAATAGATAATATTATGTATTTCGTGTCGCTACCACAGATGAAAAACGAAACTAAATTCACCTTCTATATTTTTAAGTGGTCTGGAGGAGATAATATCTAAAAACATGTGAGAATCACCTTCTAGAGGTACATATCATTAGCTGTAATGGCGCCGAACTAGTAGAAAAGCAATTTTCTTGTATATTTTATAAATTTTAAAATCGAAATCTTAACGTATTGGGTCTGGATTATCGGGTGCGTTTCCATTGCATCAAGGAGTTTAGTTGGGATGGAAAAACATTGTTTTTTTCGAGCATCTTCCGTTTATTTATACAGGGTGTCACTGGAAGTATGGATCAAATCGAATAGGGACGTGGGCAAGGTCATTTCCAAACGTTTTAGCAAAACAAAAAAATACTAAAAAAAAAAAAATATTAAAAATGAGAAGAAAGATCGTATCCGTGAAAACTATCAAGTATATCAATTTATTTTTTTTAGATAGCCCTGATTGTATTTTTTTATGATTATTTTCTTTGAACACTAAGCGAAGTGATTGAAAAAAGAATTAAAATCGGTCATAACTTTTGAACCGTAAAAAAATTCACTGACATTCTCAGGGTTAAAAAGTTTGGAAATGACCTTGCCCACGCCCCTATTCGATTTGATCCATACTTCCAGGGACACCCTGTATAGGTACTAGGTTCTGCCCGCGACTTCGTCCGCGTGAAATTCGTACTTTCCTTTGAAAATTTCGAAAATGTATGTTCAAAAATGTATCTTTATCATTTATAAATAAGTATTCGGGCCAACTTTCAAGGTTATTAATTAACTCAAGGAATAAGATTTTTCATACAAATAAAATCTCCCCCTTTCACCCCCTTAATGGTTGAATTTCTAAAAACCCCTTTTTAGTGGATATTCACATATCCTTCCGGATATCCTTTATTATTGTATCAATTTATAATCTATTCTCCGTATAAAGACGCAAAGGCTTATTAGTCGATTCGCACGAATTTACTCGCCCGAAACGAGCGAATCGTCACTTTTAAATAATATTACTTTTTTCTATAGAAGACTCGAGAATCGATAGCCGAGGGGCAATTCTCGTAATTTTAAGAACAATCAATTACGAGATGTATTAAGAAATATAGCTAAAATTTTCTAAGTAAAAAATCTCGTGATACAACGAAAACAAATCCTGATTTTGGATAAAGCACGCACCCGCCATCTTCTAACACCGTTTGGCGCGAAAACTGCTGTCATCTGTCAAAAGTGACAGGTCGATTTGGCGGGAATGCATAACCCTATCTTACAGAGGCCATAATCTTTATGGAATTAAATATTATTGGCTATTAGGGGCTTGTGGATAAGTAATAACAGCCGCACAGGTCGATCGATCAGGTTAAGCTACGCTTGCCGCGGTTGGTCCGTGGATGGGTGACCATCTTCACATAACAAGACCCCTCCGTGCCTCGGAAAGCACGTTAAGCCGTTGGCCCCGGCTGTCATCCGTGGATCTTTGACAGTCGTTACGGGTCGTCAGAAACACGAAAATTTGACAAACAGTCTTACCAAGGGGTATCGTATTACCCAGTAGCTGGGTTGTGGAGGTCAGATAGGCAGTCGCTCCATGTAAAATACTGGTATTCAGCAGCATCCGGTTAGACTGGAAGATGACCCTAACATAGTTGAAAAAAGGCTAGGTAGATGATGCCTATCAATATTAGATTCTGTAACAAGATTATTCGAATCATTTGAAAACTTGAGCGTTCCCTAAACTTGAAAAAGTGTTTAGACAGCAATCATTATGCAAAATCAGATGACAGTGACGAATTATACATTTATGAGGATTTTCTGTTTGTGATTTTATATTTCTATTTTCCTACTACTGTATTTTCTCAATAATCTTGTATTTGTTTTCGATAGAAGAATCGGTAATTTTTTTTTTTATTGTTTACATTATTTTATAACAACAATATTTAACTATAATAATAATAATAATATTCCACAACTATCACACAACGCCATCTAGTCCCAAGCTAAGCAGAGCTTGTGTTATGGGTACTAGACAACTGATAAACATACTTATATATTTCTAAATACATACATATTATAGATAAATTACACTCAGACACAGAACAAATGATCGTGCTCATCACACAAACATTTGTCCTGGGTGGGAATCGAACCCACGACCTCCGGCATAGCAGTCAGGGTCACTAACCACTAGACCATCAGGCCTGTCACAACTGTTTTTCTTATTGTAAGTATACGATTGCGGTTTTGACTCAAAAACCAAAAGATTGATTACCTGTTATAGTTTTGTAACGCCTATTGTAGAGCAGGTCATTCCGTATAATTGTTAGCTTTTAGAAGTCTATATTTACGTTATATCTGTGATTTTTTGTCTAAGACCAAAATTCTAGCTTCTCTTACCTATTACTATTAGTAAATGGTAGAATTATATTCAATATTGATTGTTATACAAGTCAGTCGAATGTTGTTTGGCTGCTGTTTGAGAGTCTATAGCCATTAATTATCTACCTAATTAAGAACTGTGATTATGCTTCCTTCCACAAAGTGTTTTTTTGAGGCTGAAGTGAATTAAAAGTCTGATTAGAAATAAAAGATAAGTATATTGATTACTATAAATCATTGTTTTATTTTTCTTTATAAAATTACCGTCTATACGGTTCGTTCCTATCCTAGCCCATTTATTACCTTCCCGAGTTATATCATTACCATCTCACCCTAGTTCATTACAATCCATACAGTTCACACTGTTACACTTCCACTTTTTGTGAATGTGACGACGATTTTAACTCGAATAAAAAAAAATGTTAAATCTAACATTTTTTTTATTCCGCGGTTCGTTGCAATTTGCACGAAACGACGGAATCACCCTATAATATACTTATACATATAAACATAATATTAGTAGGACAACGTAACATTCTACCCATTTACTTAACCAATCTAAATATAAACATCTCCATTCATCTAAATAACACAAAACTACCCCCACATCACACCGCAAATTCGAAATCTAAACGCGACAACGGAACGCTGCCGCCGGAAGCGTCCGACACCGCATTTCCGGTCAACCGTTAAATTTGAATTTCGAACTGATAGCGGCATTCCGCTGCAGACTTTTGTTATGAGCGGACGTGTCGCCGGCCGCGGGAGTTGCGGAAATTATCACGTGTTTTTGTTTGTTTGGAAATAACCTCTGGTTATTGGATATGTATGAAATGTAGATTCATATTTCAAATGGGAGAGTAATTATAAAGAATTGACAGTATAGCTACTTTTGAAAGTTTTTGAAATATCTAGTAGAAAGATCAAAAAATCATTGTTTTAACACAAGAAGCAAGCTAATAAATTCGACTGGCTATCACTTCTGTTTCAAAACATAGAAATAATAATAATTATGTGGAATATCATAAAAAAAAAAACTGACAAAGAAATCTTTAATCAGATCTAAAAAGTCGAAGTTTTTTTTTTTGAACGCTCTTAGCTTTGGAACTTCCCAGCAGGGTAATTCCGTAACACACTATCAGTAGTAATCGGTTTAATTTTGACTGTTCAACCACATTCATTGCGTTATTTACGTTATTGAGTAGACACATTTTTCGAACATATGGAGCAATGGATTAGAAATATGCTTCAAAACGATTCAAATCAGAGTAATAGTGTGTTACGCCATTAGGGTGCAGATCTATAAAACTGAAGAGTTTGTTTTTTTCAAGTGAAACTTCTTTACGCACGCTTGACTTGCGGAGTAAGCTGGCAAACGCGTGACGTAAGCGTTACGAAAACAGTGATCGGGCGAGGCGAACGGGAGTTGAGTGGGGGATATAAGCAAGAGAAAGCAGTGCGCGCGCACATTTTCTTTCTCTCTTCCTCTCGTAGCCAAATACTTTGAAGTTTCACTTCAGTCGTGTGGTCATAAGCACACTTTTTTTTTTTTTGTTTAAACGCCCTTACCTTTGGAACTATCGGAACTATAAGTCGGATTTCAACAATTCTTTTTGCATTTGATAGCCCGAATCTTGAGGAAGACTTAACATGCTAAGACCTGTAGGAGCCGGGGAAAAGCAAAGTAATATCGCGGGCAGGTGATGCGATGCGATGCAGTGGTTTGGGGGAACAAGAAATTTCAGGCGAAGTCGCGGGTAGAAGATAAGATAGTATGTAGAGGGAATATAGGACCTAAACGCAAAAAAAAAACGCAAGTTTTATATATGTTCGACTACAAAAAACAAAATCAAAAAAATATATGATATTCTTCAGGATTTATGCAAGTTAGATAATGTGTTGAAAACATATTACAACTAATTTGATTTGATAGAAAAAAATCATGAAGATACCTCTAAAAACTTTCTTTTTACAATAAAAACCATACTAATATACATACAATCATTATGATTCTTTGTCAGATTATTCTACAAGCAACATACTAAAGCACTAGTGTTTTAATTTTTTAGTCCAAACAATAGATATTTTTGTAAATAGATAATTGCTTCATATTTTGCAATAAATTACCAGGGTTGTATCATCGCGCATCTCTTTCTTTTCTATGCAGTCCGACAGTGACCGCGCTTTAGGTCATGCAGTCATCTCAAGACATCTATGTTTCTTTATAATTTAATGAACACAAACAAATCTGATTAAGTACCTATCTTCAAAAGATCTTTATCAAAAGTCAGTTAAAACTTTTCTCATCAAACAATTTAACTAAACACATATTATTATTAACAATTTTGACAGACAATACGACACATCTTCCCACACTCTCGGATCTAGAGGGGGTGTGTTGAACAATACTTGGTCACATTCGAACATGTGGGGGGTGTAAATAGAGATGAAACAAAACGGGTACACAGGAAACGTTGTGATATCGTCGGGAAGGGGTGGTACTAGTGGAACTCGAAGTTCGATTTGTATTGATTTGGGTGATATATTGCTGTGCGAGATATTTATCGTTTTCTTAGCTAGGTACAGACGCCAGCACATCAAGCTACTACAATCTGTTCTGTAGTGATTAGCGACTGTTTAACCATACATTTTTAACGCTTCGACTTTAACCATCGCTTATAAATAAAACCTTTATTGTTGAACACGCATTTAAATAATGGAGATGCACACTTATACCACAAAATACTCGAAATTACCTAATTGCCTATACCAAAGTATTGCAAAACAATCGTACAAAAAACTAAAGTAGCATAAACATAGCATCGTAAGCCTTATAATCTTCCCACTACTGGGACACAGGCCTCCTTTCTGTGAGAGAGCCATAATCCACCACGCGGGCCCAGTGCGGGTTGGCAGATGTCACATGTCTTCGAATTTTTGGTTCTTGGACAATGCCGGTTTCCTCACGATGTTTTCCTTCACCGTTCTGAGAGCAGTGGTGATGGAATAATTTACACAAAGTAAACTGCCTGTCTGGGTTCGAACCTACGACCTGCAACTCGTAAGTCGCAGTCTTTACCACTGGCCCACCACTGCTCTCAATACTGAAGTATTCGTTCAGAGATCAACAAAAACTCACGACGAAACTACTTGTTGAAAAATGCTAATACGCTGTCAGTTAATTTTTAAATGATAACATCTTATGATATAGCTCAAAAAATTTCAATTGATTAAATTTGCTTTATTCTTACTTTGTATACATGCATGACTATTATTTTTCTGGTGAATTTGACTTTTAAGAATATGATATAGAAACTGATTACCTGACAATTTATTGATTTAGATAGATTTGCAGTACTTATAATTATTTTAGTGCTTAATGTTGCATGCCATACGGTAGAATGTACTGGATCAAATTGTTTTTCTTTTTTATGCCAAACTATGTTTTATTACCTACATTCTTTGCAAATACACGATTTCTGATTCTGATTCTCACTCAATACTCACTTACAATCCGAACTTCGACTACAACACCTTAGTACCGCCCCTCAAAACATAACGTTACGCCAAACGTCGGAACTGCAGACTGGTATTGTTGATAACATGTTACGTCTTGTTCAGATACGCGGACATGTTCTAAATTAACGTTTTGAAGGTAAGGGTGCGTATGTAGGTCATACATAGTGTGGTATTGTATAAGATGAAGTTGATAAAGCACAATATTATAACGGACGTCAACTTCATTATCATCTGCCTAACCTTTTCCCAACTATGTTGGGGTCGGCTTCCAGTCTAACCGAATGCAGCTGAATACCAGTATTTGACATGGAGGTCAGGTAGGCAGTCGGCCTATCTGACCTCCACTACCCAGTTATTGGGTAATACGATACCCCTTGGTAAGACTGGTTGTTACTACCCGTAACGACTGTCAAAGATCGACGAATGACAGCCGGGACCAACGGCTTAACGTGCTTTCCGAGGCACGAAGGGACTTGGTATGTAAAGATGGTCACCTATCTACGGGCCAGCCTCGGCAACCGCAGCTTAACCTCCGCTTAACCGATCGACCGTTATTACTTAGCTAAAATATTTGTATAGATATTTACATAATATAAGCTAACATACAAACTACAATAATAATGTACAAATTATATGAAAAAATAAACAAAATAGTCATAGGGCATCAAACAATTCGTCCGCATCGCTGTCAACAGGAACGGTGCCCAAAAGGCTGGCAGCATTGCCACGTTGTATGGCAATGCTAATTCTTTGGCCAAGAAATAGGCCAGCCCTCTGGTCACGTGAATAGTCGACTAACCGCTTGGCGATATCTCGAAAAACCAAATGGGCACTCGGACCCCATGGCCCTAGTGTTTCAACCCCAAACGGCTCGAACATATAAGTCCCAATCAGGTTGCAATATTTTCACCGTTTGAGGTTTTCTGCACCTGCAGCAGCCGCCCCAGCACAGCCCACCGTGCTAGGAAGATGGGATGGCGCAAGGGTGTCGACACATGTTGCATCCCACACCAAAGGTCTGCCTAACTTCCAGGGCATTATGGTCATTATATTTTAATTTAATTAATAAATCTGAAATTAGTTCACTAGTCGATTCCGAACAGACTATACTTTTTGCGCCGTGTATTCTGTTACACGTTGTTGTACAGTAAACTATAATATGTCTTTGTATGTACAGTCAACAGAACAGAGTTATGGAAACAATGGTGTCTATTCACAATGGAGAGGTGGAAATTGAATCCACGATGTTTTACTTCACGTTTTGAGTTGGTTAGCTGTGGAGTTGAGACATTATCGTTTTGAAGTCAGTCTATTTAAAAAACTAAAAAACCCGACTGCGGTAAAAAAACTAACCTATGTTAAAAAAAAAACTGAAAGCTAAAAACAAGCCCATTTTAAATAAAATAAAAGTTGGAAGCAGCTCACCGTCCGATCAGAACCAGGCCCGTGCCAGACGGCGCGTACGTGTTCCACGCGCGCCTCAAACAGATGTCAGCATAAAGGAAGGGGGCTGCCAGGACCGAAGGCTGCCGGGGGTGCTGGATTGTCCGAAAGGGTTACCGCTACCCCGGAACATAAAGGGCTAAGGAAGGAACACGGATGGGCTGTACTCAGTAACGAGTCTGACACTCCTTTTCGCTCCACCCAGAGCGGGAGGGGTCATTTGATGATTTCTCATCCAAAAAAAAGGCGGGACCCATACCATTTTTATTATATTTTTTCAAACTCAAATGGGTCCTCAATTTCAAATCTGAAATTATTTACATAGAGTAAAGAGCCTGCCTGGGTTCGAACTTGCAACTCGTAAGTCGTGGCCGTGGTACTGGACCACCACTGCTGTACACCATACAATTATTTTACCAGAAAATTAGTAGTTACATAATGAAACATTATTTTACCTAACTCCACAATTTAACCAGCCGACCCAACCACGCTAACTTTAAAACAATAAGTTAAAATAACTGATTCACTTGGCGGCGAGCTTTGTAAACTATTAACTAAGTATTATCACGCTATTGTTGTGAGGAGGTGGGTAGATTTGAATCGTTTGTTGCATTGCATATGGTTTGAAATTGAGTTTAGTTAGTGTTTGGGTTCGGATTTGTCTGGAGCTAATTGGTTAATTTTAGAGTTGATCATTATTTAGCTTATTTGATCAATGAAACCTTTTTCATTTCAGTTAGCTATGATTATCATCGAAACCGTTACAGAATTTGCTCTTATAACTTACTAGATGCGCCCCGCGGTTTCACCCGGGATAAAAGTGTTATAGTCCTTTTTTATTGATTCCCTTTACAAATCTCCACCCCCCTTTTAATACCCTTAAAGAATAATTTCGGGGATAAAAACTATTCTATATCCTTCCCCACAACTCAAACTATCTCCATACTAAATTTCATCGAAATCGGTTCAGCGGTTTAGGCGTGAAAAGGTGACATACAGACAGACAGACAGACAGAGTCACTTTCGAATTTATAATATTATATAGTAGGTATAATAGTATGGATTCATACTTTTTAACCGACGAAAAAACGGAGGAGGTTATCAATTCGACGCGTATATATATATATATTTTTTTTATGTATGATCACGCGTAACTTTTTACAGCGCCGTTCGATTTTGATAATTCTTTTTTTATTGGAAAGGATATACCCCGAAGTTGGTCCCATATAAATTTGAAAAAAAAATCCGACTCTAAGGGTAGGAAAACAGGGGATGATTGATTGTTCACTCACTGATTGTAATGTATGACCACGCATAACTTTTTACAGGATAGTCCGATTTTGATAATTCTTTTTTTATTGTATAGGACATACCTCGAAGTTGGTCCCATGTAAATTTGGAAAATTCCTACCCTAAGGGTGGGAAAATAGGGGTGATTTATTGTTCATTCACAGATTTTAATGCTGAGCTGTGTATTACAATTAAAATATAAAAGGCCTATCTATGTTGGTATATAAAGCCTGTTTTTTTAAGTATTTTATTATACAAAAAATAATAGTTAAAGTAGGATTAGGATTATATTAGGTCCTTACATATGAAATTGGCGTTTTGTATGGAAGGAACAAAAAGTCGAATATTTTTTAATATAATATATTTAATTAATCAAAGTATGAACCATTGTTTTCAATGCACTTTTGCCATCTTATAGGTAGTTCATTGATCCCTTTACTAAAAAAACCAGTCGGACGGGAATCAATAAAATCTTTGAAGGCGATTTGGACTGCCCCATCGGAGTTGAATTTTTTCCCTTGCAAAAAGTTATCCAAATTGCGAAAAAAATGGTAATCTGTTGGAGCAAGGTCCGGGGAGTACGGAGGATGTCTAAGACATTCCAATTCAAGCTCTTCTAATTTGGTAGCCGTCTGTTGCGCAGTGTGTGGTCTGGCGTTGTCGTGAAGCAGCAGTGGCGTGGAGCGATTGACCAGCCTTGGTTGTTTAGTCGCTAGCTTTTCCATCATGGTTTGTAATTGCTGACAATAGACATCAGCTGTAATAGTCTGGCCAGATTTGAGAAAACTGTAATGAACAATACCGGCACTAGTCCACCAAAAGCTTACAAGTAACTTTTTTGGGGTTAATTTTCGCTTGGGGCAGGATTTGGCTGGCTGGCCAGGATCCAACCATTGCGCTGAGCGCTTCCGATTATCGTAAAGAATCCATTTTTCATCACAGGTAATGATTCGGTTTAAAATACCTTCATTGTTGTGCCGGTTCAGTAATGTAACGCAGCAGTCGACGCGCGTTTGCCGGTTTGCTTCAGTCAATTCGTGAGGTACCCACCTTTCAAGCTTTTTAATCTTCCCAATTTGCTTCAAGTGAATTAAAACAGTTTTATCACTAACATCGAAGCCTGCAGCTAACTCGGACGTGGTTTGCGATGGGTCCGCTTCCACAATAGCCTTCAATTCTCCATTATCAACTTGGGTCTCAGGCCGTCCACGGGGCTTGTTCTGCAGGTCGAAATTTCCAGAACGAAAACGTTGGAACCAAAAACGAACTGTGTTTTCTTTTGCAACATGACCGCCATACACATCATTCACCCTTCGAGTCGTTTCCGCAGCACTAGTGCCACGGCGGAACTCGTACTCGTAAATAATGCGATATTTTAAATTTTCCATTTTGTAAAATGAGTGACGCAAACAGAAAAAAACAGAAGAAAAAAAACAAATGAATGACGGTCATCGAAGCACAAATACATGAGTAAATAGCTGTACAAATTTGAATTTGGAATTCCTTACCAAAGAGGAGAAATTCGTGATTAAAGTGGCCAGTACGAAAAACGCCAATTTCATATGTAAGGACCTAATATAACAGTTAATATCTCAAGTAAAGTAGGTAGCTATTTTAAAAGTAATAAAAAATAAGCATGTAGTAATTAGTAAATTATAGCTTCAAAACATTATAAAATAAAAACTTTTTAACAAAAAAATTAAACCTCCGAAAAAACTGAAAGGCAAAAAATAAAAATCTTTTTTATTTTACCTTAAAGAAATTTTGAGTCGGCGCCAAACAATTAATGAACAAAGATCACTAAATTACCTTAAATTTAAAGAAATAACCAAATCAAATTAATAATGCAACGTGAAATCTCCAGCGATAAATATTAACATTCCAAACAAAAAATGCGCTCTCCGCACGACCACTTGCAGTTGCTTGTTTGGCGCCGACTCAAAATTACTTAGGTATACTTGCATTAGTTTAAGAACTTATTTATTAAGGTAAAATAAAAAAGATTTTTATTTTTTGCTTTTAGTTTTTTCGGAGGTTTATTTTTTTTTTTATATGCGTATCTTTATATTTAAAATATTTATTCCTCAATGCTCATTATTGCACCTACCACTGTTTGTTTCTGCATCACCCAAAGGTTGACTGGTAGAAAATGCCTATGGCATTAAGTCCGCCTCTGTACATTTATGTGCTTGAAGTATTAAATAAATAAATAAATATAATAGCATTTGAATTTGTATTCAAAATCTCAGACAACAATACTCAGTTCAGTGTGACCCGTCCACCCTCCCAAACACACGCGTGGTCACAATAAACAATTTTATTAGTTTGTCAATTCTGTTTGAGGTCCACACTATATTGTGACGTCACCGGACCGGACACGTGTTTTGAACGGCTTTTATTGGTTTCAAGTCAGAGGTTTTGTTTAGAAAAAACCGGTCAAGTGCGAGTCGAACTCGCATACTAAGGGTTTCGTAGCACATGGCGTTAAACGCTGAATGAAACACGTTTCATGTATGGAAAGCCACTTTAATTTATAACTTTACTAGCTGCGCGCCGTGGTTTCACCCGCTTGAGTTTCGATCCCGTGGGAATATCGGGATAAAAGTAGCCTATATGTTAATCCAGGGTGTCAGCTACCTCTATACAAATTTTATCAAAATTGGTCTGTGCCTTTGAGCGTGAAGAAGTAACAAACATATGTATTATAAACACACACTCACAAACTTTCGCCTTTATAATATTATACCTAGGGTTTTTTTTTTTTTGAATTTCCGAAATTTTCTTCCATACAAACTTTGTCCCTGGCAATACCGAACACAACAAAAAAAAAAAATATCCAATTTCGTGCAGTCATTCGAAAGTTATGCGCGTACAGACATTTCGGCGACTTTGTTTTATACTATGTAAGGATTTGTTGTTATAGCAGCACTTATAGAAATACACACTATGAAATTTTCAAACTGTCACTGTCACCATCACGGTTTATGAGATACAGCTCGCTAATAGACAGACGGACGGGTGGTCAGCGGAGGCTTAGTAACAGGGTCATAGAGGTATGAGGAACAGGGTGTAAAGTTCACTCATAGTCTATAGAAAAGGGAGGATCCTCCGACCAGACGGGTGTTGTGTCTGGCGGGCAACTGCCCGATGAATTATGTCGGGCTGTTGTATCTATGCTAGTTGCGCGGTAAACTCTGCTTGCGAGATGCAGGATTTGCGTGACGTCAGTATGACGCGTTGTTCGCATGTAGCGTTGTAGATACCGCTATAGGGTCCGGTTGGCACATTTGGGTACGGAACCCTAAAAAGATGCAGTTGGAATTGAGTCGGCCAGCACCTATTCAAATAACGAATTGTTTTCCTACCAACTTCGGGGAATTTCTCGTTCGTATACAATTTCAAATGGGTCCATTATTTTTGTAACTAATCTATATATGTATATAAAATTCAAAGTCCTGACTGACTGACTGAATATATCAACGCACAGCTTCAACCGCTGGTCCAAGAGATATGAAATTTGGAGGGTGTGTTCTTTGTGAAGAGTATCCACTAAGAAAGGGTTATTCGAAATTCCATCCCTAAGAGTGTGAATGGAGGGAGGGTGAAATTTTACGCGGACGAAGTCGCGAGCATAAGCTAGTAATAATACAGGCAGCTGGATCAAGGGCTTGATCCAGAAAGCAGTACTTCTGGATACGGTAGGTACTCGTATTATTAAGAGGATCGTCTCCACATTGGACGGCCGCCTCACGAAACAGGTTCGCCGTCTAACCAAACAAAACCTGCGCATAGTTACTGCAGGTTTAACTGGCCACGGGTCATTTAATAAACACCTCTTTGTCATAGGAGTAACAGACAGTCCGCTGTGCAGGGCCTGCATGGAGGACGACGAGACAGCGGCACATGCGCTTCTAAGCTGCCCGGTTGTCGCCACGTACAGGGCAAAGTACTTCGGTAACCCAGGTACCCTACGAGAGACGGTCAGTAACATCAAGGCGTTGCTAGCCTTCCTTGAGGAGCTGGGGTAGATCGAATAATCGATTTTCCCACCCGTACGCAAAATACGCGCATTGACGTGGAGTTGCGTACACCAGCCCGTATTACCTATTGCCTAAGAGGATCCTCTCTCAGGAGCCCTGACCACCGGACCGGTAGCTTGGACCTTCTCGATACCGGTGTGAGCATGAAAAATGTAAATGATTGGTATTTCAAATGAAATAATACTATTATCATATTCATGTTGCAATTCAAAAGCTTCTTCTAAACAAAAAAATACAACATTTTGTTCCACGAATAAAAATGGCTTATGTTTAACTTATCACCAGATAAAGTAAAATATAACATAAAAAAAACACTTTTTACTGCCAAAAATAGTACCTAAATGATCACTAAAATTAAAACTCCATTTTATTGTAAAATACCCAGGTAAAGGTATTTGTATTCTCATTTGCTCGCTCTTGCATCCTATGTCGACGGAGCTCCTATTTCTGTGTAAAGGGTCTAAAGTAACGTAACCATTTTTTTTTTTTTAACGTGGAGAAATGCTCATGCATTCTGCACTACCACGGGGAGATAGTGCAGTTATGTGGGACTCCAACCCACTAAAACTCCACGGTGTCCTCCTCTGCCGCTTACGGCGGGAACACGGGCACGCGTTAGCACTCATCCGTGAACCCGCCGCGGCTGTCCGTCACCGGACCCTCCTCTGTGGAGTATTCCCCATCACCGGCGCACCAGAACACATAGCACGACGTGACCACCCCAGGGACCAAACCAGCACATGGGCATCAGACGACCCCGTGTCTGGGCACCCTTGGTCCCCCTGCGACGGGTCAGGTCATTGGCCCCGCCGCCTGCCAATTTTCGGCCGCAGAGGATAGGGAGAGCGGCCAACGTCATACCAACACTCCTCTTCCTCTGCGGCCCCACCGCGTCCGCCATCGGACGGTGGCGACCCCGTCAAGGCCGCGGAAGGTAGGGAGAGCGGCGCACCGCAATACCGGCACTCCTCTCCCGCCGCGGCCTCCAACCCTCAGCCGCGATGCCTCCGATACGACATCGCGGCCCGCCTGAGCTGCGATGTCGCCCAAGCGGCACCGCAACCTACTTGTTGGCCGCTACGTCGTCGGCTTACCGGCAAAAGCCCTGACGAGCGGCCCCTCCTCGGGTTCCACTTCGCTTCACCGTGGGTGTCCAAGCCACGGCTACTGAGCCCCCCCGCCTCGACAATGCGGGAACCCACCGGGGGGGAAAGTAACGTAACCAAACCTAACCTCGGGGTACCCAGCTAGAACTATTGTAATTTTAGACTTCATTTTTAGGTGTTCAATATATTTTTTGGTGATCATTATATTTAACCCCAATAAAAATTATCTGACGATTGAAAAATGAGCCCTTAAAAGACAATAAACATGTCACAACGATTTCCTGCCTAAACCAAATCGCGGTAACTAAATGATATTCATCAAACCGTTAACTTCGGAAAATTGAATGTCGTTCGCAGCAATAGAGGAATTGGCTACACGCCAATATTTTTGATACACCGCTCTCCCCTGCACAGTACAAAGGATTTAATACTTACAAGTTACTTACTTACTCGTAAATACTAGCGCATAAAAATAGTGTCCACGGCTGGCAATACTAACACAGGGTTAACTTAAATTAATTAGTGAAACTTCGATAGGGATGGCCTGAAACACAGGTTTTTATTAACCTAGCTCAAGGAGGTCGCCACAAGTTATTATGTCAGTACCAGAGCACCTTTCATTAAAAACATGTAAATTAAACTAGCTTTTATATAAGTATTTAAGACAATCTGTTAAGAACTTGGTACTACTATAGTCCATTTACTATAGCATTAGACAGAAGTTAAAAAATGCTCTTTTAGTGGCACACTTTGTAATAAAAATACAACAAACATTATTACAGTCAAGATTGATGTGGAGTTAAATATAATCAATTTAAATAACAACAGTCACACTATAATTGTACTTATTTAACCTATCTACCTTCTGAAATTACAAGGCTTTCGTTTAATATTATTTAGTTTTTACATAAAATATTGTCGTGTCAATGTTTAAAATCTAAAAAAAGCAGGGGCGGACAGTACCGGGAACGTTTTTCATGTCACTATAACTCTACCAAATCTAAAATGTTACCCTTCATAAGTTGTGGCAGCACGTGTTCTTTTATTTTGTCGGTCTATATAAAGTTGTTTTTAATAAACTGATTGTTACTGAAAATTGTTTCATTTCATGTACCTATCCAAGCATCGTGACGAGTACTCGTAGATAGATAGAATATGCGTTATTGTATGCCATACATTGTTACTTACAAAACAAGCACATACATTATTTATTAAAATTGTTTGAACTTAACTTGAAGATAAAAGGTTTCGTACTCCTGCTTCTGCGAGCCTCTTTTTTCTAATGTTATAATAAATGGCGTATAAGTATTTTTAAGTTTATAAATGTATTACTTTGTTAAAAGACCTAAATAAATTGATTAAATTTATTAAAATTTTAAAAGACGTGATTGTTATCGATGTCTTATAAAGATAAAACAAAATAAAAAATCTTTCTACCCCTACTAATTAATATACTAATCACACTAATATTGTAAAGGCGAAAGTTTGTGAGTGTGTTTGTTACCTCTTCACGCAAAAACTACTGAACGGATTTGGATGAAATTTGGCACACAGTGGAGTTTTTAACACACATAGGATAATTTTTATCCCGATATTCCCACAAAATCGAAACTTATGCGGGTGAAACCGCGGGGCGCAGCTAGTAATTCACAATTTCAAGATTGTTAATGAAGGGATAAACTGCTTTTAAAGGCAATTAAGAGGTGTATTAGAAGATTTTTTGATGCATTAATGTATGTTTAATTATGATATGAGTTACATCACTGTATTAAAATAAGACTTGAAAATATCATTTTTTTTGTCAAAATTGTTTACGGTTTAAGAGATACACTGCTTTAAAAAACCGGCCAAATGCAAGTCGGACTCGCACACGAAGGGTTCCGTACGGTTTACGATTTATGACGTATTAAAAAAAAAACTACTTACTAGATCTCGTTCAAACCAATTTTCGGTGAAAGTTTACATGGTAATGTACATCATATATTTTTTTTAGTTTTATCAGTCTCTTATTTTAAAAGTAAAGAGGGGGGGGGGACACATTTTACCACTTTGGAAGTGTCTCTCGCGCAAATTATTCAGTTTAGAAAAAAATAATATTAGAAACCTCAATATAATTTTTGAAGTTTTTCAGTTTCAGTTCTAAGTATGGGAAACCCCCAAAATGTATTGTTTTTTTTCTATTTTTGTGTGAAAATCTTACTGCGGTTCACAGAAAACATCTACTTACCAAGTTTCAACAATATAGTTCTTATAGTTTCGGAAAAAAGTGGCTGTGACATAGGGACGGACAGACAGACAGACATGACGAATCCATAAGGGTTCCGTTTTTTGCCTTTGGCTACGGAACCCTAAAAACCAACTTTTTCAAGAAACCTCTTCCTTATCAGCTGTATGATATGGATGTAACACTAAGAGCTGATATTGAAACTGTTAGTGATTGAGGCAGTGTGTCAATATGCTTAACAATCAAGTTCCTTATCAGCACAAAAAGTTCAAAATAAACAAAACCAATATATGCAGATGTACGTAGCAAACTCGTCTTATATTCACCAATAAAGAACAGAGCTGTACCAAGAAATAGCACATACAAACAATTCATCATAAACAAATTCGCGACGATATATACATCATTTGTTTTGTGACTTAGACACTGATTATCAAAAATAGCACAGTAGACGAGATATTTTGTAAAAAGGATTACAGATAACGCTATATCCAGGATTATGAGGCCCATAGAACAGTGGGTGAGGCAAATGCTGTTGTACCAGCAGGCGAAAAACAAAAGAACACTGGCGAAGAAAAATATCCACATTAAGTAGTGAATGTAAGTCAGGAGGGCGCAGTAGTCGGGCTCGTTCTTGCATAACGTTGCAAGGTCTCCATCAGGACCTGGAAAAAGTATTGGAGTTTCTTTAAATGATTTTTGAAGTGAAACTTCTTTACGCACGCTTGACTTGGGGAGTAAGCTGGCGAACGCGTATCGTAAGCGTTACGAAAAGTGTGATCGGGCGAGGCGAACGGGAGTTGAGTGGGGGATATAAGCAAGAGAAAGCAGTGCGCGCGCACATTTTCTTTCTCTCTTCCTCACATAGCCAAATACGTTTGAAGTTTCACTTCAGTCGTGTGGTCATAAGCACACTCGGTTTTTTTTGCTATCGATACGCTAAGTTTTGATTTCCTAAGAATGCGGTGACCGATCACACAATAATTACCGTCTCATGAGACTATGAGAGTGAGGGAAGGGAGAGCACCTTTTAAACTCAAACTCAAAGCATTTTTCAATTGAACCATATACAGGCACAGTCGGTCAGTCCGAAAATATGAAGCTAGTTGTCCATTCCAAAGCGTAGGTACCCATGGAGAAGAACGGGCAAGAAACTCCATAGACACTCTTTTAATTTATATTTTTACAAAAATATTAGTTCCATCATTAATGTTTAATTTATAATTATATGTGAGAATGATGTATATCTAATAATATAAATAAATGAAACATTAATGATGTAACTAATATTTTTGAGATCGATGTGAGGGGCCCGTGGCTAAATAATAATAGTCGCACAAGTCGATCGATCAGGTTAAGCTACACTTGCCGCGGTTGGCCTGTGGATGGGTGACCATCTTTACATACCGAGGCCCCTCCATGCCTCGGAAAGCACGTTAAGTCATTCGTGGATCTCTGATAGTCGTTACGGGTAGTCAGAAGTCCGAAAGTCTGACAACCAGTCTTACCAAGGGGGGTCGTATAACCCAGTAACTAGGTTGTGAAGGTCAGATAGGCAGTCGCTCCATTTAAAATACTGGTACTCAGCTGCATCCGGTTAGACTGGAAACCGACCCCAACATAGTTGGGAAAAGGCTAGGCAGATGAGATGATGAGAGATCGATGGACCAGGCACTCTAAAATAATTTCTACGCATGAGAGAGAGAGATGAGAGACCGGTTAGACCGCTATGGTGAAAGACGCTAACGTAGCCGTAATAAAGTTGAATACCGCGTGCGCTCTTTGATCGCGTTCGAGCTCGAAACTAAATGTCGTAAGTCTCAATTCTTATTTTGTTTATAACTAAAGTAATAATTGATCTAGAGAAAAAATATCTTGTGGCTGGATAGTAAACTATATTTTCTTACTGTTAACATTTATTTTAGACATAAAGGCCAAGCAATCTTGAAAAAAAAAAGTAATAATCTTTAAAAAAGACATGATTTTTGAATAAAATATGAATCGAGCGAAAATGTTACAATTACGTAACTGTCTTGTACATGGAAAGAAAAAGATCCAATGAATCATATACTAAAGTTCCATTTTGATTGTATGTGTGACTGTTTGAGAATATTAATGCAAATTAACGTTAAATTTAGGGAGCCTCCTCTTAAAAGCGTTCAGAGTATAGCAAATAGTAACAAAACAACAATCCAAAAATAAAATGAATGAAAAATAAGCCGAGGCAGCTAAGTGATGACCAGCCCCGACTGAAGGCCCCCGTTCACGAACATGACGCATAGATCAGCACCATGTGACAGCCTATTACTCGGACAGCTGCGCCTGGTCTCTCCCCAGTCGTGTTGGATTGCCGTCCCATCGGATTATGAGAGTATAGGAAAAGAAAATGCACCTATGATTACGCACACACTTGTACACTATAATATCTCCTACGTATTTGGCTATATTCCGTAGAGATTGGCCGCCGGTGCCAAAATTCGGGAGGATATTATTATCTACATATATAAAATTCAAAACGGTGAAGGAAAACATCGTGAGGAAACCGGCATGTCCTAGAACCAAAAATTCAAAGACATGTGACATCTACCAACCCGCACTGGGCCCGCGTGGTAGATTACGGCCCACTCCCTCTCACAGAGAGGAGGCCTGTGTCCCAGCAGTGGGAACATTATAGGCTGATGATGATGATGATGATAAAATTCAAAGTACTCACTGACTGTTTATTCATTTGTGTTTTTTTTACATTGTTCTCACATATAGAAACAACAAGAATTATGTACCCAGGATTTTGTAATATTCTTGATTTAAAAGAGTGTCCATGGAGTTTCTTGCCCGTTCTTCTCCATAGAGATCTACGCTTTAGAATGGGCAACTAGCTTCAACTTTCTGACTAACTGACCGACTATTTAATTTTGACAATTCAAAAGTGCCTGTACATGGTTTAATTGAAATAAATGCTTTGAGTTTGAGTTTGTGTAGAGCAGGTTTTTCGAAATTCCGCCCCTAAGAGGGTGAATGGGGGAAAGTGAAATTTCACGCGCACGATGTCGCGGGCAGAAGCTAGTTACCGTATACTTGTGACCTCTAAACCAATGAGGCACTCTATAGGTTATAGAAAGAAATCAGCTAAAAATGCAAGTAAAAACTTACCAGACGCATTATATGCTAGGTTTACAACAGGGCCAAGTAAGCCCGATACAATAATACAGAATGAAGCCAAAATGAAGTTATAGGTCCTCCAAATACCGTGGAAAGATGGGAATAATTTGCACATTATAACTTTTTGTTACTATCACAGTTTTGTGCTAAACAAGGGAGCAAAATGTATTTTTTCTAATCTCCGGGGGTAGCATTAATTTTTGTATAAAAAGGAAATATTTTTTTTTTACATTTTATAATTTAGTTTATTTCAGTTGACGTTTAACTTAAGATTTTGACTATGCTTTGACAGTTAATTTTTTATGAATTTCTTTCACAGATTAGATTTCTTTGGTCTAAGGTTTTTGGTTTTTTTGCTTTCAACCTCGTTTGCAAGAACTTATCTGTCCTTACCACTGACCTCAATTAATCAATTAGTTGTGGTTGTGGAGCAGGACCAGCATTGAGCCAGGCATTTTTATCAGCGATGTAATCCCCTAACTTATAATATGCCTGCCTGCATAGTGTGCGTTTTATACAAAACTTGAATTTTGTCTCATTCAGTTGAAGAATGTAGGGAGGTATTTTATTATAACATTTTAAACAGTACCCCATATAACGCATATAACGCTACAACGCAATAACGCATATAACGCTACAACGCAATAACGCATATAACGCTACAACGCAATAACGCATATAACGTGAGTCTACCACTCTGAGTCTAGTCTGTCTAGTCTATGACCAGAGCCCTGATTCACAACCATACGACAGGCTATCGTATCGAAAACCTGACATTTCGATAACCTTTAAATCCCTCAACAGCAAATAGCTGTTGGAAGAATAGCGGGCGTCTATTTGATTTAAACTGACAAAATTTTCGGGTTTTGGACTTGTGAACAGCATTGAGAAGACTCCTATGATAACAATGATTAATGTTCGATACGATACGGAAGCATATCGAGTGTTTGTGAATAAGGGGGCAGATTTATGAACGTAAACGCATCAAAAGGTGTATATAAAGATCGTATTAGGTGGCGTTCTGTCGTTTCTGCATGGGATGAAGGCATAATAAGTATGTATATGTCATGGCCATTCGATTCTGTTAGAATCTCACCGTGAGAAGTTAGGTGGAGTGAGCTGTAATCTGACGATGCTAGGGACTGGCACTAATGACAGCTCACTTTAAGCTCACTTCACCCAAATTATCACGGTGGCATTTTTACAGAATAGCACTGCTGCCAAGCAAACACTTACAATCATAATCGAGATTTTAATAATACTTTTTAACCTAATTCTATTGATCATTTTATATCATTTCAAAGCTGAGTAGTATATTAGCTGTCAAAACATTACTATTTTTTGAGGGTTTTAAATAAAGTAGCAAAACAGAAACTTAGAAACTCAATGTTGTTTTTTTTTTTCTTTTTTTCCCTAAACTAGTCCTAACACGAATAGTAAATAAAATAAAACATTCACGTTTAAGACAGGATTAGCATAAAAAATATTATTAAAATCTCGATTATGATTGTAAATGTATGTTTCGTCAATCCCTAGTATCAGGTCGGATGACACTGATAGCTCACTCCACGCTCACTTCGCCTAAGTTTTCACGGTGAGATGGTTACAGAATAGCACTGCTGATCACAGAATTGAAAGAAACATTTCATGAAGTGTTCGGTCATTTCATGAAATGGTTGTGTAACATGAAATGGCCAGCTAAGATTGACCATATCGTTTAAAAGTCAACGTTTAATGATATATCATTCGACGTTTGGCCATATCATGAATTTAGGGTTCGCATAATACTAAACGTTGGGCACCCCGAGGTTCGGTTTGGTTAGGTTCCTTTAAACCCTGCAGACAGAAATAAGAGCCCTGCGCAGCGAGACTCCGTCGACCTGACGTCGTTAGAAATAAAACGAGCATGCTAAATTTATGCTTTAGAATATTATGCTTAATCATTATTAGAGAAATTATGCGTAAGCTGTTATGTGAAAATATAATTAGGAGACACAAAAGTATGCCAAGTTACCTATAGGTCTTAAAATTTTATGCAAATGGATAGGGAAGCCACGGAGGAAACCGACATCAACGCCTCTACCAGCGGATATTCTAATTATTTTACGATATGATCACTAATGTTTGGCCACATCATGAAGTAGTCATGCGTTTAACTGTTCATATAGTCAAACGTTGAGTAATCATTGATCTGGCCAGATCACATCATGATGTGGCCAATAGATAGTGAAACATTTCATGAAGCGACCATTTCATGAAATTCTCGAGCATTTCATGAAGTGAGCAAATCTACGATATGGCCACGACATAAATGTGTATAATTTATAAAACAATAATTATAATTCGTAAATTCAAAAAACACTATAACTTACTTAACTAATACGTATTAAAATTTGTCATAATAAACACCCAGTGTTCTTCCTCCTCTCTCCTACTACCTATGCTGTGCCCGACAGGGTCCATAATTGTGACTAATATAATTATTTCTCTACCAACTATACACATTATGGTACGCAATAAAGAATTGAGAATTGAGAATATATATAAAAACCGGCCAAGTGTGAGTCGGACTCGCGCACCGAGGGTTCCGTATAAAAATTTAAGGTTTTCGGAATTCTTGTCCTTTATGTGTGCTAAAAAACATTGCTTCATGCCAAAGGGGTTAGAAGATTTTTGTATGGAGGGTGGCCCTAAGGTCGGTCGCCATTTTGATTTTTTTTTAGAATCGCGGTGCACAACAAAAGTTATATATTTAGATAGAGGACACTTATACAAACAAAAAATGTAATTAACATAATATCCTAAAGCGTCAGGTTTCGGAGTTATTCACCGAAATATAAGTCGAAAACAACAAGGATTTTTTTGTTTTTTTCCCCTACAGGTAACCATATTGAACTACTGAGGTAATAGAAACGTTATAAAACCTTTATGGAGAAGGAACAAATGAAGAATAGATATTTTTTTAATAAATAATTAAACACGGCAATTTATTGATCCTTTTTTTAATCCCAGAGAGTATCTGACATTTAAGTCTTTTGTGTTTTCGTTTTTTTTTAGTACAGAAGTTTGACATTACACTTGTCAGATTAGTCTCTGGGATTAAAAAAAACGAACTATAAATTGCCGTGTTTAATTATTTATTAAAAAAATGTCTATTCTTCATTTGTTTCTTCTCCATAAAGGTTTCATAACGTTTCTATTACCTGAATAGTTCAATATGCTTACCAGGAAGGAAAAAAAACAAAAAAATCTTAGTTGTTTTCGACTTATATTTCGGTGAATAACTCTGAAACCTGACGCTTTAGGATATTATGTTAATTACATTTTTTGTTTGTATAAGTGTCCTCTATCTAAATATATAACTTTTGTTGTGCACCGCGATTCTGAAAAAAAATCAAAATGGCGGCTGATTTTAGGGCCAAAACCTTCAAACCCCTTTCAAGATTCGAGGTCAACTGGAAGTACCCTTTAGGTGTTGATTCCCTTGCAAGTAGTTGCGAGTTTGAAAATATGCGGCTTAAATAGCCGTTTCTTTTGATTGCGTTAACATAGAAGTTTGATTTTATTACAGCTTAAAGGTATTATAGACTTGAGTATTTGATATTAATTTCAATTTAATACCTCTACGCGTTCATGAGAAAAGAAGTAGTAACTTTAAAATTTTCAAAAATATTTTTTGTTATATGATGTAACTGAAAATTTACGGTTTTCGCAACTTTTCCTTTATCTGTACTATAATATGTTACTTCGTACCAAATTTCAAGATTCTAAGTTCACGGGAAGTACCCTGTGGGTTTTGATTCCCTTGCGAGTTTTTAAAATTTGCGGCATAAAATGCTGTATCTTTTGATTGCTTTGGCTTAGAAGTTTGATTTCATCACAGCTCCAAGGGACAGTAGATTTAAGTATTAGATATAAATTTTAGTTTGATACCTCCACGCGTTCCTGAGAAAAACGGTCTTGACAGACGGACGGACGGACAACAAAGTGATCCTATAAGGGTTCCGTTTTTTCCTTTTGAGGTACGGAACCCTAAAAATAAAACAAAACAAAACATTGACCTCCCGCCTGTACTTAAACAAAACAAACAAATACAGTCCCAAAATCAACAGATAAACGACACAAAATGCATTCAGCATCAACGCTTCAGGCACATCACTAGTCTCCGAGTGGCCCAAACAATAGATATCATGTGTTGTGCAGTACACTAAGAAGTAAATGGCTGTGGTCGCTGCTAAAATCATGTTGATAATGTACATGATGATACAGCAGTCGATGCCGCTGTGGGTCTTCGTCAATATGCACACAAGTAAGGTCATGCTTGTGACGAAGAGCTGGCACATCAGCCCGGCCATCACTGATGCGATATTTATGTGCGCTGGCCTCTTTAAGTTTTCTACACCGTGGTGTTTGTCTGTGGACAAGATTAGTGGATTTGTCATTATACAGGCTGTCCCTGGAAGTATGGATCAAATCGAATAGGGGCGTGGGCATTTCCAAACTTTTTAACCCTGAGAATGTCATTGAATTTTTTTACGGTTCAAAAGTTATGACCGATTTTAATTTTTTTTTCAAACACTTCGCTTAGTGTTCAAAGAAATTAATCATAAAAAAATACTATCAGGGCTATCTAAAAAAAAAAAAATTGATAGCCCTGATTGTTTTTACGAATTCGATCTTTCTTCTCTTTTTTTTAGTATTTTTTTTATACATATACTTCCAGGGACACCCTGTATAGTTACTGAAAATAGTGCTGTGCTGTGGGTCCCCCTATAGCACAGCATCATGCTGAATGGAAGCCTTCACTTCGTTACAGTCATGGCGTGCAGCTGTCGACTATTTCTGTTTTGTGCTATTTTGTTTTTATTATTTTTGACGTGATAACGTCTTATAAGTCACGCACGTAAAAGCATGACTCATTGTCACGTTCCGCCTGAGCCGAGTGTGCAAGCGAGAGCGCGGAACAAGCGATAGAGAGGCACAATCGGCCTAAGCGTTCGGCTTGTGATGCATCTATCTGATGTTTTCTTATGACGTTATCACGTAAAATTATCGTCTGTAAACCGACTTTACAGATAGCCAATTTTTATTTTATTTTACACTAGCTGCGCCCCGCGGTTTCACCCGCATAAGTTTCGATCCCGTGGAAATATCGGGATAAAAAGTACCCTATGTCCTTTCCCGAGACTCAAACTATCTCTATACCAAATTTCATCTTAATCGGTTCAGCGGTTTAGGCGTGAAAAGGTACGAGTAACATACAGACAGACAGAGTTACTTTCGAATTTATAATATCGTCGGCTAAGTATTCTAAGCTGCTAACTCCATTTTTGGCTTAACCGACTATTTAGTATCAAATGAAAGAGAAAATTATATTTTTATTCTAAAGATACAGTTAAGCAATGTTATGCAATACCGTTGGCACATATACCTACCCTTCCAGGTGAGTTTCGGCAGAAATAGGTGAGGTTTCTCTTTCATTTGATACTAAATAGTCCGTTAAGCCAAAAATGGAGTTAAGAGCATAGAATAGGTACTTAGCCGACGATATTAAAAGTATGGATTTATAGCATGGGTGTAGATAAAACAAGTTACCTTCATTGAATCCTAAGTTAACCATGATTGTATTCAAGGGTCCGAAAATAAATGATATATATATGATAAACACACATATTCCTACGGCAAATATTCTCCATGTATCAGGATGATAACGGTTGCTTGCTTGCATCTTGAATGAATTTCTCTAAAACAAAAAACTCAATCTGTCTAGCCAACTATGTTGGGGTAGGGCAGATGCAGCTGAGTACCAGTACTTTACATGGAGCGACTGCATATCTGACCTCCACAATCCAGTTACTGGGTTACATGGCAGCTCTTGGTAAGACTGGTGATTTCTCCCCTTAATAACTTCTCTAAAACATAACTTTCAAAAACATTGTTTTCAATTTTGATTCGTTAAATATATATTTTCAGTATAGTCTAAAGTATTCTGTGATGAATATTATATTGTGTTATGCACAGTGTTCTAAATATTTTGACAGACCATGACAGGTTGTTTTTTTTTTTAATTCTATCAAGTTTTACGTCAAAACATTTTGTCATACTGCCTAATGATAGATTCTTCTTTCTTTATAATGCTTGATATAGGTAAAGTGCGTCAAGTTGGGACTTTTCGTGTATAATCCATCCATCCATACTAATATTATAAATACGAAAATGTGTCTGTCTGTCTGTCTGTTACCTCTTCACGTTTATTTTTTTTTTTTCTTTATTGCTAAATGGGCCTGATTTTGACTCCGATCACGCCTGATGGAAAGCGATAGGTGAGTGTGGCTGTATCTATAAATATATATTTGGCAGTGCTCGATATAAAACATACTAATTCCATGAATTCTTCTTAATCTCCGCAAACGAAACGAGATCACAGCGCAGCTGCATAAAAAACCAAAAACCTCAACCAGAGAATAAGAATTATTAAAAAAAAAAACGACCTGTCAAATTTTTGTCAAAATCTTTTGTAAATATTTTAGATTCTCTGTCCACTATTTTAGAAGTAAACATAAATAAATTAAACAAATTCTCGACAGTAACATTCACATACAAATTTATTCTACCTTTAACAATTTGGTAAAGATTCGTAGGTCACCCCTTTTGGGGATCACAGCAAGGATGGTGAAATCGAGCAGCTCGGTCCAAGATGTATCATCAAATCAGTGGAGAACTTACAACATGATTATGTCTTTCTGTTGTATCTTAGTTTCGTTCATATATGGTATTGTTAACGCGAAATCCGATTTTGTAGGTAAGTTTTTCCTGTGCTCAGTTTGTCAGATTTATGTTTAACCGTAAATGTCGATCCCGTGGGGAATGTCGGGAGAAAAAGTAGCCTATATGTTAATCTAGGGTGTCAGCTACCTCCATACAAAATTTTATCTAAATTGGTCCAGCCGTTTGAGCGTGAACGCAACAAACGTATAATCACACACACACACTCAAACTTTTGCCTTTATAATATTAGTAATTAAGTAATTATAATTATGTTTAATATCTCGAAACTATTGAAATTCGGCCATACATAATATGAGGGGTTCAATTTGTTGCATTTTGCCCACCCCCCCCCCCCCCCCCATCAGCTCCTGATGGATATACGTCGAATTACAAGTATCCCTGTATATTTAAAACTAGCTTCTGCCCGCGACTTGGTCCGCGTGAAATTTCACCCTCCCCCCATTCACCCTCTCAGGGGTGGAATTTCGAAAAACCCTTTCTTAATGGATACTTAGGTACTCTTCACAAAGAACACACCCTCCAAGTTTCATGTCTCTAGAACCAGCGGTTTGGGCTGTGTGTTGATATATCACCCAGTCAGTCAGTGAGTCAATCAGTTTACCATTTTTTAATTGTATATATCGATGCCTTAGTTCACAATTGCACTAACTACAAAATTGACAATTTTGAGGAGAGTGTTTTAAAGTTTAGACATGTACACTATGAAAACAAAGTAAAATAATAAAACAATTATGCATCTATTCACAAGACTAGTCCTTTAACTCCATCATATCTCAATATTGTAATATTAGTATAACCATAACATTTTCAAAATAGCTATGTAATGCACAAACCCCCCGTTTAATACATTTGTGCACTAAGATTGATTATGTTGATGTGCATTAAGTGAAAAACTAAAAATATTTAACAGCTTTAGCAAACTGGTTCTAGGTCCAACAACTAATAATAAACCAGTGATTCATATTCATAATGTTTTTTTATTCTATAAAACACAAACAGTTTTTCAAACTACAATCATAAATTATTTTTTTCGAACTCGCAATCAAAATTTTAAGAGGGCTAAACCAATTTTTTTTTTGTTTCATAATAATTACAAATTAGAATTTATTAATCAGTCTTCAGTTTGGTAACAAAAGTCAAAAGTCAAAAGTCAAAGTCAAAGCATTTATTTCAAATAGGCACATAAAAGGCACTTTTGAACGTCAAAAATTATCTTAAAATAGAATTGATTCTAGTCGCCCATTCCAAAAGGTAGTTTTCGTATGGAGAAGAACGGGCAAGAAACTCCACCGTTACTCTTTTAAAATGTTTAGGTACAATATTTTGCATGGGTACATTAATTATATAATAACATGTGAGGACGATGCACCTACAATAAAATTACTATACCACAATAGGTAAAAGAATTAAAAACGAAACCATGACATATAAATTAATTATCTGATAGATACATGGTGCTCACATATTTACAAACATGGTACAAGCAAAACGATTTTAATTATAAAACAAAATACAAGTAATAAGTCAGGGTGTGAGTAATAAATGTAAAAAAAAAAGAATAACAATAATCAATTACTAACTATTTAATGAGAAACATTTAAATTTCTTAAAAATAGGCTCCTTAAAGTAAAAGTAGGTAGGTACTTTTACTTTTTATTTTTACTGTACTGGAGGAGGTTCTACAGAAAGTAAAAAAAAACCCCTAAATCCCTTAAAGTAAAAGTATCTACTTAACACACTTGTACATCAAACTTTCTTGATTCTAACTGTGAACTAGGTTTTTTGGAAGAAAGAGACGGATTGTCGGTATTTCGATACGCGCAAACGAAAGAGCACGACATTTAATATATTTGGCACCAAAAAAGTGAAAATTGAAAATTTTGCAGTTAGTACAATTGTGAACTAAGGCATCGATATAGAAGAATTAAAGTCCCGACTGACTGATATATCAACGCACAGCCTAAACCGCTGGTCCTAGAGACATGAAATTCGGAGGGTGTGTTCTTAGTGAAGATTAGATACCCACTAAGAAAGGGTTTTTCGGAATTCCACCCCTAAGAGGGTGAATGGGGGGAGGGTGAAATTTCACGCGGACGAAGTCGCGGGCAGAAGCTAGTTTCTGATGAAATGTGGGTGTACTATGTCGGTACACGTCTGCCTAACGTCCAGGGCTTACTGGCGCAATGTTCTGTTATGTTATGTCTTTCTTTACAGGTCAAGATGGCGACCTTGTAAAGTTATGGCAGAACGAACCCAACCTCAGCACTCTTCAGGCCGCTGTGATGTATTTGGCGTGGATTCCCTTCTCAGCCAGTATGCTCCTGTTCCTTGCTTGCTGGTTCAACAGCACCCGCCTTATCCACTGTTGTATTGGTCTCATCATCACTGATATTGTCATGTCATTTACCATAATGTGATAACCCAGAAAGCAGCCGATTACAGCTTTATGAGTGTCAGTGGCGTGCCTTGCATATAGGCATATTTAAAGCAGTGCCTATCTCGATATATCAACATAAGCCTGTCAATTACATTTTAGTGTGTGTGCCCCACAATTAAGAAACCTACTAAATTATCATACCTAACAAAAACAAAATCTTCATACAAACACGCGCGGCAGTAGGCAGTCGCCGGACGGCCTACTCGGCTCCCGTACTATTCGCACATTGTCATCGGTCTTTACTCGTTCAAGTTAATACGACAAAATTAAAAATACGTACGTCTCACGCGTAATACCATGACGTTCGACCTTCGCAATCCTTAAGTAGGCATGCCTACTCAAATAACCACACTTTTGATTTGACTTCACTATTTTTTCTGATTAGTGACCGCGTTTACCTAGACTAGACCCAGCCTAGTGCCTACCTATTCTGAAAACCAATGCACGCCACTGGTGAATGTTTACATACTGTTTCCGTCATTCCAAAAGTCACTAACGTGTAATGTATTACAAAAACCTGATGAAATTAAACCTGACCCTAGAGATTTTTTTTCGGTCTACAACTGGCAGTGTAGTCACTTAAAATACCAGTTTTTTTTTTACCGGTTCCAAATTAAAAAAAAATAGTGAAAATTGTTTATATTCATGGGTAGAACACCAATTCTACCCATGAATATGAACAACTTACACAATTTTTTTTTTTTTATGGGAGATCATCAAATGACCCCTCCCGCTCTGGGTGGAGCGGAAGGGAGTGTCAGACTCTTACTGAGAGTAAAACCCACCCGTGTTCCTTCCTTAGCCCTTTGTGTTCCGGGGTAGCGGTCACCCTTTCGGACAATCCCTCTACAACTTTCACTATGGGACCAATTCTGAAATCACGAACAAGAAATCAGCTACTTAATACAAAAGTTCAATACCTGCTTGACCAAGATGTATGAAACAGCTGTTTTTTTTTTTCGTGATTTCAGAGTCGGTCCCATAGTGAAAGTTGTTCATATTCATCCTGTAATTTATTTAGAACCGGTAAAAAAATCAGCCTGTATACTATATTTTTTTGTGTAAACTTCACTGACGTGATGGCAGTCGACGTCTAAACACGATAAAACCAAGAAAAAACTGATTTTCTTCATTCATACTTCAAGTAACATCACTAAAAGCGGTCATTGACCCGAAAAAATAATATAATCTAACCCCCTTATTCATAATCCTATTTTATCTCTATTTTAGCTAATATAGGTTTATAGAACGTTTGTCTTTATCTGTCACGTTGTCATTTCTGTGTGTAAGAAAGAGACAAACCCCATTTTAACTAAAATAGGTTTGATAAGTTTTATGAATAAGGGGGTAATATTTTTATGTTTGTTCTATCGTGTTAAGATATCGATACCCATCAAGTCTGCGGAGTTGTGCTAGCAATTTAATTTGACCCTATTTCGATTCAAATATCGTTCGGATTAACGTTTCGTTTCCGTCGCGCGTTCATGGCTCAGACCACACTTCCGTCATGACGAATTTTTATCAACAACGTTTGTTGACGACTGATAAAACGTTCACATTTATATAACACTAGCTGCGCCCCGCGGTTTCACCCGCATAAGTTTCGATCCCGTGGGAATATCGGGATAAAAAGTAGCCTATGTCCTTTCCCGGGACTCAAACTATCTCTACACCAAATGTTATCTAAATCGGTTCAGCGGTTTGAGCGTGAAGAAGTAACAAACATATAAACACACACACTCACAAACTTTCGCCTTTATAATATTAGTGTGATAGTGTGACTAGCTTCTGCCCACGACTTCGTTCGCGTGAAATTTCTTATTCCCTCGACCCATCTCGTCGTATTGCATCACTTGCCCGCGTCTCCTGCTCTATCACTTCGTTTCCCCATAGTGCTTTTGCTCGGCTCCTAAGGGTCATAGCGTGACGTTAAATAGCCTATAGCCTTCCTCAAGAATTGGGCTATCGAATTTTTCAAATCCGACTGGCAGTTCCAGAGATTACCCCCTACATACAAACTTACAAACAAATTTTACCTCTTTATAATATTAAATACTAGCTTCAGCCCGCGACTTCGTTCGCGTGAAACTTCTTGTTTCCCCCGAGCCACCCCGTCGTATCGCATCACCCGCCCGCGCTATCACTTAACGTTATTTTTTACTTTTTTTTCTTTTTGCTCGGCTCCTAAGGGTCATAGCGTGATGTTAAATAGCCTATAGCCTTCCTCAAGAATTGGGCTATCAAATTCAAGAAGAATTTTTTAAAACCGACTGGTAGTTCCAGAGATTACCCCCTACATACAAACTTACAAACATACAAACTTACAAATTTTACCTCTTTATAATATTAGTATAGATATAGATAGATTTGTCGAAATAACTATTCGTCATGACGAATTAACAATCTATGAGCATGTGAACACCAAATAACTAGTTAAAGGGTCACTAAAATAAAACAAATAGGTACGTTTCCTCCATGTGTGAATGGCTTTGTAAATATGTAAATGTTGGCTGTTTTACGCTCAGACTTTTAAATAAAAACAGACTAAAAAACACATGAGTAATAACGTTTTGCCTGCAAAGGTGATATTAGACGGTTGCGCGAATATTTCCGAGTCATTTAGTTAAATGCGCTGAACAACTGATTTAACTGCAGACAGACGAACGGACAAATGAGCTGAGTACTTCATTATGAGGTACAGGGGCAGGGAAATATGGAACTCGGTTATTTGTAACGATTTGTTTTCGAAAATGTTGTTTTGTGTTATTTTCTTCGAATAATGTTTTTGCTAAAAATACTCCCGTTGAATATTTAGTAGTTTAAAATCAAGTGTATTTTCAAAGACCCAAAGTCCTATGGTATGTATTGTGAGTTTTGGAAAAATAAAGTAAAATTTAAAAAATACAGTTTTTTCTTTCTTGAACCAAATTCACTTATTCAGTAGGTATGTAGATGAATGTGTTACAAAGGAACGTAGATTTTTCTTCAAACAGTATTCCTATACTTATAAACCTTGACGACTTGAATCATGTAAATCTGGTGCAGTTTGAACGGTCAGGTATTATTTTTACATTGGCTAAGCTATTCTTGGAAATCCTTCACCTTTTCATAATTTGTTTTAGAAGCTATACTTTCCGTTATGATCTCATTTCTATTTATATTATTTACTTAGTCTTAGTTTGAAGTAGGTAAGTGGGCAAAATTGCAATGTTGTTCGTAAGTTGAAGAAGTTTTTTGCCATAATTTTTAATTTTTTTTTTTTATGTTCCTTCCTTTAGTTTTGTTATAAAAATAACAAAAATGACCATACTGTTGCAGACAATACATAGCTCAATTAAAGTAGAGACATAGTCTGCCAGCCGAAATCACACCATGGGATTCGACAAGTAATTTGGAGTCAACCAAATCCAGGCGTCAACATAGACAACCAAAAAGTAGAGACATAGTATGTCAGCAGCAGATGAATCATCATCAGTCATCATTGACATCATCATTAACAGTAACTAGACATTCAGGCATTTTTGTACATGGTCATGTGCGTACTTGATTTAACCAGAGCCATATAAACAAAATTTTGATAATCATAGCAATCATCTATCAGCAATCTCGAAATAAGTGATCACACAAAAGTGTGATCACTTATTTCGAGATTGCTGGTAAACCTGTAATTGGCGACTGTGTAAGATTGAAACTGTTATGATTATAGTACTTAGTATAATGTATACATAGAAGCTGTTGGTGTACCTTAATAAATAAATAAATTCTCAAAAACGAGAAAAACAATAATATAAGTAATAATGTTACAGCTAGATCCAGTCCCGCCTCGCCCTGTACACAAAAGTATGCACAAAAATGTTCATTAACAGCCGGGAGGTACGGTTAGACACAAAACGATAACTGTAACGTAGTACGGTGAGCAGCAGTTTAGTGCATTGTTGTTCTTAAGTTAGAAAATTGAAAATAACTGGCGGAGTAAAGGCGTGTTTTGTATGGGCATGTTAGTATACAGGGTGCAATTTTAATCACCGTTTTCCTCTTAAGGGGTCATTGTACTCATCATTATAAACAACTTTTACTATGGGACCAAACATGAAATCGCGAAAAAAATCAGCTGTTCCCTACATTTTGACGAGTTATGCGAACATAAATGTAGGGAACAACAGATTTTTTTTTTCACGATTTCAGTAAGGCCTGGTTTGCCACCTTCCCACCGGAGTCCGGCGTCAAGCAGCCTGCTGTGTTTCGTTGACGCGTGGGAGTTCCAGTGCCTTAGACATCTTCTGGGCACGCTCGTTCTACCATAGACCTCATCCATCGCTTTCCATCAGGCGTGATCGAGGTCAAGAGCGGGCCCATTCAGCAATTTAAAAAAATATACAGGGTGAAATTAAATTCATGGGCATCCTTTTAAGAGGTCATTGTACTCATCATTATGAACAACTTTTACTATGGGACTAAACCAAAAATCGCGAAAAAAAATCAGCTGTTCCTTGCATTTATGTTCACATAACTCGTCAAAATGTACGGAAGAGCTGATTTTTTTTCGCGATTTCAGGTTTGGTCCCATAGTAAAAGTTGTTCATAATGATGATTACAATGACCCCTTAAAAGGATGCCCATGAATTCAATTTCATCCTGTATTTTCATTGAGGCGATTTACACTTTTAAAGAACAACAAAAAATGGAGAACAGCCAGTAACATGCGGGCTGCAAATCAATACACAGAAACAAAATACACAACAATTGCATTCAAAACTTCCCCTTAGTTCAAAAATAACGCATGTATTTTAAGAACTATTTCAGGCCTGTTTTTCATTACACTTTTTCACAACGGTATATTAAGCCTATCCGGGTTTTTATTTCACCTGTTTTTAGTAATCTCTGTTATGAGGTCTGGACTTCATATTCACGTATGGTCAAGCGTGAGTCGGACTATTTTGTATTGGTTTTTTTAATGTTAATTAATTATTAGATTTACTATAAGAAAATATAAAGTGTCTTGTGCCTGTGCAAAAGTAAGCTTTCCAATAAGTATAAAAACTAAAACCCGAATACTCAAAAGGATGAAACAAGAAAGTACCATCCCGTGGTCGCATGCTACCATAGCTTAAGTATAACATATTAGTACAGCGGCATGCGACCACGGGAAGGTACTTTCTTGTACTACTATAAATTAGAAGATTATGTCCAAGATAAGAACGCTTGGAAACATGCTGGTCCTGCTCCATAGGGCAATCTAGAGTCTAGACAAAATCAAACTCGTTGCTAATTTAATTGTAAAATTGTATTCTTTTTACATTGATTTACATTCATTACTCACACCCTGACTTATTACTTTTAATTTTTTTTTTTTATTAAAATCGTTTTTTGTACCTTGTTTGTAAATATGTGAGCACCATGTATCTATCAGATAATTAATTTACATGTCATGGTTTCGTTTTTAATTATTTTACCTATTGTGGTATAGTTATTTTTTTTTTGGTGCATCGTCCTCACATATTATTATATAATTAATGTACCCATGCAAAACATTGTACCTAAAACATTTTAAAATAGTAACGGTGGAGTTTCTTGCCCATTCTTCTCCACACGAAAACTACCTTTTAGAAGGGGCGACTAGAATCAATTCTATTTTAAGGTAATTTTTGACGTTCAAAAGTGCCTTTTATGTGCCTATTTGAAATAAATGCTTTGACTTTGACTTGTTTCATCCTTTTCAGTAGCCGGATTTTAGTTTTTAAACTTATTTTTTATTTAATTATTTTGTAGTTTATTTCAGTAATATTCCTATTTTTGAAATGTACTAATTAAGCTCTTTCATTAGATGCACAACACGGCATGATTAAAAAAATTTTTTTTTAGATCATGTCCTTATGTCCGCTAGAGGGCACCATATTCAATTTATTGTGACGTCGCATAGCCTATAACCAGCGGACGATCAAGACGCTTTTAACGATACCTCATTTGTCAAATTATGACAAGTAGCTTAGAAGTTATGAGGAAACAGATGAACATACATACATACATACCTACATACATACCGGTTAAAATCATAACCCTCCTTTTTGCTTCGCCGTAGTCGGGTAAAAAAAACATGAATGAACAACGGTCAGAATCCTGTAGCGAGAGGCTCGTAGCAGAGGCTCGTAGTAGATGCTCGTAGCAGATGCTCGTAGCAGATCCTCGTAGCAGATTCGAGGCTCGTAGCAAGTGCGCACAGTAGGATGCCCGTAGTAAATGCTCGTAGCAGTGGTTTGTAGCCTTGCAAATACTACTAGAAGTTTTTGCAAGGCTACTTTTAAGGCTATTTTTTTAACCGACTTCTAAAAAGGAGGTTCTGTATTCAACCCGTATTTATGTATATATGTATGTTTGTATGTCCGCGATTTTCTCAAAAACTAATGAACCAATTTTGATAATTCTTTCACTAATATGATCTACATACTTTCAGGAAGGTTTTAGTATATAATACATTACGTAATTATTCTTCTGTACGAAGTTATATGCATAAATGTACTGCACCTCCGGCATTTCTATGCGAATTTTGATGATTCTTCTAGTCGGTGTCTTCAATTCTTCAATGCACTAGTATTAATTGAATTTGTGTGGGGTAGGTACAACTAAAAAGTGAAAAATAAAAACTTTTTCACAAAAAAAAAAAACAACCGACTTAAACAAAAAGCCAGCACTGCCTTCTACTGGCTTTTTAATTATTTTTTTCTTTTCATGACACAAACATCAGTATAACCCTGGCGAGAGTGTTTCTGTATCATTTAAAAGCCTGGATAAGAGGCTTGCAATGTTTATTCGTTTAATCCATACTAGTAATATTGTAAATTCGAAAGTAACTCTGTCTGTCTGTATGTTACCTTTTCACGCCTAAACCACTGAACCGATTTAGATGAAATTTGGTATAGAGATACTCGTAGATTGCATGCCGGGGAAGGACATAGGATAGTTTTATCACGATATACCCACGGGATCGAGACTTATGCGGGTGAAACCGCGGGGCGCAGCTAATATAATATTGTAAATTCGAAAGTAACTCTGTCTGTCTGTATGTTATCTTTTCACGCCTAAACCAATAAACGGATTTAGATGAAATGTGGTATAGAGATAAAATTCTACACGGTGGTAAGAGATGCGCTGGACAGAAACCGGTGGAGGCGGATCATCCGCTCCAGATGCAACTCCGAAGCTGACCACGATCCTCAGACATGAGGGACCGACTACAGAGAGAGAGGTATAGAGATAATTTGAGTCCCGGAAAAGGACATAGGATAGTTTTCATGCCGATATTCCCACGGGTTCGAAACTTGTGCGGGTGAAACCGCGGGGCGCTGCTAGTCACTTATAATTATGACTATCATCTGGCAGTTGACAACTTCACTTCACTTGTTCACAAACTAAACTAAATTTAAGTTCAGTGCATCTAATCAGCGCCCGACACTAATCCATACAAATTTAGATGTTATTAAAAACTGGCCTACTAAAATGACATCAATTTACGTCAAGCGAGAGCAGTGGTGGTCAAGTGGTAACGGCCGCGACTTACGAGTTGTAGGTCGTAGGTTCGAACCCAGACAGGCGCTTTACTTTGTGTAAATTATTTCATCACTAGTGCTCTTAAAACGGTGAATGAAAACATCATGAGGAAACCGGCATGACATCTCCTAGAACCAAACATTCGAAGACATGTGACATCTGCCAACCCGCACTGGGCCCGCGTGGTGGATTACGGTCTACTCCCTCTCACTGAGAGGAGGCCTGTGTCCCAGCAGTGGGAACATTATATTTATTTACACTGGCTTCTGCCCGAGACTTTGTCCGCGTGAAATTTCACCCTTCCCCCATTCACCCTCTTAGGGGTGGAATTTCGAAAAACCCTTTCTTATTGGATACCTAATCTTCACAAATACACTCTCCAAATGTTATGTCTCTAGGACCAGCGGTTTAGGCTGTGCGTTGATATATCAGTCAGTCAGGACTTTGAATTTTATATAATATATAGATAGAAAAAATTATAGAACAATTTCGTAGCACTCATCTGCCTAGCCTTTTCCCAACTATGTTGGGGTCGGCTATTAGCGGCGGATGTGTTGAACTTATCCATTTGTACCAACCAACTTTGTACTACCATATCCGACGAATAAATGTCTTTGTCTTTGTCTTTGTTTTTGTCTTCCAGTCTAACCGGGTGCAGCTGAATACCAGTATTTTACATGGAGCGACTGCCTATCTGACCTCCACAATCTAGTTACTGGGTAATACGATACCCTTTGGTAAGACTGGTTGTCAGACTTTCGGGCTTCTGACGACCCGTAACGACTGTCAAAGATCCACGAATGACAGCTGGGACTAACAGCTTAACGTGCTTGCCGAGGCACGGAGGGGTCTTGGTATGTAAAGATGGTCACCCATCCATGGACCAACCGCGACAAGCGTAGCTTAACCTGATCGATCGACCCGTGCGGCTGTTCGTAGCACCATCCTTTCAAAACTCGATTTTAATCATGACTAACCTCTTGCAGTGGACTTAATCCAGGGACTATTCATCAATTCCGAATTTCACCACGGAACCCCAATTGTAACAACACAGGCTTAAGTTTTTTAATATCCACCTGTATATCGGTATGCAGGAAAAATTCAAAATGGCCGCCAGGTTGAGTTTATGAGTCTACAGAACGGATGCAACGATTGTAATGAACACATAGTTGAAGAACTGTTGCGAAAATCAGATCTGTATTGTTTTTGATTGATTTTATTTTACTTTAGGTGTATGATTATACGAAATTAAAAACCTTTTGCCAAATCGAAATAGGTGGCTAGTGTTCTACAAATATGTATGGATGAGCAGACGTTAATCATTAGGTGGCGAAACCAAACTAATTGTCTATGGTTCCCACTGCTAGATATAAAATACAACACTACGGTGGCGTAGCGCGTTATGTCTATGGTACACAGGAACGCTTGGAAACATGCTGGTCCTGCTCCATAGAACAATCTAGAGTCTAGACAAAATCAAACTGGTTGCTAATTAAATTGTAAAATTTTATTCTTTTTTAAATTGATTTACATTCATTACTCACACCCTGACTTATTACTTCTATTTTTTTTTTTTAAATTAAAATCGTTTACTTGTACCATGTTTGTAAATATGTGAGCACCATGTATCTATCAGATAATTAATTTATATGTCATGGTTCCGTTTTAATTCTTTTACCTATTGTGGTACTTATGGTAATTTTATTTTAGGTACATCGTCCTCATATTATATAATTGATGTACCCATGCAAAATATTGTAAAACATTTTAAAAGAGTAACGGTGGAGTTTCTTGCCCATTCTTCTCCATACGAAAACTACTTTTTGGAAGGGGCGACTAGAATCAATTCTATTTTAAAGTAATTTTTGACGTTCAAAAGTGCCTTTTATGTGCCTATTTGAAATAAATGCTTTGACTTAGACAGGAGTTAACTGGTTGGTCTGAATTTGAATCGGAATGAAAAACATTATTATTTTTTAAAAACTTTATGCACAAGTAAAAAAATACTGTAGGTACAAAGGCGGACTTAATGCCTGAGGCATTTTCTACCAGTCAACCTTAGGGTGATGCAGAGACAAAACATGGCAGGTGCAAAATACAGGATAACAAGCTAGGATTATTCCACTCCATGTGATTTATTAACAAGATTTTTACCTTGTGTTTGAGTATACGTGTATTCCTTCGCTGTCGCTTGTATACTGTGCTGTGATAAAAATACACATCGGTTACGACTGGATCGAGTTTCATTTAAATAAACAGGCTGCCATAACGCGCCCAAAATTACTTCACTTTAAGCACATTTAACATAAAAGTAATATAACCCTATAACTACTACAATTCGGCGTGACATAAAATATGTATCAACAAGGGATAAGTATGCAGGATCGTCGGACATAGTTGAAGTTTAGTAAGGAAACCGATAGATGTTCTCGATTAAAATTTAATTGTATTAATAGAAAACAAACAGCTCATTTATCAAATTAAATTTCAGTCGACAACATCCATCGGTTTCTTACTAAACTTCAACTATATCCGACAATCCTGTATACTTATCTCTTTTGCTAACTGTACCTACAAGACAGTGCATTGGAAACTGCCGTTCTAGTCTGTGGAAATCTCACTATGAAAACTTCGGTGAAGAGAGTTGAGTTTTTCAATTGATCCTAGGGATTGGGCAGGCATAGCTTAACCTGATCAATCGACCAGGTTAAGCTACACTTGCCGCGGTTAGTTTTTGGATGGGTAACCATCTTTACATACCGAGACCCCTACGTGCCTCGGAAAGCATGTTAAGCCATTGGTCCCGGCTGTCATTCGTGGATCTTTGACAGTCGTTACGCGTAGTCAGAAGCCCGAAATGTCTGACAACCAGTCTTACCAAGGGGTATCGTATTACCCAGTAGCTGGGTTGTGGAGTCAGATAGTCGCTCCATGTAAAATACTGGTATTCAGCTGCAACCGGTTTGACTGGAAGCCGACCCCAAAATAGTTGGGAAAAGACTAGGCGGATGATGATGATGCCAGGGATTGACTCTATTAACACAGCTTACTCCACCTAAGTTTTCACGGTAAAATTTTTAAAGAATCAACGGACAGTTCTTGTGTCTATCAAGGAAATGAATAGGAAAATTCGTTACAAAAAAAGAATGAGTGTCGGTGAGAAATTCCATAAACATAACTTCAAGCCTGTATACGTCGAAGGTATAGCAGAGGTGTACCTGTAGTTCAGTGAGAAATGATAGTAGAATTTAAAAAATCGTAAGTATAAAATATTGTAGTGTTAATACGCTCTGAGACAGAAATGCAAATGTAACTAGCGACATCTAGTATCGAGTAGCTGAAACTAACATTATAAAAATAATGTACAGAAAAGTTTGCTGTTTTGCATTTAAACAAGATCTATACTGAATTTGTAATATTTTACTATTTAACACTGCTTTAGTTAACATTTTCAGAACAAGAAATGCAAATAAAATTATTACATGGCTCACTACCGCCATCTACAATCGAGTAGCACAAACACAACCGTAATAAAATATTCAGCGCGGGCAGAAAGTTACAATGTTACAAAAATTGACACGTGCAACTCAAATTCGACTTTATATTTGGTGTGGTAGAGTTATATATTGATTTGGCAAAGACATCAAGGAATAACATTGCTAAAATATTTAAGGCTGTAGACGATTGAAATAGGTATATCGTTTTACTTTGCTGTAGAAAAACAAAATTCTTAGAACGCGAAATGAATTCAGAGACACGTGTAAAATAACCTTACCAAATCTAAGTGATTTTAGTTCTTACAATCTTATAAAACCAAACAAAAAATAACCAAAAACTAACAAAATCAACAAAATGATTTTCCACAAAAATGAAATTGCAATGACGAGAGGAAAATCAATTTTTTTCCTGCGAATTTACATCTGTCAACCGCTGTGCAAGAGAGCGAGACGGCGCATGTAACTCTATAGTGTGTGAAAAGGACAGCAGTATTCGTCGATATGGCATCCTGTGTGTGAAACAATAGAACATTTCGACTGAGACACGGAGATACACTGAGGTACACAGCGACGGGCGTTCCTTTGCAATTCTAGAGGACAACGCCACCTGTGTTTGTAGTTGGAAAGCTACATTTTCTGAGTTAGTGTGCCGTATCCATAGGCCGGAGTGTAGAGTTGTGTGCAGTTTTTTGTTAGTGTGTGTGAGCGGAGGGTTGAAACGGACGCAGCGAGGGGTAGTGGCAGCAGAAAAAGCTTATTTTATACTTTAATTAATTTCATAACGAGTCATTATGTTAATATTGTCAATGTCTTTAGATAAATCGTATTTTTCTTTTATATCTTAACACAGTAATCAGCATTATCATCAAGAATCGGTAGGAACTCTCTTTATGTAGGCTAGAGAAATAGTTTTTGCAAAATGTAACTCAAACTTCGTCTGGCAACCAGTTAGATGAACCAAGGGACTGCAGTATATAATAATAATAAGACTTTTCAGCAGCGAGCCTGGTAATCAGTAACTTGGTATGGGTGTCAGAAACCGCGGTTTCTAGAATCTGTTGTCAATTCATCATTATTAATCATGTGCGCTTAGTACTTTGGCCTCAAGGTTTTTGACCATACTGGCGCCCAGCATGGTACACAGACAATTTGGTTTTTTCTTAGTAATAAGAGATAAATTGCACTGAGAGGTTTTTTGAGATATTCTGTAATTATGATAATATTTTTTATTAGATTTAAATGCAGTAAACATTAAAAAAGTATGACAAATATGTCAAAATATTTAGAAAACGATGTGTATTCTGCCCCGATCATAATAGATTACTGTATAAAAAGTAACTGAAATAAGGTCATTTGTTTTGCAAAATAAATGTTTTTAATTTAAGTAAATGAATGTACCACCTGTACAATTAATTAGACGAAAGGAAGAAAAATATCTTGGCGCCCAACACGGGCCAAAAATATTACACGTTAATGTTTGAATATTTTCCGTAAAAATAAATGAAAAACGCAGCATAAATAATGTTTTAATTCAAATAAAAACAGAAATTCCTCATTTCCGCAGGATTACCCCGTTTATAAAGACTAATCTCAGAAACTGCTTAACCTAATTTAATCAAACTTTCACCCAAATAAGAATATTTACAAAATCAGGGTGAAATAATTAACTAAAACCAAGAAAAATGAAAAAAATACCCAAAAATCTCACTAATTAAATCACACGGATTAATACTAATTAATTTATTGTCAAAAAGGAATTAAATTATTTTTTTAATATCATCTCATAAGCTTTGGGTGCTGATCGTACGCCTAATCTGCGCCACCCTCCCGTAATAGGCCATCTCCTCGTTGCCATGGCAACGGCAAAGATGGCCGCCGCCCCGTTCCCTCTTCAACCCGCGGGCGGGTATATAAACGTGCCCCCGAAGGCTTTGGTCCAGAGCGCCACTACCTTCGCAAAGGCGTGCGTATCGCGTTTTTCTTTGCATTTCCCGATATTTCGCAAGATTTAATTTCCTATATTTTCTTCTTCCGTCTTCCTACACCCACGTTTTGTTTGTTACATTCTGCAACATTAAATTCTGTTTTTTTTCCTCATTTTTATTTTGTTTTATTTTTTCTTTCTGTTTTTTTTTCCTGTGGTCGGTGCGAAGCTGCTTGTCAAAGGTAAGTGCACTAATCATAATGATTGTTTCAGAGATTTCGGTGTTTAGCTTAAAACCGCGACTCTGAGGGTAGAGGCTACATTATTTTAAAACACGTGCAATGATTATCGATTTCGGTGCAGATGCGAAGGGGAGTAAAAATAGCATCTATACCTCTCCGAGTACTCGTACGAAAGCCGACTTTATTCTGGAGATAGTAAGGTTTATTATACGTCGAAAGGTTCTGTTACTTACTGCTTTTATAGGACTTGTGGGCTGGAGAATTAATATTAAATCTTGCTACGATTTTTGCGCTGATTCTGATCAGTAATAGGCCGCATATCTTTCTGGTTTCAAGAAAAAGCTAAAGGTGATTCTATAGGGCTTTAGGCTGGCGACTATTTCAAGCTCAGGCAATACTGATGGCGTCCATATTTTGCTAAATGGAGGGGATACAATGGAACCTGTATTCCCGCGTCAACGTAAACTTGGTAGATTGCTCGCGCTGTGGCAGCCATTACTTCGAATTGTCAGTCTATTAACGTTTTAGGTTACAAGAAATAAAGTATAACCGTGATGTATAAGTAACAATGATTTACTTTTAACACGTGTTAGGATTTAAAGGGTATATAATACTAGATTCGATAAAGGGCGACTTTCAACCTATGAAGCAAAATTATTTATCTATCTTCGTTTTCTGAATAGGTTTACGAATTCTACGTGATATATAAAATAATATAAGAAGATTTTCCTTCGAATATAGCTCCAATATTACAAATTAGGCCTCCGTTTCTAGGCGCTAGGAAAAGCAATAACTTTCCTCGTAGACTAAATGAAACCAATAATTCAACGCGCGGGAAATCATAATTTTCTAAGTTTGTCTTTCAAGCTTAGGTATGATCGATTTATATTCGAACTGTACCTAGTAGTTACTCATTTATTTTAACAATATATTAAATACAATATAACAAAGTAACACTAAAATATATACAAATTATGTACTTACATAAAAAAGGGAAAAACTCATGGGGAATTCAAAAATTCGCCAGCATTGCTGTCAATGGAAAAGGTACCTTAAGCTGACAGCATTACCACGTTGAATGGCAATGCTGATTTTTCATCTAAAATGGCAGTATAACATTTTACCTGATAGTTAGAAATAAATTACTTCAGGTAGAACAAAAACCTTTACATTTGTGCCTGAAGAAATATTAAACAGAAGATTCAGTAACATGATCTAATTTAAATCCATTTCACATTATAAACCTTTTTCTCAGTGGTTTGGGTTGCAAATTTGAAATAACTTAAATCCACGTGGCTCAATTGTCATTTCTCATTTAGTAAGTCTATGCTGAATTTAAAATACCTTGCACTTGAGTAAAAATGACAAGATATAAAAAAAAAAAATAATATAAATTGACATACATAGATCCAGAGTTGAATAAAGATGGTATTAAGTCTTAATTTGAAAGATAACTTTGTAATTTTGCAAAAATCTAGGTTACCTACATGCAATTTTAATAAGGTTAGGATTTTTAATTAGTATTAAAACAGGGCTATTACAGATTTCTATTGAAAAGAAGAAATCTTAGAGCTTTGGATAGAATTTCAATTTTAATGTCGAAACTCAGAGATAAAAAGTAACAATTTAATTTAATCAACTGCCTTGACAATTAAAGAGCTGCAGTAAATGGTAATTTAAAGAAATAGGGTATCCAAGTATAAGTTGGATTTAAAACTACCTTGTCAAAACAGGCGGTCAGTCTAGTTCTAAAATTAGAATAGAAATATCGACCCAAGCTCTTCCTATTATATCTATTTGGGCTGTCTGGACTATGAATAGAACACCTGGGGTCAATATCAGAGTGAAGTCAGGTGCAGTTACTAGTTTTATTTGATTAGACACATGTTTAGGGAGAAAGGCAACTTACAAGCTACATAAGTATTATTTTCTTTGCTAACACCATGCTGAGACCTATACTTTATTACCTTATAATATTAATCAAATAGGTAAGTACTTATCTACTAACCCAACCTGCGCTGGGCCCGCGTGGTGGATTAAGGTCCACTCTCTCTCACTGGGAGGAGGCCTGTGTCCCAGCAGTGGGAACATTATAGGTTGATTATGCCAAATAGGTACTTCGTTACGTCGGATACTAAAAAATAAATAGTACATTTTTAATTTACGGCATTTTAGAGGTAACCTTTTCTAATAATTTATGAAGATTAGTTTCTATAAGGAAGTCTCTATAGGAAATTATTTATTCAAATAAGAAAAAAATCATAAAGTCAAAGTCAAATCATTTATTCCTTTTGAAATAAAAATTTACAAGGAAATAGAATTGATTCTAGTGGCCCTTCCAAAAAGTTTAGTTTCGTATGGAGAAGAATGGGCAAGAAACTTCATAATAAAATCATGCTACAATCATATTAGTATAAAGTATATTACAGACCTATACATTTTGTCCTACATTCCGAGTTCCGAGTTCCGGACTATGAATAGAAGACATCGTTATCAATATAGATAGGTGCTGTTAGTAGCAAGTTGGGTAATATTTCAAAAGGATAAGTTTTGCATAAGGAAACTTATACATACAGTTATGCGACATACTGCAGAGGTATGAAAAGAACATCATTATAGACATAGGTATCTTTAGAGGAAGGTACATAGGTACACACTAATACAGAAAAATGGGTATAGCAAAATGATGCTTACTCTGTCAAGCTCCGCTAATGTGACACAATTGATTTTCTATTGTTTCTATTGGTAATGGCCGCAACAAGAGTGAACAGGCATCATCTGGGCACGCTCGTTCCATCATAGACCTCATCTATCGCTTTCCATCAGGCGTGATCGGAGTCAAGAGCGCGCCCATTTAACAATAAAAAAATATAAAAAATCTTACGAGTTGTAGGTCGTAGCATAGAATAAATATGGTCGTAGGTTCGAACCCAGACAGGCGCTTTACTTTGTGTAAATTATTTCATCACCACTGCCCTCAATACGGTGAAGGAAAACATCGTGAGGAAACCGGCATGTCCTAGAACCAAAAATTCGAAGACATGTGACATCTACCAACCCGCACTGGGCCCGCGTGGTGGATTACGGCCCACCCCCTCACAGAGAGGAGGCCTCTGTCCCAGCAGTGGGAACATTATAGGCTAATTATATATATGTATGTAGATATACTCGTAGGTATCTTTAGAGGAAGGTACATACAGTCTAATACAGAAAAATAGGTAGAGCAAAATCATACTCAAACAGCTTACATCTATCCCTAAGGTAATGAAGCAGCACTAATGGCCGAGTGTTAATGGCCGCAACTTGCGAGTTGTAGGTCGTAGGTTCGAAATCAGCCAAGCTCTTTACTTTGTGTAATTTATTTTATCACCATTGCTCTAAAAAATGGTGAAGGAAAACATCGTGAGGAAACCGGCATGTCTTATGACCAAAAATTCGAAGACATGTGACATCTGAGTACCAAACCACGTACATCTACCAACCCGCGTGGTGGATTACGGCCGACTCCCTCTGATAGAGAGGAGGCCTGTGTCCCAGCAGTGGGAACATTATAGGCTGATTATGCTATAATAGGTATCCGTAGTGAGAGGGGCTTGTGGCTAAGTAGGTAATAACAGCCGCACGGGTCGATCGATCAGGTTAAGCTACGCTTGCCGCGTTTGGTCCGTGGATGGGTGACCATCGTTACATACTAAGACCCCTCCGTGCCTCGGAAAGCACGTTAAGCCGTTGCGTTGGTCCCGGCTGTCATTCGTGGATCTTTGACAGTCTGTCGTTACGGGTCGTCGAAAATCTGACAAACAGTCTTACCAAGGGGTATCGTATTACCCAGTAACTGGGTTGTGGAAGTCAGATAGGCAGTCGCTCCATGTAAAATACTGGTATTCGGCTGCATCCGGTTAGACTGGAAGCCGACCCCAACATAGTTGGGAAAAGGCTAGGCAGATGAGGCAGATGATGTATTCCTAGTGAGAGGTAGATACCTTAGGTGCCTAGCATAGGTACCTGCTATTACTTAAAAATAGGCACAGTAAAATGATGCATATTAATGCGACTACATGATCTAAAGCGCGGTCACTGTCGGACTGCATAGAAAAGAAAGAGAAGCGCGATGACACAACGCTGGTAATTTATTGCAAAATATGAAGCAATTATCTATTTACAAAAACTATTTAATAATAAATAATCCATCACTGAATGCAGTTTGGCATTAGAAATTTAATGGTATATTTTTAATCATAATTAAGAATTTTAATGAAGGGATAATGCTTTTAAAGACAATTAAGAGGTATCCTTCTGCTACCTTCTGCACCTACCTTCTACCTTCTGCTGCTATCCTTCTGCAGCGAGGTGTGAGACAGGGAGACGTTATCTCTCCGAAACTGTTCACCGCTGCTCTGGAGGATGTCTTCAAGGTTCTGGACTGGAAAGGAGCTGGCATTAACATCAATGGCGAGTACATAACTCACCTTCGGTTTGCCGACGACATAGTAGTCATGGCTGAAACTATGGAGGACCTCAGTACAATGCTCGACGACCTCAGTAGAGCCTCTGAAAGAGTGGGTCTGAAAATGAACATGGACAAAACGAAGGTCATGTCAAATGCCCATGTAACACCCACTCTCATGAAGATCGGAGACGCTACACTCGAAGTCGTGGACGAGTATATTTACCTAGGACAAACTGTCCAGTTAGGTAGGTCGAACTTCGAGAAAGAGGTCAACCGTCGAATCCGACTCGGCTGGGCAGCGTTCGAAAAGCTACGCAATATCTTCTCGTCCCACATACCGCAGTGTCTCAAGACGAAAGTCTTTGACCAGTGCGTGTTGCCAGTGATGACATATGGCACTGAAACGTGGTCGCTCACAATGGGCCTTATTAGAAGGCTGAAAGTCACTCAAAGGGCAATGGAGAGGGCTATGCTTGGAGTTTCCCTGCGGGATCGAATCAGAAATGAAGAGATCCGCAGGAGAACCAAGGTAACCGACATAGCCCGAAGAATTGCCAAACTTAAGTGGCAGTGGGCAGGGCACATTGCTCGCAGAACAGATGGCCGATGGGGCCGAAAGGTTCTGGAGTGGCGACCGCGTACCGGAAGGCGTAGCGTTGGAAGGCCTCCCACAAGGTGGACCGACGACCTTGTGAAGGCCGCAGGAACTCGTTGGATGCGAGAAGCACAAAACCGGTCGAAGTGGAGGTGCTTGGGGGAGGCCTATGTCCAGCAGTGGACGTCTTTCGGCTGAAATGATGATGATGATGATGAAGAGGTATATTAGAACATTTTTTTTGATGCATTAATTATGATTTGAGTTCCATCACTGTATTAAAATAGGACTTGAAAATATCATATTTTTTGTTTGGTCAAAATTATTTACGGTTTAAGAGATACCTACACTGCTTTAAAAAACCAACTTTTTTACCGTTTTCTGAAACCTCCGCCTTAAACAGTTCACATCTATATGTAAGGTAACGAAGTAAAAGTCAAATCACCTATTTCAACATAACATCACGCCTGTAAACCTCGAAGGGCTCGGCAGAGATGGCCCTATACTGCCCTCGTCATAGCAAATGCAGTAATCGACATTTTTACGATTTTCCATTTTTGTCAAAAATGACATGGGGAGACTTCAAGCTATACTTAGATTTTTTTTTTTTTTTTCTATGGCTGAAACATGATGAAATTGAAAAAATTTGAAAAAGATTGAAAAAAAAAACACTTAAACGCGTTTTTCTCGAAACCGCCATTTTGCTAGTACTGCATTTGCTGTCACGAGGGCAGTATAGTAAAGGCGGAAACAGACTTTATAACACGCCACGTTACGCGAAATCAATGAAGCTTACTCATTGGCCACATTTTTCGTCTCGTTGAGCTATTTTCGTCATTTGGCCAATAAGTAAGCGAGGGATGGCGTCGGGTGTTACAAGTGTGCCATGCAGCGACCTTAACACCCATATTTAGACAGTTATGTTTAAGTCCCATGGGGGCGAGCCTATTGTCACCAACCGGACACAAATCCAGGCAGCTACTGAAAAATTCTAGACGGAAAAACGCAATAACACTTTGCCCGACCAGAGAATAGAACCCAGGACCAGGCTTTCAAATTCAAAGCATTTATTTCAATTAAATCAATTACAGGCACTTTTGAATTGTCAAGGGGTCGGTCAGTCAGAAAGATGAAGCTAGTTGCCCATTCCAAAACGTAGATCTCTATGGAAAAGAATTAGATTAAGATTGTCCGAAAGGGTTACCGCTACCCCGGAACATAAAGGGCTAAGGAAGGAACACGGATGGGTTTTAGTCAGTAAGCGTGACACTCCCTTCCGCTCCACCCAGAGCGAGAGGGGTCATTTGATGATTTCCCATTCATAAAAAAAAGGGTCGGTCAGTCAGAAAGATGAAGCTAGTTGCCCATTCCAAAGCATAGGTACCTATGGAGAAGAACTGGCAAGAAACTCTATGGTCACTCTTTTAAATCAAAATAATATGGTTACAAAGTCTTGGTTACATCATTCATGTTAAAAATTATACATGTGAGAACGATGCAGAACGTTAATAGCGTCCACAATGAAAAGATGAGAAAAAAAAACAATTCAAATACTAAATTAAAATAAAATAAGCCATGGCAGCAAAGAGATGACCAGTCCCTACTGACGGCGCCCCTTCACGAATATGACGCATGTAATAGCGCTTGCGACCACTAGACCAATGACGTAGTCTATTTCAATAAGATCAGTTATCTATGGGCTTTTCTTAGGTACAGGGGCAGACTGTCGCCAGTGAAGACTATATAGAGGTATGAGGAACAGGGTGTAAAGTTCACTCATACCCAATAGAAAAGGGAGGATCCGCCAACCAGACGGGTGTCGTGTCTGGCGGGCAACTGCCCGATGATTCATGTCGGGCCGTTGTATCTATGCTAGTTGCGCGGTAAACTCTGCTTGCGAGATGCAGGATTTTGCGTGACGTCAGTATGACGCGTTGTTCGCATGTGGCGTAGTAGATACCGCTACAACTACACCTTATCTGCATTCGGGATTTATTTGCCAAAAATTTAAACAAATATGAGTATATGGAAATGTAACTTTAATTCCTACGCAATAAAGTTCAGTTTACGCTACAACTTCAAACTTTTTTAAATTTTTTCAATATTGCAGGTCGCTCTAAAATCAACCTAATAACCATTAAAATAAAGCTGATATTTGTTTAACTTGAAATAACATAAATTTGAATAGACTACCTATTTCCTTACTAAAATACCCTATCAAAGTGTGAGAACGGGTCCACTTCTGCTTATCCCCTTCACAAAACACAGTCGTTACAAGCAAGGGGTACCGCAATAGCTAGTTATTCAATATCCATCAATCTATAGGAGTTTTACATAAAATATTCCATAAAAATCTATTGGTATTACCATATAAAATAATCTCACTTTTTTCCTGTTTATTTTGTGGAGTAAATTGTTTGTTTCCGTCCACTATAAGGCTGAGTTTCTACCAGAGATGTGCGAGGATGCGTAGCGAGGGATGTGTGGGAAACAAACCAATAACATCGCTTCATTTTCATAGCTTGAACCAGTGGCGTGCATTGGTTTTCAGAATAGGTAGGCACTAGGCCGGATCTAGTCTAGACAAACGTGGTCACTCATCAGAAAAAAAAGTGAGGTCAAAAGTGTGGTTATTTGAGTAGGCATGCCTACTTAAGGGTGATAAATTACGAAGGTCGAACGTCATGGTATTACGCGTGAGACATACGTATTTTTAATTTTGTCGTATTAACTTGAACGAGTAAAGACCAATGACAATGTGCGAATAGTACGGGAGCCGAGTAGGCCGTCCGGCGACTGCCTACTGTCGCGCGTGTTTGTATGAAGATTTTGTTTTTTGTTAGGTATGATAATTTAGTGAGTTTCTTAATTGTGGGGCACATACTAAAATATAATTGACAGGCTTATGTTGATATATCGAGGTAGGCACTGCTTATATGCCTATATGCAATGCACGCCACTGGCTTGAACTAAGTTAGCATTGTTATTGGTTATTTTTACACACATTCCTCGATACGCAACCTCGCTCATCTCTGGTAGAAACGCAGCCTTAGGAGGCGAATAACAGATCGTGACAAGAGGGTAGGCAGTGTCCTCCTCCTAATAAAAATAATAATATAAAGAAAGAAAGAAAGAAAATAAACAAATTTATTTGACCCCAGCGGGTCAAGGCCTGTCGGGGGAGCGGTGAATGCTTGTGCGAATCCCACACCCCCGGCCATAGGTAGAGGTGGAACACCGCGGTGGTTTTAGCCGGTAAGAGTCCGGCATGCCCTCTGTCACCCCCACGGTAGAGGAAGTCCATGAGGATTTCCAGCGCGAAAAAAAAAGGATATGGCACACTTTTGTTTGTTTCTTTGAACGCGCTTATCTCAAGAACCAGTTGTCGGATTTGAAAAATTATTTTTGCATTTGATAGCCTAATTCTTGAGAAAGGCTGTAGGCTATTTAACATCACGCTAGGATATTTAGGAGCCGAGCAAAAAGAAAAAAGGCAGAACGAATACTAAGAGAAAATGAAGTCAAGCGCGGGTTGGCAATAAAATATTTTTCTTTTTTCTTTCTATGAGATGCGACGCGGTGAGTCGCTAAGATTATAATAACATATTATATAACTAGCTGTGCTCCGGGGTTTCACCCGCATACCTAAGTCTCGATCCTGTAGGAATATTGGTATAAAAAGTATCCTATATCCTAATCCAGGACATGGCCTACCCATGTGCCAAATTTCATCTATATCCACCTAGCCGTTTTAGCGTGAAAGCGTAACAAACAAACATACAAAAAGTAAAATATTTTCTCTTCATAATATTAAAATTATAATTATGTATAACTAGCAGCGCCCCGCGGTTTCACTCACATAAGTTTCGATCCCGTAGGAATATCGGGATAAAAACTATCCTATGTCCTTCCGCAGGACTCACACTATCTCTATACAAAATTTCATCTAAATCGGTTCAGCGGTTTAAGCGTGACAGCGTAACAAACAAACTTACAAAATATCAATTAATATTTTATCTTCATAATATTATATTACTAGCTGCGCCCCGCGGTTTCACCCGCGTAAATCTCGATCCCGTGGGAATATCGGGATAAAAAGTAGCCTATGTCCTTTCCCGGGACTCAAACTATCTTTATACCAAATTTCATCTAAATCGGTTCAGCGGTTTAAGCGTGACAGCGTAACAAACAAACATACAAAATATCAATTAATATTTTTTCTTCATAATATTATATTATAATTATGTATAATATTATTTTAGACTGTTCAAGTATTCAGATAGATAATTTGCGCTTGTCTTCTTCTAAAGCCGCTATACTGGGTCGTCTTCCAGTCTAACCAGATGCATCTGAATATCAGAATTTCACATCTCGCGGCAGTTATCCGACCTCCAAGATACAAATTGGGCAATCTCGATCAAACGGTTAGGTTGAGGGTCGCAGAGTTCAGACGGGCTATATTCCTAAAATAGCCTAGCGTGTTTAGCATTGCCCAGGACATAAGTGTATTGGGACCAAAAATAACATAACATCATCCCCATAGTCCCTGTAAATGTAAATAGACACGTGTAGAATCACATTTCGGAAATTTTATATGTAAGTCCCACGTAAGGACGACTATGATAAATGATTTATTTTCTGTAAGTAGGTTTGTACAAACACTTTTATACGTCAATCATATTTTTTTTAAGCTAGATGAGATCGGCGTTTCCTATCTGACTACTCTGAGAAGAAAGGCCGAAACAAACTCAGAGGTCACAGTCTCTATTAAAGTCCAGACAAAATCTTGGTCAGATCATGTGAAGATCATGTAGATTAGTGTCTGAAATGGTCTTTTGAGGAAAGAACAACACAGATTGAGCGGACCTGTCCAGTCAGTGCACGCATTTGTCAAAAATCGTGCAGGTCAACTCAGAACTTGAGGAGCTCAACGATTCGATGAAAAATACCAAAGAAAGGACATTTGGGTAGGCCGCCAATCCGGCCGCGAAATCGCCATTTGTAATTAACCAGTCACAATTTCAAATTTAAAATATTTATTGCCAGAAAATACATTGTTCAATAAGGGAAGATCTTAAAGCCTAAAAGTTATTGTATTCTGCGTGCAAGCAAGCGTGCGAATTACATTCAATTAGTCTCATTCATTTTCACATCGTACCAGACACCGAGGTGCAAAAAAAAAAACTAAAAATGACATTGACAGCTGTCATTTTTGACATATTTTATTGGAATGCAAGTACAAAACCGTCTGTTCTTTTAAAGAAAATTCCTTAACATTATAACTTTTTTTTATTATTTTACAAATCCGACTGTTCTGTTAAATAAAAAAAACTTAATTTCATCTTCTTTTCCTGGTATCCTATCTACTTGGAATAACGTGGTAGTTTTTGTTTAGATTCAAGATTTAATAGACGTTATAGTACTCACAATGGGTCACGGGGTCATCGACCGATAGTGTAGAGGTACCTCACGGATGCTGGATCGATAGGGACGTCTGTGCCCGGCTAGTGATGCGAATGGGGCGATGTCGATAAAATATATCATTTATGTTTTATTTATTTTTATTATTTAGTCTTTTTTTATTATTGTGATGGATTACTATTTAGAATTAAAACAAGAACAGCTGTTGTGTATGTTGATGAAATGGAATGTTCTGGGAATTTTAATTCGTGAACTCAAACTCAAAGCTCAATTTACCTGCACCTGCATATAAAATATTAATAGAATAACTGAATGAATGGAAATATATATACATAGTTAATAGGATAGACAATATTTCTAACTTTATAACAAGGAAAATTAATAAAGCGCTCTTCCTCTCTCTTACTTATTTCAAAATTTGCTGTGCCCGACAGGGTCCATGATTGTTTCTATTATTTTTTATTTACCACCTGTAATTGTACATTATGGATTACAATAAACAATTTGAGATTTCAATTAAACCATTTTCAAACACTTTTAAACTGTCACAGAAAGGCATAGACTACAAAAATGAATACTAGCGGAAATCTGAAGGCCGACTCCCGTAATTAATAACGTTCAAAATCTACTCGCATTCTCATCTCAGCGACAATCAATGTCGAAAACTGGTCAAAAATATAGTGATACTAGCAGCGCCCCGCGGTTTCACCCGCATAAGTTTCGATCCCGTGGGAATATCGGGATATAAAGTATCTTATGTGTTATTCCTGGATATAAACTATCTGTAGGCCAAATTTCATCCAAATCAGTTCAGTAGTTTTTGCGTAAAAGAGTAACAAACATACATCCTTCCTCCATCCTCACAAACATTCGCGTTTATAATATATATTATTATAAACGCGAAAGTTTTAGTATTATAATATAATTATAATAATATTTTCTCCTTTATTTCATTATAATACATATAAATTATATTTTTAAGTATTAGAATATAAAAAATATATAAAAACATTTAAAAATATAAAAAATAGTAGCCCACCGGTATCGGGAACAGGGTCCAAGCTACCGGCGGTCAGGGCTCCAGAGAGAGGAACCTCCTGACAATGCGAGCCGTGTCCAGAAGTACAGCTTTCTGAATCAAGACCTTGTTCCAGCTGCCCAACGAGAGCCTCCTCAGGTGTTGGTCGAGGCTCTTGGCTATTAGTCCATTGGCTGTAACATAATATTGTAAATATTATAATTATATATATAGTAGGATGTAGGATTAGAGGTATTTTTGACAGTATGAGACTGAGAAAAGACTGTAAACGTTCTTAAAATTACGAGAATTGCCCCCGGTTCGCTACTTTTTTTATAGAAAGAAAGAAAGAAAATACATTTATTTAGCACAGACTAAAAGACACACAATACACCAGATACATACATTAGATAAAAACAAAAAAAAAATAAAGGTCAAATAAAAAGTGTAAAGTCCGATGTAAAAATAAAAAAAAAATAAGCAGGAAAGTGTGCCTCACGGCTGCACTAAAAAGACCCAGTTCAGCAATAATGCCAGACAACTAGTGCCTGACGCTGGTTTTCAACTGGACCTGGTGTGTGAGGTGACGGTGGCGTTATAGCAAAAAGGGCTTCTACATTTTTATTACAAAAAACATTTATTAAAAAAGACCCTTTTGTTTCATAAGAATCAAAAATCTCTTTCAAATGTCTAACAAATCATTATTAACTACTAAATCACTACAAAGTGCGAGTCATTAACAATAAATTGAGCCTAACCATGAAATTAATTATCCTAATAATTGTTAGAAGGAGGTTCGAGCCACTTAGACCTGTCTGCCTCCATGATTTATACGTCAAATAAGTTAAGACTTCAGATTTTGCTTCGTCTAGAATTTTGGCCTAGCTTTAAGGTTAAAATTAGACCTAAGTAACCCTTATTATTACAGTCACGACGTGCAGATGTCGAATATTTCTGTTTTGTGCTATAGTGATTATAGATCTATTTTGTTTTTATTTTCTTTATTATTTGGGTTAATTATCGTTTTGTATGCACGTGTGACAAATAAACCTATTTTTAACCGACTTCAAAAAAAGAGGTTCTGTATTCGACCCGTATGTATGTATGTTTGTATGTCCGCAATTTTCTCAAAAACTGATTTTGATAATTCTTTCAATAATGTGATCTACATACTTTCGGAAACGCTTAATTTATTTATTTATTTATTTTAGTACATGGAGGACTTACAGCTAATAAAAACAAACAAAAAAGAAAACCATGGTCACCAGAAAGCCAATTACAAATCCTCACGTATAGACTTATAATAGTTATGGTGTGAGCACAAAAACAATAAAAACACCGCCTAAATTAAAGTAACAAGTAATATAAATAATACAATAACAAAAACAAATAATATAACCTACCACTACTTGAAAAATTTGAGGCTTAAGCACCTTCTGGCCGAATTCACACTTATTGTGAATGGATCAAAATCATATTCCTTGCATATATCATTGAAATTTCTGCTTGCTCGCACAATGTAACTGTTCTGCCTATAATTCGTATTTAAGTATATAATACATTAGGTAATTATTCTTATGTACGAAGTTGTACGTATAAATGTACTGCATCTCCGGCATTTCTATGCGAATTTTGATGATTCTTCTAGTTGGTGTTTATTTCTTTCTTTCCAAAATGTTTTAAAGTACCAACCCATAAATAAAAACATCGACTCCTCTTACATAAAAGCACATTGCAACAACGCTAGGTGTATTTCTCCGCTCCTTGAGAAAGTACTAATCTAATTCCTTGGGATTTGTTCCTTCCTTCCTTATTCTAGCCGCGTTTATTTCAGTATCACTTCCCTACATTTTATTTATTCTTCACTTCAGTTGTTTTTTCTTTAAAAGCATTTCTATTTGCAGTTTTAAACGTGTCGCGCTCATTGTTTCTGGTTAAGATAACTTTATTGATTCTGCCAGCCTTTTCCCAACTATGTTGGGGTTGGCTTCCAGTCTAACCGGAACTGAACACCAGTAGGTATTTTACATGGTGCCTGCCATGCCTATCGTATTTCCACAACCCGTTGGGTATCCCGTTGAGCATCTGAATATCCGTAACGACTGTTAAAGCTCTTCGAAGGACAGCCGGGACGAACGGCTTAGCGTGCTTTCCGAGCCACGGAGGGATCTCGTTATATAATGTTTAAGGGTCACCCATCCACGAAATGACCGCGGCAAGCGTAGCTTAACCTTCGATAAATCCGTACAATAGTACTCTTATAGAGTGAGTGAAAAAGTTTAAATATTATTTCAAAAGTTATTTATTGTAAGGAATTTTGCTCGTTAACCACTTTCAGAGTATACCTAGGTTCCTCTGAGCCTTGGATGATATTTAATAAAAAATATCACTGGCACCAATCCAGTTGGTACGATCAAATTCTAGTCCAATATCTCGAGGCTTACAAATATTTGTGTCGGACCAAAAATCAATCTTGCGCAGAAGGTGGATGTCATTTAACTATGTTATTAAAATCAAATGGATTTCCAAAGTCAAAGCATTTATTTCAAATAGACACATAAAAGGCACTTTTGAACGTCTTAAATTACATTAACATAGAATTGATTCTAGTCGCCCCTTCCAAAAGGTAGTTTTCGTATGGAGAAGAATGGGCAAGAAACTCCACTGTTACTCTTTTAAAATGTTTTAAGTACAATATTTTGCATAGGTTATTAATTATATAATAATATGTGAGGACGATGCACCTAAAATAAAATTACTATACCACATTTCCTTTCGGGAAAATGGTTTTTTTATACAATAATATCATATTATTGATATTAACACATGTACATGTACTAGTATTTCCCATTATGAGCGACCACGTATCATTGTCTTAGGTCATCGTAGGTCTTTAGCTTATTAGAAGGCTAAAAGTCACCTAAAGGGCAATGGAGAGCTATGCTTGGAGTCTCCCTGCGTGATCGAATCAGAAATGAAGAGATCAGCAGGAGAACCAAGGTAACCGACATAGCCCGAAGAATTGCCAAACTTAAGTGGCAGTGGGCAGCACATTGCTCGCAGAACAGATGGCCGATGGGGCCGAAAGGTTCTGGAGTGGCGACCGCATACCGAAAGACGTAGCGTTGGAAGGCCTCTCACAAGGTGGACTGACGATCTTGTGAAGGCACACAGAACCGGTCGAAGTGGAGGTGCTTGGGGGAGGCCTATGTCCAGCGTGGACGACTTTCGGCTGAAATGATGATGATGATTTTTATTTCTGTCGTTTCGTCACTTAGAACGATAGGTAGATACCACTTAGAGAATCACTTGTCCAGTTTTTGTGAGACTCGCTTCTGCACGTGACTTTGTTTGCGTAAAATTTCTGTTTTTAACATAAAATATATCCCATGACACTTGGCAATAATGTAGTATCCCATTAGAAAAAAAAAAATGAAAAGAATAAAATGTGAAAGAATTTTCGGAATCAGACCAGCCGTTCCGATGATTACCAAAAAAACAGACTCACAAATTTGACCTCTTTATAATATTAAGCACCTATAAATTTCCTACTATCATTGCTATGTATCTAAGCTAGGTTTTAGTACCTATAGGTCGAAGTCTATAGGTAGACTCAGAGGTTTTATTGTTTAAATTGCCTGGCAACTAGCAATTGTCCGTTTATTCAAATCACAACTGTCATTCTTTGAAAGTTGTATGAAATGACTTTAACACGACAAATTTTCATGGGTGTAAATTTTTTGTTTTTTAAACTATTAATTTATATGACTGTAAAAGCGGAATTATAGACAAACCTTGTCATATATATTATACTAGCTGCGCCCCACGGTTTTACCCGCATAAGTCTCGATCCCATGAGTATATCGGGATAAAAAGTAGCCTATATGTTAATCCAGGGTGTCAGCTACCTCCATACAAAATTTTATCAAAATTGGTCCAGCCATTTGAGCGTGAAGAAGTAACAAACATATAAACACACACACACTCACAAACTTTCGCCTTTATAGTATTATAGTGTGAAAATCTTACTAAAATCATGTCCTAAGACATTTTCTCAAACTCAAAGCATTTATTTCGATTAAACCATTTACAGGCTCTTTTGAACTGTCAAAGAGTCAGTCAGTCAGAAAGATGAAGCTAGTTGCTCATTCCAAAACGTAGATCTCCATGTAGAAGAACGGGTAAGAAACTTCAAGGACACTCTTTTAAATAAAGATATTACAACATTTTGGTTCTTGGTCTAGAGGTCGCAAGCGCTACTACTGAGCATGAGGTGTTGGGTTCAATTCCCAGATCTGGCAAAGTGTAATTGGGTATTTCCATCTGGAATTTCCCAGTAGCAGCCCAGAGTCTGGATTCATGTCCGTTTAATGGCAATAAGCCGGCCCCGCACCGCTCTAAAGGCACACCTCTACCTAACCATTTAGGGATACAGGGTTGATAATGTTATCTCAAAATCCTACTTCAGCAAGATGATCAAAATCACGCTTGAATCGACAATACTACAGTGGCGTGCATTGGTTTTCAGAATAGGTAGGCACTAAGCCGGGTCTAGTCTAGGCAAACGCGGTCACTAATCAGAAAAAAAAGTGAGGTCAAAAGTGTGGTTATTTGAGTAGGCATGCCTACTCAAATAATGCCTAAGGGTGATAAATTGCGAAGGTCGAACGTCATGGTATTACGCGTGAGACGTACATATTTTTAATTTTGTCGTATTAACTTGAACGAGTAAAGACCAATGATAATGTGCGAATAGCACGGGAGCCGAGTAGGCCGTCCAGCGACTGCCTACTGCATGAAGATTTTGTTTTTTGTTAGGTGTGATAATTTAGTGAGTTTCTTAATTGTGGGGCACACACACTAAAATGTAATTGACAGGCTTATGTTGATATATCGAGGTAGGCACTGCTTATATGCCTATATGCAATGCACGCCACTGAGAGTTGATAATGTTATCCCAAAATCCTACTTTAGCAAGATGATCAAAATCACGCTTGGATCGACAATACTATTAAACTTTTTCACAGATGACTGCACTGTCCACCTCCCTATTACTTTCACCATATATTAACACCTACCTATTAGTAATTTTCAAGTGATTACCTGACTTAATAGACTATTTCCCTCACTAAATATAATTTAATTGAAAAGTATGGCGGCAGGGCTCCGGCTAGCGAAATCAAATTCAATTTTCTTAAGGGCGATGGCGTTAGAAGACCATCGTCTTATGGGTTTTTAAGTGACGTAATTTTGAGTGGTGAGACGGTAAACGGGTTGGGGAAGGATTTTGGTTAAAATTTCGTTAAGATTTTAAGGGAAACCGACATCTTTGGCATAGCAGAGTTGTTAGAAAATCACATTATAATTTTACCTCTTTATAATATTACAATATTTGTATACAGGATATGCCACATGGAGGGAAAGTACCTTGAATATTGTAGATGGAATATTTTACTGAAAGAAGACATTATTTAAAACAATTTAAACTGCATTCATAGATATTTTTAAATAATTACGTGGTTGAACCGGGAATCGAACCCGTTACACGAGAAAAATAATCACCTGTAGTTTTATCATACCGATCGAAAGGCTTCATCATACGGATTATTTTTTGCTTATAACATAGTGTCACAAATAAAAGGACGCGATTGCGATCACGATGTTGGTCCCAGGGGGGAAGAAGTTCAGTTTGATGGTCTGTACCACTTCATTCTGATATATGCTGTTATTATCCAGGGTTATTGGGAAAACACCAACAACCTCTTAAGAGGTCATTGTACTCATCATTATGAATAACTTTTACTATGGGACCAAACCTGAAATCGCAAAACAATCAGCTGTTCCCTACATTTTGACGAGATTACGAACATAAATGTATAGGATTCTGTTGAAACATGGATACAATTGAAGATTTAATCAGAACGGAGTTTCTTTATAACTAACAGCCCGCCCCAGCTTTGCAGAGGTGCACTTTTTTTTCGAATTTACTAAATTTTTTGTCACACAAACCTTTTCATGACAATAACAAACAAAACAAAAAAATAACTATCCAATTTGGTACAGGAATTCGGAAGTTATGTGCTTACAGAAATTTCGGTGAATTTGTTTTAGACTATGTAAGGAAGGTTGCTTAAAGTTAAGTTCCTAATAATTAGCGGCTGTTTAACGATACATTTTTGAGGTTTAAACGCCTCTTAACTTTAAAAGCAACGTTTATAAATAAACCCCTGAGTTGCTACCTCAAAACTTAAAACAAAAGAACCAAAAACATTAGACCTCAAACAGGAAACTCCAAATACATTTGCTCCAAACATTAAGAAACACTTGAAAGCCATCTAGATTTCACATTCAATAAAACTCAATACTTTGTGTAAAAGCTGTAAATAATAGCCGACTGCTGAAAAAGGGTGTTCTTAATTCAATTCATTCGTTCATTTTATAGACCTACCCGCTCTTCGCTGTCAATTAAGCTTCTGACAATTGATTTTTCACGCCTAGCTTGTACTTTTGTGTATGGTTTTACTCGCTTTTGTGGAGTTATTTTAATAAGAAACATTATTTAAAAAATTATCATCAAGTTTAATTAAAGCTTATAACTAAACGTTGGTCGTTTACATTATGAGTTTAGCATAAATAAATGAAAATTTAGAGTAATTTTTAAATGAGTAGTTATTTTTGCAGTGTAGTACAGACGGCAGTTGCACATCAAGCTACTACAATTTTCAACTTTATTGCTAAATCATAAGGTTCAAAGTTGATTGGGAAAATTTGACAATTTCGGGTAGCTGGATGTCTGTACCTAATTTTTTCTACTCTTTAACGGTTACCCCACCTAGAAATTTAAACTATATTTTGAGAAATATCACAAAGGTAGCAATAATAATTTTAACAAAAAAAATTTTTTCAAGTAATTTTTTTTCATCCTAATAATAATTCCAGACTTTTTTGTTGACATTACCTTCAAACGAAATAACGAAATGATTATTCACAATCAAATTCACCACCCAAAAATCTTCATTCACAGCAAAAACATCGACACAACATCCCATCACTAGCTCAGACCCCCCTTCATACGCTATGCACATTCCTGAACGCACACACACACAGTGTCCCAGTGTGCGTGTCTTCAGAGAGGGGAACCGTTACCATATTATTTATGTTGCGTACCTTCGCATCCTGATCCGGTAGAATTAGCGGAGAATATGGCTGTATTATGTACGGCTATGATGTTTTTGAAGTGAAAACTTCTTTAGGCGCGAAAAACCATTGAATTCGCGCCACTGTAACCGTAACCGACACCGCTTCGGATGTGTTCGGCTGTCCTCGGGATGTTAAAATTGTAATATGTTATAGTAAATTATCTGGTATATAAAACCCTTTACGGTGGACCACTATTTACGCCACACCCTGTATAATGAATAGATATAATGGCCAAACAATAAGCACCTTAAAAATCTTTAAAGAAAACATCCTGGATTTTAACGTAGGTTGAAGAGAATTGCATACTCCAAGATAAAAAAAAATAAATAAAATAAATATATTTATTTCAATTACAAAGTACATTTCGATACATGATGTCGGAGATTGCCTTTTAAGCAAGGAATTGCTTGTGTTAGAAGACTCCGCGCTTCCACTTTTCATTACCTATCTTATGCAATTGAAATGTAGACAATGTAAATATGCAAAGTAAAAATAAAATCTATACTAATATATAAAGAGGTAAAATTTGTTTGTAAGTTTGTATGTAGGGGGTAATCTCTGGAACTACCAGTCGGATTTGAAAAATTCTTCTTGCATTTGATAGCCCAATTCTTGAGGAAGGCTATAGGCTATTTAACGTCACGCTATGACCCTTAGGAGCCAAGCAAAAGCCCTATGGGAAAACGAAGTGATAGAGCAGGAGACGCGGGCAAGTGATGCAATACGACGAGATGGGTCGAGGGAATAAGAAATTTCACGCGAACGAAGTCACGGGTCGAAGCCAGTCTAATAAACAACTACAAGTAAAACCCTTAGCACCAACCATCAACAAAACAGCCGTGTAAAAAACTTAAAAAAATATTTTTACATCTCAGTCCTTGCAAAAATTCCGGAAAAAAAGTCGCGATGAACGTTCTCCCTTTGCAAATTACAGTCCAACACAAAAGGATCGCCCCTTTTGAACCTCAGGTAAATGAAAAGCACAACCAGCGATTATAAGATAAACACATTGTATAAAAAAATGTATAAAGTATTAAAAAATATAGGTAGAAATGTCTTTGTCACGTTTGTGAAGAACATTTTTATGATTGTGTCCTATCTTTTTTTTTTGATAATATTTTTAATCTTTGGCAGATGATTGATATGTTGGTTGATGTGAATTTAATGATGTTTGTCGGGTCTGCGATTGGTTAGTCTGTGTCCAGAGGAAACATAAATATATAGCCGTCATCGTTTTAAATGTGCTCAAACATATTATCACGCCTACATTTTCTGAAGGGATCAGCAAAGGTGTACTTTAGTTCCATGTACCTACTTAACAGAAAGAAAGAAATCTTGTTTATTCTGCACAAACAAAACAAACATTAAAAAAAAGACATAATATACCTACACATAAAAAGTAGTCAAAAGCCTTGTGCACAAGTTTAAAAAAAGTTGTCAATTTTGTCCATTGCTTACTTTTAGCTTACCTATAGGGTACAAGACTAAGCCCATGAACTGGGCACAAACCCAGACTCCAGACTTTTTTGAGACTTTCAAAGGAGAAAATCCCTGCAGGCTATAACTATACGATATTAACAATTCCTTAAAAAAAACTGTCCGACACGTATTTTTCTATACAGGGTGAAATTGAATTCATGGGCATCCTTTTAAGGGGTCATTGTACTCATCATTATGAACAACTTTTACTATGTGACCAAACCTGAAATCGCGAAAAAAAATCAGCTCTTACCTACATTTTGACGAGTTATGTGAACACAAATGCAGAGAACAGCTGATTTTTTTTTTCGCAATTTTAGGTTTAGTCCCATAGTAAAAGTGGTTCATAATGATGAGTACAATGACCCCTTAAAAGGATGCCCATGAATTTAATTTCACCCTGCATATGATATTAACAATTCCAAAAAAAACTGCCTGACTCGTATTTTTCTGTATAAAAAAACTAACATCAAAGGACAAGAGAAAGCGCGTCCATTTTTCCTGTCATTATACAAAGTGCAAAGAGTACTTGATCTACTTTATATTATGACACCACCCTAAAATTATGATTTATCAAATGTCATTTTCATCTCTCTGTAATGAGACAAGCATGATCTACTTATTTCTTGTAATCAAAAAGTAAACCAATCAAAATATGGAATGAATTTATCTTACCTAATTCGGTGTCTGAAAGGTTATTCAATCTGATTATTGTATGTTTCATTTTTAGGGTTCCGTACCTCGAAAGAATAAAACGGAACCCTTATGGATTCGTCATGTCTGTCTGTCCGTCTGTATGTCACAGCCACTTTTTTCGAAACTATAAGAACTACACTGTTGAAACTTGGTAAGTAGATGTATTCTGTGAACCGCATTAAGATTTTCACACAAAAATAGAAAAAAAAAAACAATCAATTTTGGGGGTTCCCATACTTAGAAATGAAACTCAAAAATTTATGGACAGGTCTTCAAAAATGATATTGAGGTTTCTAATATCATTTTTTTCTAAACTGAATAGTTTGCGCGAGATACACTTCCAAAGTGGTAAAATGTGTCCCCCCCTGTAACTTCTAAAATAAGAGAATGATAAAACTAAAAAAAATATATGATGTACATTATCACGTAAACTTCCACCAATAATTGGTTTGAACGAGATCTAGTAAGTAGTTTTTTTTTAATACGTCATAAATCGTAAACCGCAATTTACCTTTCATTCAATCAACTCAAACATAAAAATAAAAAAATACATTTAATTTCTACCTTGCTGCTACGGAACCCTTCATGGGCGAGTCCGACTCGCACTTGGCCGCTTTTTTGTTACAGTTGGCAGTTGACATGATCATCATAATTATTTTCTTCGTCCCAATTTATTTGGGGTCGACGCAACGTATCTTTTTCTTCCATGCTTCTCTATTAGTCGTCATTTCGGTAGTCGCCCCCTTTCTAGCCATAATATAATCTTTACACAGTCCGTCCATAGTTTCTTTGTTACATAGTATAGTCTAGGTACATAATAAACACGCTATTAAATTCCCATAAAGCAGGATAAAGGCCACCATGACATTTCCAAAATGGCGTCAACCCTATTACCGGATTTGCTATTGTTAAAATTATGACATTTAAATGTCATGTAATGTCAAATACTCCCTTGAAATAAATAGCTTGTTTATATTTTAGTCTTAATGACATCTTTGGTCCATTTTGTGTTAGCAGTGCATAAAAAACAATGTTAATAAAACGTATTCTCAGGAACGCTCTGTCTGAACATTCTGTTATATGACGAGTCCTCAGATGTCTTCGCGAGTACTGAACTGAGTTTCCTGAACACTGCCACTCGATACCTGGAGTCCATTGCTACTCCCAGTACAATCTCCTTGGAGTAAATAAATAAATTAATTTTATATTAATTTATTTATATTAAATAAATTTATATTAAATAGTTATATGTTATTAATAATTCTATTCCAATTTATGCTAATTTCTATCTAATTTTGTCTAATTTTATCTAATTTTTATCTAGTTTTGTCCAATTTTGTTTCACTTTATTTCATTTCATCTTTTTATTATGTGATTTAACCTAATTTTATGATTGTATGACATGTCTCATTACTAACATTGACCAATAACTTGTATGTGTGGTGCAAACTGTCAATATAAATTGGTTATTAATAAATAAATAAATAAAATAAATAAATATTTATTTTTATTATGAATATTGTAAAAATACGACTTGATCAAAAGTTTTTATGATTTATTTAAGTATATTTATCTTAAAACCAAAAAACTGTTTTCGCTTTTTATTGATAGTGTTTATCGATATTGTTATATAAAAATCAGTTCTGAAAATTTTCTATCGATAATTAAGTAACCAACTGTTTTTGAAATATCACAGCACTAAAACCAGCAAACTTATATTTAAATTATTTTATATCATTTTTTTATTATATTACATACAAATCCAGTCCAACACAAATCAAGTTCCAGTGACTTAGGCATCTTCTGGGCACGCTCGTTTCATCATAGACCTCATCCATCGCTTTCCATCAGGCGTGATCGAGGTCAAGAGCGGGCCCATTCAGTAATATAAAATAAAAAAATATCAGAAGTAAGTATTAAAAACGTTTTAACAATGCGAAATGAAACAATAAATAAATTGGTACCGAAGTATTTAGTTACCCCGATGTCTCCAGCATTTCCCGTCTCCTAAACTGACAGAAATATCAACTAAATACCCCAAACAATCAATGCGGCCATTCCGACCCAAAATTATTCGCCGAATTACCCGCCAAACATTTTTACCTACAATAAATCAACGTGCATTCTTCGAACAAAGCTATTCGCGCTATCCACCGCTAGATGGCGTTGTACACAAATTCTGCTGCCAACTATTCTCAATGGAATACTTCGCGTGCCCGTTTAGGCCAAAACTTTGAAATTATGCTATAATAATGTCTATAGATGCTTTAGACGTCTAAGTTTACAAGTTTGGCAACAGTTGATTAAAGTTTTCCTTTAATACTTACGTTGTTATGTTGGCAACATTGGTTGGAACATTGTGGTTGTGCTGAGATAGCAAAAATCCGATTTGTGGTCTGTTTTAGGATTCTGTTGTGGTTTCTGATTCTGTTTGTCGCGACATGTGGCTGAAGATTATTTTGTTAGTTAGCGTTTGGCAGAACTTACCTTAGGTACCTACCGTTGTTTATGGGCTTAAACTTGTTGTTTATTTGGAACTACAAGAAGAAAATTAAACAGAAAATTTCTAAGTTTTAGCGAAGGTAAATTCAAAACGGTATTGCACATAAAGTTTTCATTTTAAACGTAAAGGTATTTTATATAAAGTAATTAACCAGATAGATAATATAGTATACGGTAAGTATATAGAAAATGGTAAACTGGTGGTCAGTGGGTCGTCTTAGGGGCGGATTTGTGTAGATCCCTACTTGGAGTTTCTTGCCCGTTCTTCTCCATAGAGATCTACGTTTTGGAATGGGCAACTTCAGCTTCAACTTTCTGACCGACTCTGACAATTCAAAAGTGCCTGTAAATGGTTTAATTGAATTAAATGCTTTGAGTTTGAGCCTTGTATTTTGATACAGCTCAATGTTTTACATACATTCATAAACTCACGCATTCTACCCGTGAGGATAGGCAGAAACTACCTACAGAATGCCACCTACCGATCTTCCTAACAAACTTCGTTTACGTTACACGTGAAGGCCAATTCTCGTAATTTAAAACGTTCAAAATCTAGTCGCAGTCTCATCTCGGTGACAAAAAAATGTCTAAAACTTGTCAAAATGTAGGGAAATTAGAGATATTTTTGTCAGCTTCAGACTGAGATCAGACAGTAAACGTTCTTAAAATTACGATAATTGCCTCTCTGGTCATACACACACGGCGCACAATAATTTACTTTAAAAAAAAAAAAAACACAAATCGACCAAAGTGAGCGTCGTATGTTCACTAATGACATTTGGGCGTCAAATGTCAGATTTCCCGCCATGATGATATGAAGTGTCAATCGCGCCGAATCGAAGCCATTTTGAATGCCCGCTTTTTTAGGTTAATTCGTACAAAGATCTCTTTTTGTTGATTTCATGTGTCGTACAAGTATATAAAGGATTATTGGAGTCGGCCGAAAAGAGTCGGATATGGTTTCTGATTATAATCGTTCAAAGAAAGAAAAGAAGGCAGTAAAAAAATGCCATTAAAAAACCGGATTAGATTTTTGGGATGCATGAGGAAGCCTCCTTAATTATGTAGCGCAGTTTGTTCCGCCAGTTACTCAACTGGAACCGAGCGCTCGGCGCATCCTGGACAGTCACACCCAACAACTTATTTGACTGGCCAATTCTTCCCTTGCGGTGGTAGGGCTTACGACCGCCTGGTTTGCGACCACCCTCCCATCGGAGTCCGACGTCAAGCAGCCTGCTGTGTTTCGTCGATGCTTGTAAATTCCAGGGCCTTAGGCATCTTCTGGGCACGCTCGTTCCATCAAAGACCTCATCCATCGCTTTCCATCAGGCGTGATCGAGGTCAATAGAGGGCCCATTCAGGAATTAAAAAAAATGGAATTGCCAGTTTTCCAAGTGAAATAATCCATTTATAATTTCAACGAAACTTTTACGAGAAAACAAAGAGCAAAGCTTTTATTGTACAAAGAATTGCTGAACTAAAAATATTATTTTAAACTCCTATTGTAATCCAGTTTAAAACTAGAAAAATATTTCTGCTTTTTCTTTATCTCTTTTACAGCAAAAAAAAAGCAGAATGCACGATCTTACATAAAAGGAAATATACCAACACAAACTAAAGTTTAATATACCGCCATCTATTATCGAATAGCAAAAACTTTTCATGCATCTCTTGAATACATTATCGGCTTCCACGCGAATAACTCCGCTTGCAAATGCATACCGCGAAAGATTACAAGAATACGCGTTTAGATATTATTTCCTACTCAGTGAACACGTTTGCCTATTTTAAAATCTAGAAAATGAAAACTGTGCTTGCAAACAAAATGTAGAAAATACAAAAAGATAATCTTGGAGGCGCCGGGTATCGATCCCGGTACCTCTCGCATGCTAAGCGAGCGCTCTACCATCTGAGCTACGCCCCCGGTTGAGAGACTTGTTGAAATAGTTGATCACTATTTCTGTATACTTGATTGTTATTGGCCAATTAGTCCTTAGGAAAATAAATTTACAATGACAGTGCTGGGACTGATTTATATCGGAAATGGTAGAAACATGGAATACTTCATAATAATAATAGTATTATAGTTTGATAGTTAATTATAATTAATTATAATTCTACATTCACTAATCTTAATAATTAAAAAAATAAATCTGGACGTTGTTACCTTATTCAGTTATAGGGGTTGAAAGGGGTTGAGATAATTTCAACCCCCTACTTTCAAGAAACAAAATCAATTATTTCGCCTACCCAATTAAATCAAAATGAATGTCAAATGCAAAAAAAAAAACACAAAAATTAAACATCCTCTCTTCAAAGACCGGTCGTCAAACTCCACTGCCCGCCCCCTAAAAGTTCATCCCTGACAATAAGTACTTAAATTTCAATCGACAAATATTTTCTAAAGTAACTCAAAACTACCAATTACAGGTAGGTACCCCGGCTATTTCGTGAACTCGAAACTCCTTGAAAATTCGCTGTTATTAATTAAAGTTTGCGAAAACGTCCGTAATTGGCGACAGATTTCGCAAAAAAAGGGGTGAAGGTGAAATAGAAAAAAAAAATGTCCAGTTTGTACGCCGTTCGTTAAGCGGTTGAAAGCGGTTTTAACCGGTTCTAGCCGCTTTAGGGTTTGCAAGTTTGAGTTTGAATTTAGTTGATTAGGGTCTTTTGTTGTTACCTGGAGTTAATGCTGGCTGTTTTTAATTTATTTGCCTTTTTATTGTTGTGGGTACGGAACTTCTGTTGAGTTTTAGGATTATGACCTCTCACAGAGAGGAGGCCTGTGTTAGGACACAGGCCTCCTCTCTGCTAGGGCAGTGGAAACGTTATAGAGTTCGCTATTAAGAATAAGAATAATATTTATTTGCGTAAAACATGGTATATAAGATTGTTAAAATACATTGTAGAGCATACATGTTTTGCTTATATCATAGCATGCAAATGTAGTATAGGTTACATTACAAAATATTTCCCGTCAGCAAATTCTTTTATACTGTAAAAATTATTATTATTCAACCATTTGTGTAGTTTTTTTTTCAAACAATCTAAGATCTAAGGTTTTAAAATCACTTGGAATGAACACACATGGCTAAACAGCTTTTACTATAATTAGTCAGTCTTGGCAAGTCATTTAATATTAGCCTGTGCCCTGTGAGGATCTCGCCGGTTTCGAGGATACACATCCTCTGCCTTTTTAAATAAGTCTTTATGCTTTTTAACAAACATGCATACTTCATAAATATAGAGAGAGGGTAGCGGTAATAAACCACGTTCAAGTATTAGTTACTTATGTTCAGATAAGTAAGGATATTTTGTACCTAACACGGTCGGGAAAACCTGATTTTCTTCACTATAATCTATTTTCTGACAGGCATCAAAGATCGAACTTCGAAATTATGAATAAAGACAAGTGTTTTGATAACGATTTATACTTAAATGTTAGGTTCGTTTATACAGTGATTTTTTACTCCGTTGGTGTAATTGCCGTATGGCGTTCCAGTGTGAGGATAAATAAAATAAATAAATAAATAAATACAGGGTGTTACAAAAAGGGTATATCAATACAAACGGGTTGAAGAGTGTATCTGGTCTAGAATCTCTGTACAAAATTTCAGCTCAAAAGCAGTAACTTTGAAAATGCTTAATATTTTTTTATTTCGATAGTTTATTAAATTGAAATCATGACAAACGTGTCACTGCACTACGAGGGTCATTATCCATTATCTGTAGTGTGTCTGTGCGCCTAGTACACGCACATCACGCCGCCGCGCGCCAGTGCAGCGCCCTGATGTCGAAATAGGATATAGAATAAATGAAAACATTGTGACAAAATCTGAATTGCAATACAGAATTGCAATACAGGATTGGTTTGGATTGGATATTTGTTTGTAATCGACAGTTAGCACACAATTCCTAAGCAAGACTAAGATGCATGCTTGACCCTTGTCAAGTTAAGAGGACTTGGTCTTGCTCTGGGGTAATAACCCACAGTTTGATAATAGTAACACCACTGCAGGGTTAATTCCTCTTTTCTTACTGAGAGGACACGAGCATTGAATCACCAAGCTTACTCAAGACGGGTTGGCATTTCAGACTTAAGCTAGCTGCGCCCCGCGGTTTCACCCGCATACGTTTCGTTCCCGTGGGAATATCGGAATAAAAAGTAGCCTATATGTTAATCCAGGGTGTCAGCTACCTCCATACAAAATTTTATTAAAATTGGTCCAGCCGTTTGAGCGTGAAGAAGTAACAAACATATAAACACACACACACACACTCACAAACTTCCGCCATTATAATATTAGTGTGATAAGTCAATCAATCTATCAACTCAGCCTATTGCAGTCCACTGCTGGACATAGGCCTCTCCTCCTCCGCCTGACGACAACCAATAAATTGAACATGTCCTGCACCTTAATTGCGTTACACAGAATCATTTTGAAGGATATTGCTAATCCATTGCTTCATATGTTCGAAAAACGTGTCTGCTCAACAACTTAAATAACGCAATGAATTTTGTTGAACTGTCAAAATTAAATCTATTGCTACTGATAGTGTGTTATGCAATTACTATGCAGGTTTTCTGACGATGTTTTGCTTCGCCGATATCCGTGTGATATTATTATTTACCACAAAGCCCTAATCACAAAAAAACAATCCAACCCACCACAGTAGGTCCTAAGTTGATACTTTAAAGTTCGCAAAATTGAAAATTAGCAGCGATCCAACATCAAAGCACCGTTGAAGTCCGGTTCGAACCAGACTGAAGCGGTTAAAACTGGTTATTACCCAGTTTCCACTGACCGCAACTGGGTGTAGGGCGTCCATGCGTTTTTATGCGGTCGTTTTGAATGTTTGAGGTATAAAGATAATGAGGTTTTCGGGTTAAAGGGGGGGTGAAATTGGGTACATAAAGGGGTGAAAACGGATGTGTGGGGGTTGGAGATGAAGGTGGGTTTGTCGGACAATGGGATGGAGGCTTTCGCATGATTGTGCTAGTACCTAATTATGTGTTACAAAATTTTGCAACTAAGAATTAAGAGGGTTTTTGAGAATAATTATTTATTTAGATAGTAGGTTTTATATTGACAAGTCTGCAGCCAATTTCAGATAATCATTGCACGATTTTCAGATTTGATGATGATCAACGAATTAAAATTGTATTCTCTTTACAGTATATCTGCGTCTCCCTCTCTGTTGACGATCGTTAGCAGTATTTATACGTTTCTAATTTTTATCTTTCAAATTCGAAATCCATTAAAATGTACAGACCTATTACTAACTAGCTTCAACTTTCTGACTAACTGACCGACTACGAGTATTTAATTTTGACAATTCAAAAGTGCGTAGGTACATGGTTTAATTGAAATAAATCCTTTGAGTTTGAGATTGATTCCACCAATTGTGATAAAAATACGAGTAGCTTGTTTTGTACAACAACAGCCTAGCAGCGCCCCGCGGTATCACCCGCATAAGTTTCAATTCCGTAGGAATATCGGGATAAAAAGTATCCTGTTTGTTAATCCAGGGTGTCAGCTACCTCCATACCAAATTTTAACAAAATTGGTCTAGCCGTTTGTGCGTGAAGAAGTGACAAACATGCAAACACACTCACAAACTTTCGCCTTTATAAATATTAGTATGATAATTATTTAATCTCTCAAAAACGATGTGACTACATACCATCAATATTTAAAATCAGGAAATGAGCTCAACAGCTCAACAATACGCACAGTTTTATCTCATTCAGGAAATATCCACTCCCTCTACTCATAAGGGTTCCTCACACTCCCCTTTTTATTTACAGATGCTGCCCACACGAGATCATGCGGCTAGGTGAGTCCAATTTATTATTTAATATGCAGTGAGTTTTTTTTTTTGTGCAGAAGAATTTTATAGCGGATTTTTCAGTCTAGGTATATTTTTTTTTTGACGTGGGATGTAGGGTATGTATCTAATGTTGGGGGGTTGTAAAATAAGAGGTCTTTTTTTTAACTAGGGTGTTTAGACGATGGTTTTTACATCACACTTTGGAAAAAATTTAGTTATTTCTACAGGGTGAAATTGAATTCATGGGCATCCTTTTAAAGAGTCATTGTACTCACCATTATGAACAACTTTTACTATGGGGCCAAACCTGAAATCGCGAAAAGAAATCAACTCTTCCCTACATTTTGACGAGTTATGTGAACATAAATGCAAGGAATAGCTGATTTTTTTTTCGCGATTTTAGGTTTAGTCCCATAGTAAAAGTTGTTCATAATTATGAGTACAATGACCCCTTAAAAGATGCCCATGAATTTAATTTCAACTTGTATAAGCTTTGCTGAGCCCGACAGGGTCCATATTAATCTTTTACTTGATTATACTTACCATCTATGTGTATATGATAATATGGAATGCAATAAAGAATTAATTATTGTATATAGAGGTGCTCACAATGAAAATAGACCTTTAAGAAGTAACATATTCGCGGCGACTTGGTAAATACAAAACAATTATTAAACGTAAAAATAACGTTGGGTTTTTGCATAGAAATAGAGGAATAGAATCGTTACTTACATTTTTTTTTGCATCCTATAGGTAAAGCAACAACACACACATACACACATATTATCAAACTCAAAAACCACCAAAAAATAATAAATTTTACCCGAAATATTACAGTAAAACATTATCTGTGCAAATATTTTATAATCTGGCAACATTTACCTCGGTATTACGTCACATCCGGTCCGCCCGGACTCTTGTAGTAGTCGTACCGTTATCACGTTGTTTCCGTACCCTCTAAACAAGGGTTTAGGTATATTTTATTGTAGCGCCGCCATCTTTAATTTAGATAAGTTTTAATATTTCATGAAAACAATTTTTCTTTGTGCCAAGATAATTATAGTATACCTACTTAAAAATGTATTTATTTTGCATATTTACATAATTTAAAAAGCTAACAATCTTAAAATAATAATATGTACCTACAAGTATATAAAAAGGGAGGGAAAATAATCAAAGGGTATCAAAAAATTCGTCCGCATCACTGTCAACGGGAAACGTGCCCAAAAGGCTGGCAGCATTGCCACTGCTGATTCTTTGGCCAAAAAATAGGCTAGCTATAACAACCTACTTAAAATGTATAATTAAATAAAACAAATGTAAAACAATGCTGTCAGCCTTTGGGGCACGTTTCCTGTTGACAGCGTTGAGGACGAATTGTTTTGATCTCCTATGATTCTTTCTCCTCCCTTTTTTACATACTTGTGCTTACATATTATTATTTTAAGACAGTTAGCTTTTAAATTACAAATTAAAGTTAGTAGCGAAATATTTTCTATTTCACCCCCAAAACATATAACTAAACGTTTTCACAAAATTCAAAGTCAAATCATTTTCATCAGCAGGTCAAAATAGAAACGTTCATTAGCCAAGAGGAGGCCATTACTTACGGTGTGCCCCAAGGAAGCATCTTAGGTCCCACACTGTTCCAAATCGTCTGTAAGATGATCCTTCCGGATTGCAAGATTTTTACATATGCCAACAACACCGCGATTCTCGTTCACGGACCAACTTTGGACGCGGTCAAAGATAGGGCGGAAGCTTCTTTGAGAAGTATTGTAAAAAAGTATATAATATGAACTGGTTCAACAAGAATTTACTTACATTTCTTTCGCTGTTAAGCGCACTACAGGGCCGTCATCGAATTTTACAATATCTGTTCACTCCTGTTGGAACCCAACCTCGTGCTCCTGTCCCTCGATCGCAAGAGCTGACTGTGTGAAATACCTGGGTCTTCAAATTGATACTGGGTTAAGCAGTGGCGTGCATTGCATATAGGTATATAAGCAGTGCCTACCTCGATATATCAACATAAGCCTGTCAATTACATTTTAGTGTGTATGCCCCATTAAGAAACTCACTAAATTATCATACCTACCTAACAAAAAAAAATCTTCATACAAACACGCGCGGCAGTAGGCAATCGCCGGACGGCCTACTCGGCTCCCGTACTATTCTCACATTATCATTGGTCTTTACTCACTCAAGTTAATACGACAAATTAAAAATACGGACGTCTCCCACGTGATACCATGACGTTCGACCTTCGCAATTTATCACCCTTAAGTAGGCATGCCTACTCAAATAACCACACTTTTGACCTCACTTTTTTTCTGATTAGTGACCGCGTTTGCCTAAACTAGATCCGGCCTAGTGCCTACCTATTCTGAAAACCAATGCACGCCACTGGAGTTAAGGAGGGACAGGCAACTCGAAGCGGTAACAAGCGTCTTGTCTACATCTTTAAATCCCTAAGAGATTCTGCTGACTTAAAATAAATGTTCTTGTATATCGATTTTATTCAATTTCAAGCGGCCATTGTTGTTTACATCTTTGGCAAATTTAGAAACGGCGGGACTATAAGTCTAAAATCGCCATTACACAGCACGCAAGCGTGGTGATCAAAGCCCATTCCATCTCTGGATGAGAAGCGGCCTCTACCATGCAGTGGGACAATTACGGACTGACATTATAAATTAATTATTGTGACTTATCGTTATTAGTGGTACTATCAGACGCACACAGATGTCTGTGGTATATTTCGTCATAATGTGTCAATGTGTTGATAACAGAGATATTGTAGAAAAGATAGCGGTTCTCAAGCTTTTCATATATCAAATATTATTAACACTTTGAGCGGAGCATCTGGGTCTTCGTGGGTATTCAAATGTTTGTTGTGCGGTGCACTATTTTCTCATACAAAATACGTTATTAGAATGTATGTGTTTGAGTACAAAAAAACTAACGTGGAGTGGCGCTAGCAGTCAGGAAATTTAAAGTAATACGGCGCGATGACGTAGCTTGAAGGAATTGGTATAAGCCGCAGCCGTTTAACACGTTGTTTAAAGAAAGACACAGTTTTTGCTGACGTGATTAAACGTTGTGTCAAATAGCGTTTATCAAATTTTACGTTATAACGTTGCTCCGCTCAATTAAGTGTTAATAAATTAAAGTAAAAAAAGATGGCTTTAAAAAGTAACAAATGACGATTTAAAATATGTGTTTAAATATTACTCATTCGCTACAAAGTTTTTTGCACGGCAAAATGTCCGCCATCTTGTTTTGTCAGTACAATTTCAAACAAAAATGGTAACAACGCCCCCCTGTCAATTTTATTCAGGCGTTTACGCCGCCGGCTGTCAAAGAACCACGAATAACAGCCGTGACACAGGCACAGAGGGGTCTTGGTATGTAAAGATGGTCACCCATCCACGGACCAACCGCGGCAAGCGTAGCTTAACCTGACCGATCGACCCGTGCGGCTGTTATTACTTGGCCACAAGCCCCTCGAACCTATAAAACAACGCGTATACTTACATAAAAGGGAATATATAGAGTATTATATACTCCATTTTTACGTCTATTTACTTACGTATAAGTACATAAAATTTTGTAGCTCCACACAATAATAATTATCGTAAAGGGCTTTCCAATTACATCCGTTTTTATCGATGTTGTTATCCGTAAGGATGTGAAAGGGGCAACATGCATATGGATAAATTGTTTGGCTACTGGTATAAAAGGGGTTCATGGCTAAATAAAAGCCGGCCAAGTGCGAGTTGGAGTCGCACACAAAGGGTTCCGTGCCATAAGGCAAAACGCGCTGAAAAAACGGCAAAAAAATCACGTCTATTTTATGGGAGCCCCCCTTAAATATTTATTTTATTTTTATTTATTTTTAAAGTGAATATACAAATAAATATTCTGTGAATATTTCAAGCGTCTACCTGTTGTCGTTATTAATATAGAGCAAATAACGGCAAAAAATTACGTTTGTTGTATGGGAGGCCCCCTTAAATATTTGTTTTATTCTGTTTTTAGTATTTGTTGTTATAGCGGCAACAGAAATACATCATCTGTGAAAATTTCAACTGTCTAGCTATCACGGTTCATGAGATACAGCCTGGTGACAGACAGACAGACAGACGGACAGTGGAGTTTAGTAATAGGGTTCCGTTTTTACCCTTTGGGTACGGAACCCTTAAACCATGGCAATCTGTAGATCGGCCTAGTAAAACGAGTCTAGCCCCAAGCCAGTCACAGACTGGTGAACATTTTTCGTGTACAGCCAGGGAAGATGTCACAAATGTCTTCGAATTTTTGGTTCTAGGATATGCTGGTTTCCTCACGATGTTTTCCTTCACCGTTTTGAGAGCAGTGGTGATGATATAAATTACGCAAAGTAAAACGCCCGCCGGGGTTCACCAAAATAACAACAACTAATAAACAAGCAAAAATCATGACCACAGATTAAACAGAAAACGTTTTTAGTTAGCTTAACATCTAATATTCACCAGCAAATAAATTCACTAAGAAAAAGCGAAAAATGAGGAAGAAAAACAACACAGTTTTTCTTTATTATTAATACATTTTTATAACCACAGTATCCTGTAGTTATTACGCGGTGAAAATTTTGTTGTTTTACCTTCATTTTAATGAAAACTCCTACTGTGTCGGTTGTTGTATTAAACTAAGCATTCATTCCGGTTTTTTTTTCTTAAATAATTTGCTGTTAAAACAGACATACTTATTTTAATATTACTTGTAACTAGCTGTGCCCGCGTATTAGTTCGCGTGAATGACGGAAAACGTTTTAATTTTTTTTGCGCGGAACCCTAATTCTTTTTCTAAATTAAAAGTAGCCTAAGTTACTCCTTATTACATCAGCTATCTGCCAGCGAAAAGTCTCGTCAAAATCGGTCCAGTCGTTTAAGAGGTTAGCCGAAACAAACAGACGGACAGGCAAAAATTGTAAAAAAAAATATTTTGGTATATGATATTTTTTCTTCATCGATGTCAGTATTAAACGCATATCAAATACGAAAAAAAAACAATTGAAGTCTCAGGCAGTCGCTCCATATACAATACTGGTATTCAGCTGCATCCGGTTAGACTGGAAGTCGACCCCAACATAATTAGGACAAGACTAGGCAGATAATAATGACTGGTGGAACATAAACAAGCCTAAAAAAAACTATCAAATTATTTCATTTTCCTAGACTCTACCAAACAAAGACTACCTCTCCTGCTCACCTCACATCATGACGTCATGGTTATTACGTCACAAGCATACATTATGCCTTATTAGAGCCGCTGAACACATTTACAGAAAGACAAAGCGCCGCGTTAAAAGATCATACCATGGTATGTAGGTCGCGAGGTGTGTGCTTGGTGACGAGCGGAGCGAGTTAAACAGCGACAAGCGACATGCATTAATCTAAAGTTTTATATCAAACCGTAAAATTTTTTACGGTTTTTTTACCCTTAAGGGTAGTCAGAAAATAACATGATACACTGTAGTTCTACTGCAATTTCGCTATGATCATGGCTTTTTAATAAGTCACTTGTGAAAAATTCCCGATTTTACAGTAGGGTGTGAATAAAATCGTCTCCAAAATAAAAAAAATGGTACGACTAAATAAGGTATTGAAAGCCAAATAAGAAGACTTCTTTTACAACTCAAAACTCAAAGCGTTCCCCGAAAATATAAAAGGGTTAAAAAACTGTTTTGGAAAACATAAGGTCTTCCGAAACACAAAAGTATTTTTTTAATATATTAGCTGTTACAACCTCACATGAAAACGATAACTAAACAAGACTATTGCATAAATCAAAGAATCTCTCGACATAGTTACCTCAGATACCTACAGCAGTTTCTGGTATGACTACTTAAAAAACGATGTTTTCATTTCAAGAGTTGCAAGGTTCATGCACAACCACCTGCACCTTTGAGGATTTAAACGAAGTCAATGATAGAGTTTTTAATGGCATTTGAGCGGCTTGTTGCTAAATAATAACAGCCACACGGGTCGATCGATCAGGTTAAGCTACACTTTCCGCGGTTTATCCGTGGATTTACAGACCAAAACCCCCTCCGTGTCTCAGGAAGCACATTAAGCCGTTGGTCCCGCCTGTCATTCGTGGATTTTTGACAGTCGTTCGGGACGTCGGAAACTCGAATGTCTGACAACCAGTCTTCTGACCAAGAGGTTTCGTATTACCCAGTAACTGGGTTATGGAGGTCATATTATTATAGGCAGTCGCTCTATGTAAAATATTGGTACTCAGCGGCATTCGGTTAGACTGGAAGCCGACCCCAACGTAGTTGGGAAAAGGCTAGGCAGATGATGAATGATAGAACTTTTCATATGGCTACACATTGGTTGGGCAAAATTTATGTCGTACCTATCGACAAATAAAGAAGAATGCAAGAGCTGTATTCACACGCTATCCGCTCCGCCTCTCACTGTAACCTCACCCTACTTTACAGCCCAAGAGTATAATTACGAGGCAGCTTTCCAGCAAACATTGTATTTGCTTTACCGTGTCCTACGTGTGTTGCCAGACGGAAATATTGCTTTTTTAATGTAATTTAATGGCTTAGAGATGAGAATTTGCAGCTCTGCGGAGTGATATTTAGTATATTTTAGCTGAAAAGCACGTTTTTGTGATAATGTAGGGATAATAGCCGATTTTTTAACCGACTTTAAAAAAGGAGGTTCTGTATTCGACCCGTATGTATGTATGTATGTTTGTATGGCCACGCGATTTTCTCAAAAACTAATGAACCGATTTTGATAATTCTTTCACTCATGTGATCTACATACTTTCAGGAAGGTTTTAGTATATAATACATTTGGTAATTATTCTTACGTACGAAGTTATATGCATAAATGTACTGCATCTCCAGCATTTCTATGCGAATTTTGATTATTCTTCTAGTCGGTGTCTTCAATTCTTCAATGCACTAGTGTTAATTGAATTTGTGTGGGGTAGGTACAACTAAAAAGTGAAAAATAGTTTTTTGGCGTCATTAACGTGTATACTCATGCCAAATTACAACTTTCTAGTACCTAAAGTTTTTGAGCTAAACCGAGGACAGACAGACAGACGGACATGGCGAAACTATAAGGGTTCCTTGTTGACCACGGAACCCTAAAAATTAGTAGGTACTCGCAAACAGGGCTAAGAAGTATTGTAACTGCATATGTATTGAATTGAAATCTCAGATGGCACAATAGAATTAAAAGGTTACGTTAATACAAAGGTTTAAAAATGAACGCCATAATATCGCAACTCATTAACAAAAGGCACGACTTTTTGTGTTAAACACACAAAAAGAAACCCTAAAATAAACGTCCTAAGAACGAAAACTCACAATACAAGAAAAAAAAGCTACAATTATTTTTTGTGTTTCGAAATTTCAACCCCTTAACAAAGTTTCACCCCCAATTGGTTCAACCCATTATTAGAGAGTTGCTTTCAACCCGCAAAAAAGTACGTAAAGTCTCTGAAAGTTGGTAACACTGGAAGACACTCCAACTGTGTACAAGAACATGAAAAAGGACTTTTTTTCTCGACCGCCTATTGGCTATCGCGTTTTTTTTTTTTCTTTTAAAGTTTTTTATGGCCGTCTTTTTTTTAGAAGTTTGTTGTTTAGCGCCTGGATAAGCCTCTTCTATCTTTTTTAGTACAGTAACGGATTATAATTTGTCCACATTTATAGTGCAATATTAAACATGTCTATGTTATGGGTTTGGTTTCCGCACTTAGTTCTTCAAGTGGACAATTGTGCGTGGGACATTCTGACGAGTTATGTGAACATAAATGCAAGGAACAGCTGTTTTGTTTTCGCGATTTTAGGTTTAGTCCCATAGTAAAATTTGTTCATAATGATGATTACAATGACCCTTTAAAAGGATGCCCATGAATTTAATTTCACCCTGTATACAGGGTGTTACAGAAAGGGTATATCAATACAAACAGGTTGAAGAGTGTATCTGGTCTAGAATCTCTGTACAAAATTTCAACTCAAAAGCAGTAACTTTGAAAATGCTTAATATTTTTTTATTTTGATAGTTTATTAAATTGAAATCATAAAAAACGTGTCACCGCACTACGAGGGTCATTATCCATTATCTGTAGTGTGTCTGTGCGCCTAGTACACGCACATCACGTCGCCGTGCGCCAGTGCAGCGCCGTGATGTCAAAATAAAAAAATATTAAGCATTTTCAAAGTTAATGCTTTTGAGCTGAAATTTTCTACAGAGATTCTAGATCAGATACACTCTTCAACCCGTTTGTATTGATATACCCTTTCTGTAACACCCTGTATACAAATTAAAGTCGCCTTTCGTGTCTCTCTGTGTGACCACGTTTTTATTGTAAACTATGCAACTAATTTTGATGCGGCTGTCATCATCATTTAGAGAAAATATTCACGAAGATCATCATCATCAGTCTCCTCCCCTTATCCTAATTTATTTTGGGGTCGACGCAATATGTATTTTTGTTCCATACTTTTCTATAAGTCGTCATCTCGGTAGTCACCCCCTTTCTAACCATATCATCATTCACACAATCAATCCATCGTTTCTTTAGTCTTCCCTTACTCTTATTACCCGACTGCGCCAGAAGGAGGGTTATGTTTTTCGAGAGTATGTATGTATGTATAACTGTTTGGCACGCTCTGCGGCCTGAACCGCTCGATGGATTTTAGCTTGAGAGGTGTCGTTAGATTCGTATTTACTGTGAGAGTGACACTGGGTATATCAAAATAAAAAAAAAACAAAATGGTGGTTTTTTGGCGCCATATTTCGCCTTCAAAAAAAATTTTGGAAGCAGGCGGGACCCATTTGAGGTCAGGTTGCAGTCGGGTTTTAAAATTTTTTTGAAATTACTATTTTTACATTTAATACTTACACAATTCATTTATTACATTCATATTGGAAGGTTCATGGGTGTAATATCTAGACTCGGAAGCCATAAGCACTTAAGTCAAATATTTGACTTAAGTGCAAGCCATAAGAACTTAAGTCATTTTCGCATGCAAAAAGATTTGACTTAAGTGCTTAAGGCTTCCGAGTCTAGATATATTAAACTAACTTCATATTAGAAAAAATCAAGATGTTTTCTCAAGATGTATAGGTTGTACGAAGCAGGGGCCAGTCGCTAATTAATAAACATTACTTAACACAAGCTACGATTAAGCATTATTCCTGTCACTGTCGCACAGCTGTCAAACTATAAGTCCTGGACAGAGACGGAAACATACCTAAGCCACGAGGAAAAGAAACGACGTTTATTAATCTTGGGTCTTGGCCCAAGTAATCTCCACGCTGTTATGAGATTTTTCATAACAAATAAGAGCCAAATTGCAGAAAATTAAATAAGAGACAGATCATCATAATAATATAACGTTGTAATAAATCACAATTGGCGCGCAAAAACCACTGCCCATACAAATCCCGCTTAGCAACAGACAATTCAACAAATAATAATACTGACTGTCCAGTATAGCACCGAGCAGCTGCAAATTTCAACCCCCTAGCTCCGTTTTCAACCCAACAAAGGTACAAAATTGTATGACAAATACCGCGCAACGTTCAAATTGTTCTCTTAAACATACACTGGGAAGTAAATTTTTATTAAAATACTCACTTTGTCAATGGTAACTTAAAAAATTGTTAGGTTATGTTAAAAAATTTCGCTGCTGGAGTAAACCTTATATCATAAAGGATGGATGCTTGAGAATTTTTGGGGTTGTTCGTTTGTCGTGCTTTTTGTGGAAGGGGGTGAATGTATACATGTAATTTGTTTTCTATATTTCTTATTAATATTATGAAGTGGTATTTGTGGGTTTTTATGTAAGGGGTAATCATTCCTGCCGGGGTAGCAGGATTGTCCGAAAGGGTTACCGCTACCCTGGAACATAAAGGGCTAAGGAAGGAAAACGGGTGGGTGTCAGTCAGTAAGAGTCTGACACTCCCTTTCGCTCCACCCAGAGTTGAAGGAGTCATTTGATGATTTCTCATCCACAAAAAAAGGGGTAATCATAAGAACTTCTGATCAGATTCCGAAAATTCTTTTACTAATAGGAAGTTACAGTATTGTTATTTTCACACGGTCTAAAACAACGTTCAGAAACTAGTAAACTATAAAATTGTCAATGAAAGAAAAAAAGACGCTATATTAGTCATCTGCCTAGCTTTTTCCCAACTATATTAGGGTTAACTTTCAGTCTAACCGGATGCAGCTGAACATGTTACATGGAGCGACTGCCTATCTGACCACCACAACCCAGTTACTGGGTAATACGATACCCCTTGGTAACACTGGTTGTCAGACTTTCGGGCTTCTGACGACCCGTAACGACTGTCAAAGAACCACGTATGACAGCCGGGACCAACGGCTTGACGTGCTATCCCAGACATGGAGGAGGGGTTTTGGTATGTGAAGATGGTCACCCATCCACGGACCAATCGCGGAAAGCGTAGCTTAACCTGATTGATCGACCCGTGCGGCTGTTATTACTTAGCCACAAACCCCTCGCTATATTGGTGGCAATATATACCTTATTAATATTATAATTCAAAGTCGCTTTTCGTATCTATGTCACCACGTTATACTTTTTAAACTAAGCAACGGATTTTGATGCCGTCTTCAACATCATTTAGTGAATGTATTCCAATAGGATTATGTGTTATTTTCATTCCTATCCTATTTAACCTAGATATAATTAAGAACGGCTCTCAAAACGGTGAAGGAAAACATCGTGAGGAAACCGGCATGTCCTAGAACCAAAAATTCGAAGACATGTGACATCTACCAACCCGCACTGGGCCCGCGTGGTGGATTACGGCCCACTCCCTCTCACAGAGAGGAGGCCTGTGTCCCGCAGTGGGAACATTATAGGCTGATTATGTTATGTTATAATTAAGAAATCTTCATATTTTTTCAAGTCCAAACCTTGCAGGGGCGGGTCACAAGAGAGCTATAAAGGGAGATGATGCAATAGTCCCCACACTTTGAAAGGGTACTTGAGGGGTACTTGTGAACCTATGACGTCATCAAGAAACATGAGTTTTAGTAAATACTAATGCCCATTAATTGATATTGAAACCCTTACTTATCATGAACTCATTCATCGTAGAAAAACCAGTTTAGTGTACGACGGACTCGCGCATCGAGAGTTCTGTACAAATTTGTATAGATTAGAATCTAGACATTTATTTTGCAAATATGGACAATACATAATAAAGTTCAGCCTTATTTCACCACTTGGCATGCATACATTTATATTGTCACTAGCTGCGCCCCGCGGTTTAACCCGCATAAGTGTCGCTCCCGTAGGAATATCGAGATAAAAAGTAGCCTTTATGTTAGTCCAGGATATCAGCTACCTCCATGCAAAATTTTATCAAAATTGTTCTAGCCGTTTGAGCGTGAAGAAGTAACAAACATATAAACACACACACAAACAAACTTTCGCCTTTATAATAGGTATTATATTGTGACAGTGTGATTGTATAACTAAAAGCCAGATCCGTCAATCCAGATCCAGCATCAGCGAATTATTTTCTCTGATAGAAACTTAGTCACACTGTAAATATTTTATTTCATATACTTATACATAATATACATATTAGTCACACTGTAGTACGTTTCTTAAATTAATTTACGTAGTACAGTCACGTCTAAAAGTATGTATACACTTGGCAATTTTCAATTGCGAATTTTTCGTGAAATAACGAATGCAACGTTGAAATGCGACACTTAACATAAACCTATGGGTTCGAAAATACTATTTTCGTAATAACATATAATTTCATTAAAAAATAAAGGAGAAAATCGCCTTTGAATAAAGCCAAGTGTATACATACTTTTAGACGTGACTGTACTCTACTCTTAAACAACACGTTTTCGAAAATATTTCCACCGCTTCAAATCTGCAATACTAATGAAAACTGTTGTCAGATTCTTTGTCCAGCTTAAGGGTTATATTCCCGTGTACCCAGATGCGTAAAATGTTACAATTTACAACTGTATTGTAGTATTAATATGAATTGCGACTTAAAACTTTAAGAATCGCTGTAGTTTGCACGACGTCTCGTGATTGGTCGGCTGTATCCGCGACACTTCCATCCAAGCATCGCTTTAGCGTAAAAAAGCGCTTTACGATTGTCATTTATTTTAGCTTTTTTTCGTGGCAAATTATGGCCTTTTTACTAGGTCAGGTTTCTCAAGTGTCTGTATTGTTAAAATGTTTAGGAATTTAAAGTAGAGTAAAACCAATTGTTAAATTTGAACCTTATTGTGAGTTAAAACCCTTTATCTAACTAAAAGGGTCGTTGAAGCCCATAAGGAATCATTACCAGTTGTGAATATATAGATGAGTCACTAATTAGTGTATTTATTTAAGCTGTAAGTACAGGAAGACAAAATAATAATACATTAAAATTCTAAGAAACTGAAAACACACTTAAAACATGACTGCAAAATCAGACATATTTAGAACACAGTTGACCTACAAAATATTCAATTTAAAAGTCGCCAAAGAGACTAAAAAGTTCAGCGAGCAAATTCAGAATTCGAAGCAAAAATTAAATTGTAACGCGCCGCTGTCAGAAGCGATGAAAGCGCTGCCAACACATGTCACCCAATTCCTCCCTTCGACTATTTCTGATAGTCATTCAGAGCTCCATTCAAATAGCATTTCAGTACGATTTTGCTCTCCGTTAGCGTCGGTCGCTCGTTCCTTTCAAACATTTTAACATTGACATATTTTTCAAAAATTAGAACGTTAGAGCCCATTTCGCGCGTGTGTGTCAGTTTTTGACGTATTCCATTCAAAATGGCGGGCGAATAGTGTTTTTTTTTTTTCTTTTCAGACGCAAGTGTGTACCGTTTGTGCCTGTAATAGTGGGAAAACGGTGAGTAATGTCCCAAAAATAGTTTTTATTTTGTTTGTAATTTTTTTTAGAACGTTTACGTGCTGTTGCCGGGCGGTTGTTTTAGTTTGCGTAGTATGACCGTGCGTTCGGCGTATTTAGGACATTTCCTAATTATAGTAATTGACTGGTTAGTCATTTTAATGGTTTTCCTGTTTCTTGTCATACATTTTTGTAGCGTTATTATTTTATTGGAATGTTTTACTGTGAATATAACATTACGCCTGTAATACCCGAAGGGTTATTCAGATGTGTACCCTATAGTAGGTCGGTCGACTCTTCACGTGACCAGAGGGCTGGCCTATTTCTTGGCCAAAGAATTAGCATTGCCATACAAAGTGGCAATGCTGCCACCCTTTTGGGCACTGTTCCTGTTGACAGTGATGCAGGCGAATTCTTTGATGCCCTATGATTATTTTGTTTATTTTTTCGTATTTAATTGTACATATTATTATAGTTTATATATGTTAGCTTATATTATGTAAATATCTATACAAATATATAAATCTATAATAGGTTCAACTTTGAACAGTGTTTAAAAATCATTATAATTTTTCTTATTTCTGAAACATCTAGATTTTTTGTGTCTCAGATAAATAGCTTTAACATCGCAATTTTAGACCTTTCAACCAAACTAAATACATCGAATCGTTAACCAAAAACTACATCAAATAATACCATGACACTGCGTTATTAGACCTACATAAAATCCTAATAAAATGATGTTTGGACTTAAGAGACTATGATCTCTGAGTTTGCTTCAGCATTTCTGTTCAAGGATAAGTCATCTTGGAAATGATAGCGACATCTAGTTAAAAAAAAATACGTCGTCTAAAAGCATCATAAAATACCTACTTACAGAAAATCTTAATAATAATAAATAAATAATCTCTTTGGAACTTAATATATTTGAGCCGTTTGGGGTTGAAATACTAGGGCCATGGGGCCCGAGTGCCCACTTAGTATTTCGAGACATCGCCAAGCAGTTGGTCGACTCTTCACGTCACCAGAGGGCTGGCATATTAATCAGCTTTGTCACACAACGTGGCAATGCTGCCAGCCATTTGGGCATGTTTCCTGTTGACAGAAAAGCGGACGAATTTTTTGATGCCCTTTGATTATTTCCCCTCCCTTTTTATATACCATCATTTTATTTCATTTCACCAAAATGTATCCTAACATTCCTTTAGTAACTTCACCAACACATTAACACTGAAATACCGGATTAACAATGTCAAGAACTAAAGAATCATGCTCTTGAATTCTTGAAACCTCACTATATGATCACCATTCTCCTACCTTTATCCCGATTTATTCGTGGTCGGCGCAACATGTCTTTTTCAAAAATCAAAATCAAAAGTCATTTATTCAAACTAGGCTGAGAATCAGCACTTTTCGAACGTCAAAATTACAAAAGACAGTACCGCAAAACGCCCGCCCTTCACCACTTCCTAGTGCTTTCGCTGGGGAGAAGAAGTGGCGGAACAAATTCCCCAGCAGCACAGCTGTCTGTTCAGTTAGAAAATAATTGATTTTATACAATACTAAGTATGCAAAGTAATTAACATTACAGGACACAGAAGCTTAAATTCAATTATTTGCCATAGGTTAGCTAGCCACGCTAATATCAACAAATACAATAAACACTATACGTACTCAAGCAAAAAATTAAAACTAACAAATTTAAATTTTAAAAAAAAACTTAGGTACTGACCAAATAAGAGCCTCCAGGTATAAAGGGCGTGACAGCTTACATATAATATATGCAATGCTGGGTTCTGTTTACATAGCTCTCACTTAAAGTCGAAAATGTTTCTTCTATACTTCTCTATTAGTCGCATAGAGATTAGTCGTCATCTCGGTAGTCACCCCCTTTCTAGACAACGGCTTATATTACTCTCCACACCTTGCACTGCGTGATACATCGCTATTAATTGGACGTAAAAGAGCTTTATTTAATACGGTAGCGGTTCTAATATCTTCGCATTTGTATTGGTTAAAGGTGTGGGCGGGAGTCTGTTCTAAGACATTGCGTTTATAATAATAATAATCAGCCTGTAATGTTCCCACTGCTGGGACACAGGCCTCCTCTCTGTGAGAGGGGGGAGTAGACCGTAATCCACCACGCGGGCCCAGTGCGGGTTGGTAGATGTCAGATGTCTTCGAATTTTTGGTTCTAAGACATGCCGGTTTCCTCAAAATGTTTTCCTTCACCGTTTTGAGAGCAGTGGTGATGAAATAATTTACACAAAGTAAAGTTTAAAGAATGAAAATACGTTAGCATTTCTCGCCATACTTGTTGGCGGTCCCACACGAATAATCAGACTTCTTCGCCATGATTTCCTTCTATAAGCCTACAGGCCATCAATATTTAGAAGGTCTTACCATAGATAAGTTATCATTTCTTATTTTAGCAATCTACTGCAAAATTAGAGCAACTAACAACTTCAGATCAATCAATCAACCTACCTAGCCTTTTCCCAACTTTATTGGAGTCGGCTTCCACTCTAACCGCATGCAGCTGAATACCAGTATGTTACATGGAGCGACTGCCTATCTGACCTCCACAACTCAGTTACTGGGCAACACGACACCCCTTGGTAAGACTGATTGTCAGACTTTTGGGCTTCTGATGACCCGTAACGACTGTCAAAGATCTACAAATCTTGTCACTATATCCTTATGCTCTAACATTTCCAGAATATATATACCATTGTTATAAATATTGGAATTCTCAGTGAATTTTTAGTACAATTACGTGTTTCGGACTTAATCAAGTCTAGTACGTCTTTTGTTTTATTTCCCATGAGGCATTGGGAAAGGGAATGAAGGAAAGAATTGAAGGATTGCTTCACTCATTCGTTAACGGTTAGATTCAAAGTATCATGACAAAGGACATGAAGATATATTACGGTTCGATGTCTAAACTTATTGTCAATTACTTTATTGGTATGAAGAGATGAAAATTGATTAAAACTACCAGATTTTCAGTTCAAATCAACAAAACCTTGGTTTTAGTATCAACAGTTTACCTTTAAAGAATACATTGTTTCACTGTGATAGTGAACATTATCTTTTACCAAGCCAGTAATGGCAGCCAGAACCTTCGGGTGAAGTTTTCTTTACAAATCAATGTTGTATTACCTATTGCATTTTATAATGATTGGTTGGTTGATTTCCGTAATCTGCCACTGATTGGCATAACATTGTATAGTCCTCCAAGTCCAGACCGTATTTCTGCTATAACGGCCACTCTTAACAGGGACTAGCCTTCGGCGCGAGAGATATAATAGTGCACAAGTGAGTCCGCAGACATAGGCCCACTCTCTCTTCCCTCACCCTCATAGTCCGATGGGATGGCAATCTGACACGACCGGAGAGAGATCAGGCGCAGGACCAACGGCTTAACGTGTTTCCAAGGCACGGGGGTAACACACCGCCAACTTCCAAACTCTGGACTGTTATTCTAATGGAAAAAACCAATAACACTTTGCCCGACCCGGGAATCTTGTATATGAGTCTTCAAAAGCACGACTGCTCATTTAGATGTTAAATTGTACAGATGCCAGCATATCAAGCTACCCGAAACTGTCTTTCCCAATCAACTTTGAACTTTATATTATTTTTAGCGATAAAGTTGAAAATCTATTGAAGAAATTTGACATATTTTCGCTATCGTCTGTACATTCCTGCTCCCCTTGATCTCATTCGAGACTTCTAGAGAAATACTCTTCTCTCTCTCTCTCTCTCTATCTCTTTAAGACTCTTATCACAGATTTTCATTCCCATTCCACACTCCAATCCTTCAAGTACATAATAAATATGTATCTAAAGGCTTAATATCGCTGATTCGTCGTCTAATTTCCCAGAATGGCGCCTCCTAGTCGCCGCCTGTCCTTCCTTGGCATTCGATATTGTACTCTATGTGATATATGATATTTTATCTATAGTAATGTAGTCTGAATCAACTGTTTAAGGTCCACATTCCTTTGAATCAGCGTCGGTTGTGTTAATTTGTGTTCTTGTCTGGAATGTCTTTGCTTGAGAGGGATAGTGTTCGTTTGATTATGTATAAAATTGATGGTCGCAATATCATTATAGTAATCATCATTCTTACTTGGTAAAATATGTCAGAAGATTGAGTGTCCATAGAGTTTCTTGCCCGTTCTTCTCGATAGGTACCTACTACTCTTTCTGGCTTTATATTTTTGATTGCCCGACTCTTTGAGAATTCAAAAGTGCCTGTAAATGGTTTAATTGAAATTAATGTTTTGAGCACGGTTTCCTGAAAGCCTGAACAGTAAATCTGCTTTCTACAACCAATAGATTAGTCGACATGATATTTGAAAATAGTAAATTTAGATAGGTTTTCGGAAATTGTAGTTAATATCTATACTAATACTAATAATATGTATTATAAAGAGGTCAAATTTATTTGTAACTTTGTATGTAGGGGGTAATCTCTGGAACTACCAGTCGGATTTGAAAAATTCTTCTTGCATTTGATAGCCCAATTCTTGAGGAAGGCTATAGACTATTTAACATCACGCTATGACCCTTAGGAGCCGAGCAACAAGAAAAAAAGTCAAAAAGAACGTTAAGTGATAGCGCGGGCGGGTGATGCGATACGACGGGGTGGCTCGGGGGAAACATGAAGTTTCATGCGAACGAAGTCGCCGGTTGAAGCTAGTATGAATATAAAAATTGATTGATTAATATTTTGCTGCATTCATCTTTTTAATATCGAGTTTCTGTACTAAAGAAACAAGAAAACAATATCTTTTTTGAGAACACTTTTCATTATTAATCATTGTTTTAATATTACTTATAGCATTAGTGTTTTTGCAGATAGGTACTAGTTGACACTAATAAACATATTAACCAGTCTTACCAACGGTTTTGTGTTACCCAGTAACTGGGTTGTGTAAGTCAGATAGACAGTCGCTCCATGTAACATACTGGTATTCAGCTGCATCTGGTTAAACTGGAAGCCGGTCCCAACATAGTTGGGAAAAGGCTAGGGATATGATGAGTCGAAAACTCGAAACATATCAATTTCGATCACAAAAGCTGCCAGAAAGTTCAAGCACCTTTTCCAAATCGACCTCACTGCTTAATTAACTAACAGACCACATTAACAAAATTAAACACAATACCTATCAATCTACCCTCATAGAATACAATATTATTATTCCTAATTCCGAGAGATTCTACCCAAAATATGAACGCGTTGAGACCCTAACGTGTACTTTTTTAATTTAAGCTCTTTTCACCCCCTGTGTATAGCGAATAGTTGAATGTTTAATTTCAAAGGAGGCATGTGGAGTATGCTGACGGGACGGGTACGTGATGGGGACGAAACGGGGACGTGGCGATGGCGTGTGTTCACGCATGTAGGGATGCGGGCGAAAATTGTGGACAAACGAATATGTAGTGTAGAGAGTGAATCATTGATGGCTGTGTTTTTGGGCATTGGATTTGTAATAGATTTTCTAGATAATATAAACTAACGTATAAACTATAATAATATGAAAAAAAAACAAAATAATCATAGGGCATCAAAGAATTGGTCCGCATCGCTATCAACAGGAACAGTGCCCAAAAGGCTGGCAGCATTGCCACGTTGTATGGCAATGCTAATTCTTTGGCCAAGAAATAGACCATCCCTCTGGTCACGTGAAGAGTCGACTAACCGCTTGGCAATATCTCGAAAAACCAAGTGGGCAGGCCCTAGTGTTTCAACCCCAAACGGCTCGAACATATAACTCCCAATCAGGTTGCAATATTTTCTAGATGATGTATTTTTTAGAATGTAAAATTTAATCCGATTTTAGTAATAGCTATGGGGATATTATGTCGTCGTATCCTACAAGGAATACTTAAATTAAAACTAAGAAAGTTACATTAAAAACAACTAAAAGACGACCTAAGTATGCGAGGCCAAGAACAAGATAGATTTTATTCAAATATCTACAAGCAAAATATGCTCTACGTTTCCAAATCGAAACAAAGCAAGCTTCTTGCACATTGGGCCTTACAGGACCTAAACGCAAAAAACGCAAGTTTTAGAAACAATAATCAACGACAGTAAACGAAAAAAAAAAATGATATTCTTCAGGATATATGCTAGGTAGATAGTGTGTTGAAAACATAATACAACTTATTTGGTACGATAGAAAAAAATCATGAAGATACCTCTAAAAACTTTCTTTTCACAATAAAAACCATACCTACTAATTACAATCATTATGATTTTTTGTCAGATTATTCTACAAGCAACATACTAAAACTCTAGTGCTTTAATTTTTTAGTTCAAACAATAAATTTTTCGTGAATAGGTAATTGCTTCATATTTTGCAAATCATTACCAGAGTTGTGTCATCGCGCTTCTCTTTCTTTTCTATGCAGTCCGACAGTGACCGCGCTTTAGTTCATGTAGTCCTCTTAATAACCTATGATTCGGTTCTATGCGTTCTTTTAACGACCTATACATTCCTTCCCAGAGTTCACAGTAAATAATTAAAAAAATAATTAGTCTAATTCAGAGTTTATAGGTACTCAACATTACTACAACACTTATTATTTATTCCGTGGCCTCTGACCCGCCTGATAAGGGTACACGTATGGCCGTATTTTTATCACTCATTAACGTTTCATTGAACTAAAAACTTATTTAGTTCATTAATTTTAAATTTCAAATTATATTATAGCCGTTACACGTGTTTTCAGCGCCATTTTAGTCGACACGTGGCGTCTGGAATATAAAATGGCGGTTTTTTTTATTGCAAATCTTTTAGTATTTATTCCTGTACTGAATAAATTATGAATTTAGGTTTAGAATGGATGATTTTTTAAACAAACGTTTGTTAAGTTGACTAAAGAACCTAAACGCAAAAAACGCAAGTTTTATAATGCCTAAAAGTATTTATGATCGACTACAGAAAAATATATGATATCAGCTGCGCCCCGCGGTTTTACCCGCATAAGTGTCGATCCCGTGGAAATATCGGGATAAAAACTAGCCTATGTCCTTTCCCGGGACTCAAACTATCTCTATACCAAATTTCAAATAAATCGGTTCCGTGGTTTAGGCGTGAAGAGGTAACAGACAGACACACTTTCGCATTTATAATACTAGCTACGCCCCGCGGCTTCACCCGCATAAGTTTCCCGTGGGAATATCGGGATAAAAACTATCCTATGTCCTTACATTATTGCCAAACTGGGCATATATAAATAGATTCGTAAGCTAATTTTACCTGGGTCTCCTATGCAAAGCTATGAGGTCTTTACTTCATTATTGGTAAAAGATACAAGAGTCTTAATTTGAACCAATAAAGGTCCATACATTATAGAAATCGGACGCAGGACTGGGTAGGTACAGGCTGGACGAACGCAGGGAGATTACGTAATGAAAATTCAATCGATTTCAAAATGAAAAATTCTCATTATGGCATAAAATTTTTACTTATTCGTAGTTTTAAGCCTTTATTCATATAGGTATTGTTTTTCATCATCTGCCTAGCCTTTTCCCAACTATGTTGGGGTAGGCTTCCAGTCTAACCGGATGCAGCTGAATACCAGTATTTTACATGGAGCGACTGCCTATCTGACCTCCACAACCCAGTTACTGGGTAATACGATACCCCTTGGTAAGACTGGTTATCAGACTTTCGGGCTTCTGACTACCCGTAACGACTGTCAAAGATCGACGACTGATAGCCGGGATCAACGGCGGTCTCGGTATGTAAAGATGGTCACCCATCCACAGATCAACCGTGGCAACCGTAGCTTAACCTGATCGATCGACCTGTGCGGCTGTTATTATTAAGTCACGGGCCCCTCGTATATATTATATATATCCCCTCGTATATATCGAATATATTGTTCTTGTAGTAAAAATTTAAACCAAAATGTTATAGTGTATTTTATGTGTAAGTATAGTATTTTCGATTCGAAAATCGTTCGAATTTACGTTGCGCGTTCGTGCAAGGGCCTCCAGTCATCATTTCATTACAATCGTCAAACCCCATAACAAATCAATGGGAAAACAATTTGTAGTTTCATCCACTCCTGCCAACCCCATGGAATCTGCAATAGGCAATTAAGCGTGTTTCCCATGGTCTCGTGGCCCCCATGCCTTTGTGTGACCACGTGTACAGCAGATGTGCGCCTGAGTTTATTTTAGTTTACTGAGGTGGCCATGGGATTTGAATTTCGAAGACGCGGTCGAGTTTCGTGGAACGTGGTCAGTTTTGAAAAATGTGGCGGTTTTTTTTTTGTGGTGGTTTAATTTGAAACGTGTTTCAATTTGCAAGCATGTGTGTTAACTTGACACTAATAAGTAATTTAGGTAGTTTTTCATCGGATATTCATTATAAAAAAGAAAAAACTATAAAAGAATATTTTTACATAGGTACATACATAAACTCACGCCGAGTACCTTTTTTTCTCTGGGTGGGAAATTATCAAATACCTTGGCAGCAGGAAGGCGTGTCAGACTTTTACTGACAAAAACGCACCCGTGTTCCTTCAGTTGCATGTACCAGGGCCACGGTAACTCTTTCGAACAACCCAGGACCCTGGCAGGCATCGGTCCTAGCGAACCCATCAATCAATGCTGACATCTCTTTGAGGCGCGCGTGGAACACAACGCGCCGTCGACCTGGGCCTGGTCCTTATCGGACGGCGAGCTACCCATTGCTGGCCGTCCGCAAGCCCACGCCATCTACCCTTTGATTCGTTCACGT